>VWZS01010667.1:0-129016 GCA_013397075.1 Rhabdornis inornatus
TGTCTTTCAAACCAAGACATGTCATTATGTATAATGCGTACTGCACTTTGTGGGTACCATTCAGAGATATAAAAAGTGTTATTCATAATGCCTTTTTTTACTGGAAGATGTACGCTCTCTAACTTAGTTTCAAATGCTGCTAAAAGAAAATCTGCAGACAGAGCAAAAGGGCAAAAGGGTGACATCTGGCATAGCAGACTTTCTAAGATCGTTTTGGCACGCATCCTGCATTAAACGGCAGACGCTGAGAAAAAAAAATTGGAATCAAAAAAAAGAGAATACAATGAAAAACTTATTTCTAATCTTTAGCTATTGCAAAGATTACCACTCGAAACTAGTCAAAGCACTTTAGTTTGTCTGCATGCCTTGTACTGGGCCATTCTGTGATCTCTAAATTACCCAAAACCAGGTCTGAGGTGTGACATTTTATCAGCCTGATTACAGCTACTCACTGCAGCATTTTCTAATCACTCTTCACTTGATTTCACCTTTCCAATTTTCACCTGAATGAGTGATACACAAAAACATCCTCCATTACCAGCCCTCATGCACTTCATTTTCCGGAATGGCGGAAAGATGATACACATGCCATGCTGTTCTAAATGTGGCAAAATGCATTTCATACTTTAAACAAACAGTGCCGTGGAAACTATGAGATGCATGTCCTTGGAGGAAAACAGTCCATTCATTTCATCTACACAGGAAAAGAACATAAAAAGAAATATGTAAATGTTATAACTATTAAACCTACCTTGAGGCAGGGACATTTTTTAGAGAATATGTCTGAGCAAAAAAATAAAATCAGTGATCTCATTGGACCTTTTTATTTCACTGAGCTCCTTACTGGACTTCTTTGTTTCAGATGTAACTAAAAAGGAATGGGTAGGAGGGTATTAATTTTGAGTGATCAATAACTCACTGCTTTACAATTCAAAGAGTTAATTCTGCCAAATCTCTGAGTTACTGATTCTTTCTCTTTAGAGTCTTTTGTGCATCTGAGAGTTTTTGATACACACATCTATGTTAGGGAGGTGCTTCTCTGCTTTCTGTGGTTTTGCTGAGAAGCCACACTGCAAATTAGCTTTCAGAAATGTGTTTGCATTTATGTATGTGATAATCTGTAGCCATAGTGCCTCCCTCTTTTTTGATCCATTCCTGTCACCTTAAATGAATGGGGAAATGTTACACTACACAACGTGTAGTATAATAATAGTTATATGATAGCCAATATACTAAATAGCTATAATAGCTATAACAACAACAACAAAACAACAACAACAACACAACAATAATAATAATAATCATAATAATAATAATAGTAGCGTTTTTGCATGGCCTTGGGTTTCTTTAACTATTTTTCTCTGGTTGTTTTGCTTGAATCTTCGCCTCACCATGTAAATTCCTCTCCTTTGGCTGGCAGAAAAAATATCAAGGTTTTTTGACCTCTACTTTTGGAATCAGCTTGGACTGATATGGGGAGAGAGTATCTGTTCTATGGTGCCTGGTATACTGTGAATTTAAGTAGATGCTATGAAAGTAGTATTCATAGGTCCCAGGGGATTTTACATTTTTATTAACAGAATAGAAAGTTTGATTCTGAGCTCCTCCAGTAGATTTGAAACAATTTCCTAAAAGGCATGCAGTAACACAAGCCGTGTATTTGGATAAAATTAAACAACGAAACAAGCAATCAACAAATGTAGTATTTTCCCTTTTCACAGAGGCTGTAAAGAAACTTGGAAAAGCAAGTTCATTTCTACAGCTCTGTGATAAGCTGTCAGAAAAACATGCATACATGCTAGATATTTATCTTAGTCAAAATTTCTTTGCTCAGTTCTTCACGACATGAGTCATCACTGAGATAAATTTTGCACTCCTATATTAAAGCGTCACCATGAAGAGTCATATTTTATAAAATTGAAAGGAAAACATTATAGATTGGACTGTTGCAGTGAACCATTGTTTTGGAGAAACAATGAGAATGAAAATAATTCTCTATTTAAATAAATCTTGAAGTATTAACTTATCTTCCCAAGAACATCTGCCTTTCATCTGATATAAACATAAGATTTGGCAGAGTTTACTCATCCTTGCTCAGATGAAGCCAAGAACCAAAATAAACATGAAGAATAATTCAGTGTTGAATGCTGATGACAGAGATTTGGGCATAAATTTTACAGTGATTTTAGCTAGTGCTATTAATTCTTCATGTTTAACAGAAAAACATGAGCTGAGGAAAATCTAATAAAAAATAACATTTGAAAAATACATTTTTTTTTTAGAATCCACCCTTGTAGATCAAAAATTATCTAAAAAACTCCTTGCTTCCCTAAAATAAAAGTATCTAAATGAATTTTTCAATTTTTTTTCCCGCAGATGTTATCTTCACCTATATTCATCTTGTAAGATTACTAGCTGATAAATTGGTTCCTAGCCCTTCTTGAAAGGAGTCTCAGCTACATAGAAATGTAAAAAGTGGCTGAAAGTTAATAAAGCTTCTTCCTTTTCTTCTTTCAGTGAATTCTAACTGCATAAAAGTAATTCCAATAAAGGATGTCTAGGAAAGTTACAAACCAGAGGATTTTTGAAATTGCTTCAAATTGCTTCATATCTGGCTAGGGACTGATTTTCATCCTCTTCCTCCCATGCTAAAGAAACTGCTGCAAGTAAAGAATACACTAATATGGAAGAAATTTCTGAACATAAATTTATTTAATTTGAGTTATTAAAAAAATTGGTATTAGTCTATAAATTATTCTGAGTAGGTAGTGAGATACGAATGTCTAAAATGAAAGGCAGGAAAAACATTTCTACACACATGAAAGAAGGAGGTATTTCAGGAATACGGAATGCATTTTTCATGGGCTTTCTCACTGCTTATTAGTGTTCATAAAAGCATCCTCACATTTTCAATCTTGCATCAAATGTTCTGTCAAGAATTATGTTTGATGGAGGGAAATTACATACTTGCAGCATACTGCTTGTGCTGGTGGTAGTACAAAGCTAATTTTTTCTAATCTCAACTGAAACAAATTAATATTTTGAAAATTCTTCAGCTTTATTATCCTTTTAGCTGTGACAGAAAATCTGCCTGATACTGGCCAATAGAAAGTGCTGTAGGGACATGATCCTAGGTGAAAAGATATGGGGCAACATTGCTTGCCAGTTTGAATTCAGACATCTTCTTTGCTGGCAAAGGAAATTGCTTGTGTTCTCCAGGAAAGAAAGAAAACAAAGGCTATAGAAGACAAAATGCTTAGTCTAAAAGAATGTCAGTATGCGTCAACATTGTCATAGTAAAATATAGGTTTAGTTTATTCATTTGGAATACATTTCATGTTACTTCCCACTCTTCATTCAGCTTATTGTAAGAAAGAGACAATCCCATGATCCATTCATCAATCTAAATGATGCAAAACTTGGGCTATGTCTCCATTATCTAGTGATTCAGTGCAGTTCACTGGATATATATGATGAATTTGTTGATGTTGAAGACCACCTCTTACATTTGCTTCATATTTGATTTGGGTGTTGTGCTCCACTTAGGCTTGGATTGGCCTCATGAACTGACATCCTCGCTGCATGTATGCCTCATTTTTTGTCACCTTGTGTCATGGTTTAAGCCCAATCAGCAGCTCAGCTCCATGCTGCTACTCAGTCACTCAGTCACTCACCCCCAGCCTGTTTCCCTCCATCTTGGTTGGATGGAGGAGAGAATTGGAAAGGTAGAAGTGAGAGAACTTGAAGGTTGAGATAATGACTGTTTAACAGGCAAAGCAAAAGCTGTGCATATAAGCAAAGCAAGAAAAAGGAATTAAATCACCACTTCCCAGGGGTAGGCAGGTGTTCAGCCATCCCCCAGCATAGAAGGGCTCCGTGACAGGTTGTGGTGAGTAGAGAAGAAAAACACCATCCCTCCAAACATCTCCCTCTTCTTCTCCTTCTCCCAGATCTATATGCTGAGCACAACACCACATGGTCTGGGATATCCCTGTGGTCACCTGGGGTCAGCTGTCCTGGCTGTGTCCCCTCACAACTCCTTGTGCACCCCCAGCCTCCTCACTGGCAGGGTGAGGTAAGAAGTGGAAAAGGCCTTGACTCTGGGTAAGCTCTGCTTGGCAACAGCTGAAACATCCCTGTGTTATCAACACTGTTTCCAGCACTAATCTAAAACACAGCCCCATGCCAGCAACAGTGAAGAAAATTACGTCAATCCTAGACAAAACCAGCATACTCTGCCTCTCAATCAAAGCTGTCCAAAGGCCATAATTTTTTTATTTAGAATACTTATGTTTCCATAAGCAATTTTAAAGTATTTAATGTATTTCAGGATCCTAGTTTAGAAATCACTGAGAAAGGACCGCCCTTCAAAGTGAATCCACTCACAGCAAATGAATGCAGTTTATTCACAAGAACCACTAGTGCTCCAAGACAGTGATAAAGACTCAGGCTTTAGTAATTCCACTTGTATTCAAAATATATCATAGAATTTGATGGCCCTGATGCCTTAAGTTTTAATTTTCATGTTTTCCAGATTCTGTACTGCATTAGTATGTAACTCTGAACTTCATATAAAGTGTTAGCAAGTGCTCCTCACAGTTTAGTCAGACAAAACAATCCTTTTCCAGCCCGAGAACCAAGGACATCATTGCAGTTTCAGGCCCAAAAATTGTAAACAGCAGCAAATTGAGGAGAGCAATCTGGGAGGATGGGACTTCATAACCTGAAGCTGTAATTGGATAATTGACCCTAATATGTAAATGGACCAAAACTTATAAAAGTGTGAAAACTCATGATCGGTCATCCATCTTGGGTACAGACATGGCCAGGCTCTTGTACTGCCCAAGGTGTATTCTTTGAAGGCAATTTAATAAATACCTACTTTACTCTTTTAACATTGTCTAGTCTCTATTCCAGGTAGCCTCTCACAGGCATCTACCCCTGAAAAAAAAGTCATAAACTCTGCTTTCTTTTCCTCCAAATTGGCATATTTAGCAAATAGCAAACAACTCTGGGTTTGGGTTCTTGCCACTGGTTGTATAGGAAATGTTGCTTGCTTTACATGTAGCTGCCAGGGAATACAGTTTCACCTCTAAGTTACATTAAACCCACGATTTCCCTCTCTGAATTGAGCTGGCTGTGTATTGCCACCACTCCTTGAGGTCGGTTTGTGCTGAGGCTGGAAACTGGACTGAAATCTACAGACTTGATTGCAGTCTGTAAATAAGGATACACTAATTTGATTAACTTTAGAAGTTGTTTTCTTTTTTCTTGTTGTTATTCACCTAATTAAAGTAATTGTAGTTAATTGAAAAGGCATGATTGCCTTAATTAGATCAGAAGATGCAACAAGAAAATCACTAACGATGACGATGGAATTGATTTGATGGAAAACTACTCCAAACAAAAGTGTGGTCTGAGCAGTATGGATGTCTTTTGAGGAAAGTATTCAAGAAACATTGTCTTTTTTTTCTTTGCAGAAGCAATGAACAGATGTAGGACTGTTGTACTGAAAATAAGTTGAAATAGTGTTGATTTGACAAATCTGTCCAGCTTTACCATTTCATATAATGAGTCTCATCTTTCTAATTGTGTTGCCAGCTGCTTTACTTTTCAAGAGATGGTGGGGATGGAAATTTTATATTGTTTAGGGAAGTAGGCTGTACCCAACATTGGTCTTTAGGAGGATTAAGGTATATTGGGGGAAAGCTCAGACCACATATAAATTCATTGGATTTTTAGATAACATGGTGTCCCTTGATTTGATAAGGTCCCTTTATAATAAATTTATATAGAGAAAATAAGTGAATTAAAATGTTCTGGTTGTGTCCCACAAGAAATTAGGCAATAGGATTTTGTTCTTTGGTACCCATCGCAAAGAGGTCCAGATGCCTCCACTGGGCTCACGGAAGGAGTGTTTGAGGAGTTTTGGAGGAGAAACAGCAATGAAATTAGCATAATTATTGCTCAGACAAGTTAGTCAGGAATCATATTGTCTGAGAAAACATTTTCACAGCTTGACTTTGAAAGTGCAGGGCCTTGCTGAAGAGTCAGTTTTATGGTTAATGATCTACAATCTGTTTCTGAGGGATTAAAGATATTTCTCAGTGGAAATGAAGTAAAAATGCAGATGTTAGCCATTGTCCACTCCAAACAATGTCACAAACTATACAAGGTCTGGTTTGCGCAAACTCTCACAGGAACACAAAAGAAAAATGAGAATAATTGTCACAAGATTATATTAAAAACTTCATTTTTATTAAATAATTCAACATAAGAGGTGCCAACAAAAATATTTTTTCATTGGCTGAAAACTATGTTTTTTTCTCTCTAGCTCACTGAACCAAAAAACAACAGAAAACACTGTGATATAAAAATAATAAATTTAAGAATTATTATGATAGCACTGAAAAACATAGGTTAAAAATAAAAAGGAATATCATCTAGCTTAGGTAAAAGAAATGCTTTGGGACCAGTGAAATTTAAATGTTGAGCTACCTGGAGAAATAATGAAGACATTTATTAGTTGCAATTAAAAGCATTCAAAATAGAAAGGAAAATGATGGAAGTGCCTGACCATACCAGATAGAGCATTACAGGTGTAAACTGATGCAGTTTCTTTGAATCAATGAAGTGATACCGTTTACATCAGCTAAGCAATAATTAATTCTTAGGGAAGGAATATTTTCTCTTCTTGCCTACTTGGAAATTGCATTAGTAATTACATTATTTTGAGGCATTTCAAACGTAAAAAAAAAAAAACAAAAGTCCAAAAATAGATTTGAACACATATGGCTTTTGGAAGGATTGAGAAAGACCTGTTCTTCTTCAGAAGGCTTCTTAGTGAATAAGGAACACACTGTTCTGAGGAGAGCTTATTGGCTATGGCTTATCTCATGTAGCTGCACTACTGAGAGTCTGTGCTGGCTCATGCCCCTGAAACAGAGACCCCTCCATGCAGCAGTTTCATGGGCACTTTACGTGTTATCTTGAACCATCCGGCACCCCTGCATTTCAGTAGGTGCTGTCCTAAATTAAAGTGAAAAAAATTGCCTTTGAAATAGCTCCATTTTGTTTGCTTGACTTGAGGGATCAAGCAGTCTGTGACACAATCTTGTCAAAAATTCTTGGGTCTCTCCAGTGTTCCTTGGAAGGGCTGTGGTGCAAAGGATTCTTGCTTGGTTTGCTCTACTGACTTATTATTATTTATTACTAAACTAATTGTTAATATATTAGTTTTATAGCGTTATGTAAGTGAGGGATAATAGAAGGATGTGATTCAAAATAGGCATCTCCCTTAGGAAAAAAATGATTTAGAGAAAGATGGGAATTTTGAGTCAACATATTCCTTTACTGAAAGATAACAGCCACAACTAATAGCAAGTAGCAATAAGCATAAAATGTTAGTTTTATTTTAGATCCCTATATTGATATCTTCAGCATTTAGCATCTCCACACAAAACCTACAAAAAAGTCAGAAATTTAACCTGTAAAAGCTGAATTCCCATCTTTAGGGCATAATGTCAAGGAACCTCATCAAAGTGCAAATATATGAACAGAAATAAAAAATGTCTTTAGGTCAGTGAATTATAGAACCTGCTAATTTGTCTCACAGTTCCATCTGTGACACCTTCCTCCCTCGGCAAGTTCCTACATGAAAATTTAAAAGATACATTTAGGGTGGAGGAAATTTGAGAAAGTGAAATATGTTAAGTTAAATGTAAGGGCCTGAATTTCAGCATGACCTTTTACAGTAGTAAGCATAATTTTTTCTGCTTACAGGTCAAACTTGATAGCCTAGATTCCCAAGATTCCTAGCTGGTGGTAGAGTTGCTAAATACTCTGAATGATGTGGTGTTTCCTGTACTGGGGGCTACAGGGGTGGCTTCTGTGAGAAGCTGGTAGAAGCTTCCCCTATGTCTGACAGAGACAATATCAGCTGGCTCCACAACCAAGTCCTTATGCCCCTAGGACCTTGCTGGGTTATTTTGTCTGTGAATGTATTAAGAATGCTCTGCTGTAATGCCAAATTTTACCTGTACTATTTTGATAACATCCAGAGATTTTTTTTTTTTAAGTCACAATGACAAGTTGTTTCATGGCAGCTGAACTCTAACCTGCTTTTTCCTTTTCTCAAAACAAAATAAAAATGAGCATGAAAAATAGAGGGAAAGCAATTTTATGTCAAATGTAAACCCTTTCTATTACAGAGCTTGATTCAAAAGTGGCAGCTCTTACATAAAAAATGATCACGTGGAAAAAGTAAATGGAGAAAAACACAGTTCTCTATTCCTACAGAGATACAAAATATTTGTTTCATGTTTAGGTATTGATGATAAAACATAACTATAAATTTTCAGAGTAATTTTTACACTGTATAAAAGAGAGAGTATTTTTTTTTCCTTAAAATAGTAGTATAAAAATGTAGAGCAGCACACAGCTTCTAGGAATAATTACTTTTTTATTATGATCATATAGCACCTTGCTGCAGTGAAGTTCATGGACTGTAGATGCATTTTTGAGTTACAAAGTCATACTCATGTCAGTTTTTTGTAATAGCAATATATTTTGTGTGACAACTCCTGAACATGTCTCCAGACTGAAATCTCCAGCTCATTTGTATAACTGAATCCTGATAAGTTGATGTTGAAGGTCATCACTTTTTTTGAGGTACACAAAATTCCTACTGAACTTCAGCTTGGAAGCTAGTTGCAACAATGTACTTGAGAAATGAAAACAGAGTGTGATACCATACACTGACTATTTTTCTACAAAATAAAATTGCTTTTTCACACATGGTAATTACTACGTGATAACTATACGCAAGCCATTTTAATCCCACAACACCGTATTTTAGCATCATGATAAAAATGTTCAGTCCTGTTTTTGTCTCATAGCAACAAGAAATTAAAGTAATACCACGAATTTTTTTTCCTTTTTTGAGAGAGCAAACATTTCTTATAAGGTTTTAAAACTGCATGACTATATGTACATACCCAAATGTAGTTATGTACTTCAAAACAAAGAAAAAGAACATACAAGGTGACATGAAAAATATTTTACTGACCTTCAGTCATAGACATGATATTCACAGTGGCAATATTTCCTCTGCTTTTTTATGGAAAACACAGGTCTCTAGCTGCTAGGCCAGAAAAGTTCTCAAACATAAGGACCAAGCTCATAGGTCATTATTGGTGGTGTTTTAACTGCACTATCTACGATTTTTCTCTTCCATGGGAAACTGTCCAGGAAAATCTCACTAACATTTTCACAAACGCTAAAACACACAAAAAGTTTAGAAGTTGGCAAATATCTGGGCCACTGCTTGTCTTAGAAAGGATCAACACAAGATACTTCCTAAAGTTCCCATGACAATATAAAATAAACAAACAAGTGAAAAACAGGTGACCAAATTTCTGTACACAGCAGCCTAAGGCATCATCTTGTCTTCTTACCAAATCCCCTGGAAGAATAAATTTCCTTCCTTAATAATAACCAAGAACCGATAGACTAAGGCATTATTTAGTAAGCAGATCCCTTAGAACAGTCTTTAGAGGGAAACCTTATTGAATTTCTCTCCTGTCTAGAGTGGCGATATTATGAAAGTAGGTGTGTACTCTACGTGTGTGTGTGTATATATATATATATATACACACATGTACATTTATGCTTGTTAAGGAAAAGAAATACTCTTCCATATACATTTCAAACACTTAAAAGAAAGCCAGGGGGTTTTTAGTAAATATTTAATACTGCTCTGTTTGCAAAGATGAAATTCAGGTCATTATAGAACATAAATCTCCAAGAGTGGTGTTAGAAATCTCTGAAAGATATATCTGTAACCCTTGGCTGGCACAGTCGAAGTCACAGATAAATCTAATGGCATTAATTAATCCTTAAAATTAATAACAATATGTGCAATCAGTAGCTTGTTTCTGATAGGAAACACTGAACATTGTAATACACATCATGTCAGTAGACATGTAGCAGCATGTCAGAAATTTATTTCATCAAATGGTGAATAAATCACAATTCTTTCAGTAACTTGATGCTTCTGTGTTTGACCTTAACCAAAACAAGAAGGCAAAAATCAAACCTTTAAATTAACTGATGTTTTAGTACTTTTAAAATTACCCACTTAGTTTGAATTGTGATCAAAGACTTGAGAGAGCTTTTCATAATCTCACATGATTTATGGAAGGATTTGCAGTTAAGTCACTCTGCCTTAAAAAACAGTTAGTTCATTAATGTTTGAGAAATGATCTGACACACCAGAGATGCGGGTATATAAAGAAGGCTAACAACTGTGAGTTGGTTGCAACAAATTCCTGCAATGTTCTGCCCAAATCAAGACCTCATTAGAAGGTTAAAAAATTATTTGTGGAGGAATTCCACATTTGCACATGCAAGAAGCTCATAAATATATGTGTAATACCATCCCGAACAAGGTACTAAACTGGAGATCACTCATAGTCACGAACAGAAGTACTCTATATCATTTTATTTCTTATGACAATTTGAATTTTACTTTAATGTGAAATAAACACATTACATGTGGGATCATCAAATTGTCTCAAATATCTCGATGTGTTCTCTTAGATATATCTTCTATAGCCACACAGAATCTCTCCTACCAGTCTATCTCATTTCGTTTCTTTATTTCTTATAGGTGAAAATGTCAATGATGGCTTTATGAATGGACATGGAACTGTGATGAGTTTTCTATGCTCCATTGCTGTGTTCAGTCTCTGTGTTTTCCATTGTAAGCGTGAGACCCAGGGACTTAGTTGTGTTTAGTGAGGGTAGTGTGGCTGTAGTTCACAGCTTACAAGAGACTGCTAGGGATCCTGTGCTGTGAGTAGCACAGAACAGTTCAGTGTGTGATGGAGTGCAAAAAGCAGTTAATTGCTACCCTCTAATGAGAAAGTAGAGATGACTGAGGTAACAGGCTTAAAGTCTAAGAGACCAACTGTGAAAAAAACAGGGTAAAAATCGAATAGTTTTACTGGGCAAAACTGTGACTTTTGGAATTGTCTACAATGAGATTAGGATTTGAGGGCAAAAAAAAATGAAAGTCTCAGAGTAACTAAGATTCGATATCAGACAGAGATGATTAGATGCATTGAGGTAAACTAGTCACTGAAATGAACTGAATAGAGGATGTGAGACCCTGTTTCTTTAAGGAATAGGAACCACAGCTTTGTAAATAAAGGATGCAGAACGTGGGGAGGAAAATATTTCCTTGAGAATGAAGACAGGAAAGGAGTCCTGAAATGGAAAGGTTTCATGTTGGTGAAAGTAGTATCTGGACTCTAGCAAACAATAAAACCTCAACACCAAAATGTCAGAAAGAACAGCTCAACATATTATCATGCTAAAAGAAAATTACTTATAATGATTCTTCTGGATTTAACTCTGGGTTCCTACCACCTTTAAAAGATGATGCTTTTGGAGGAGGTAACAGAATCATCCGTCTGCTTGCAGTTGTACGTATTATATAAAGGAATTTTCCAGACCTCGGGGGGTTTTTTTTCGGTCTATATATCACTGGCATCTGACAGCATTCTTGTAGACTGATTTTGTCCACTTGCTGAATCAGCCTAATGCTTTGGACAACAAAATAATTTTTTCTAGGAGATACTTAATCTGTGAAATGACTAGTGGCACTAGCTAATGACAGGATTACAGAATGACTACCTTCTATCACAGAGAAATGATCAGGAAAATTCAGTGGTGATTCTAGTGTATCTGGAGAGGTTTTCCCAGGAGATGAATGACAGAATGAAGCCTCTATGCCATTTGAAAGGCCTGAGTGAGATTTCAAATCTAATATCATGTTCCATTTTTGTCAATATACTAAGGAAAAAGGAACTGAAATCATATCTGAAGATGCAGAGTTTTTTAAGGAGACAAAGAAAGTTAATCTCAGAATAAGAGATTAATCTAGCAAAAATTAAATATGAGGGAAAATATTATTGTATATGAGTTTGCCATGGTGGCCAGCATGTGAGAGAGAACTGTTTTTTAAGATAAAAGATCTGACTGCTATGGGAACAGGTGGCTATCAACCACTATGAGTAAGTTGAAGTTGGAATGAGAAGACAGGTCCTAACCCTCAGAGCACAGTTCTGGACCAGTCTTCCAGGCACAAGTACTGAGGGCAAATCACCCCCAAAATGCTTTAAAGATAGAACTTGGAGGGTTTATGAAAGTGATTTCAATTTGATTTGTCTGCAGGGAGCTGACCCAAGAGGTCTCTGGCAGGCCTGTGAACAGACCATATACCTTTATCTCTTCCCTTAAACCCTCTTGGAGAACTCATTTATTCTAGGCAATCTTCCCTGTATTACTTGCCACTATTCTCTCTCTGCAGCTCCCATGCATCCTGTGCTTTGTCTCGTTTCTTTTGTATGGCGTGTTACAATGAGCTCCACAGCAAATCAAAGTTATTTTTCATACAATGGCACTTAGGTTCATAGTACTATATAGATGATTGATTAATTAATTAATAGTACCATCTGGACTATCAAGCAGTAACAACTATATAATCATCAGACTTTCACAAAATATTCTTACTTGGAAGGGATCCATAACGCTCATAGAGTCCAACTCTGAAAAGAATGGCCCATACAGGGATCAAACCCATGCCCTTGGCATTACTAGCACTACGCTCTAAAGATTTAGCTAATCCTCCTTTCACCTCAGTCTTCTAGACAGCTATTCCATTAACTCTAAGATTTCAAAATATAATTAAATTTAAAAATTTCCTCAAAGAAAATGTGTATACTAAACAGAATGAAAATCTTTAACTATTTCTGTATAAGAATTATTATATGTATGATATAAATGGCTATATATAATGCAAATTAAATCTATATTTAAAAATAAATATTAAGTGAAAAAAAATAATTGAAATAATGGGACATGATGAATCTAGTATACTCTGTTACTCTGTATCATTCATGAAAAGCACCTTATGAAAATTTGGCTATAGTGGGTTGACTGTGACTGGATTCTAGGCACCCACCAAAGCTGCTCTATCATTCCTCTCTGCAGCTGGAGAGGGGAGAGAAAATATAACAAAGGTTTCATGACTTGAGATAAGGACTGGAAGAGATTTCTCACCAAACACTGTCATGTGCAAAACAGGCTAGAATTAGAGATAATACTTGAATTTACTACTAGTGGAATCAGAGCAGGATGATGAGAAGTAAAAAGAGACCCTAAAAATGCATTCCCCCAACCCTTTCCTCTTTCCCAGCTCCACCTCTTCACTCTAAATGCGCAGGGAGACAGGGAATAGGGATTACAGTCATCACAGGTTGTTCCTGCCTCTGGTCAGGGAGAGGAGTCCTTCCCATGCTCCAGTGTGGGGTCCTACCCATGAGAGATAATTCTCCATTAACATCTCCAGCATAAGCCCATTCCACAGGCAGCAGTCCTCCAGAAACTGCTGCATTATGGGTCCCTCTTCCATGGGGTGCAGTTCTTCAAGGGTGGGTGGCTCCAATGTGGGTTCCCCATGGGGTGACAATTACTACTGGGAAACCTGCTCCAGTATGGGCTCCTCTCTCCAGGGGTCTGCAGGTCCCTGCCAGGAGCCTGGTCCAGCACAGGCCTCCCAGAGATTCACAGCCTCCTCTCATACATCCACCTGCTCTGGCGTGGGTCTCCTTCAGGGGCTGCAGGTCTCTGCATTCCCACAGATCTCCATGGGCTGCTGGGGCAGCCTGCCTCACCATTGTCTTCACCACAGGATGCAGGGGAATCTCAGCTCTGGTGCCTGGAGTGCCTCCTCCCCCTCATTCTCTGTTGACCTTGGTGTCTGCAGTGTTGTTCCTCTCATGTGTTCTCACCCTGCTCTTCTATGGCCACAATTACACCTGCACAATGACTTTATTTCCTTCTTCTTCATAAATATGTTATCACAGAGGTCTTACCATAACTTCTGACTGGCCCAGCCTTGGCCAGTGGCACATTCGTCTCGGAGCTGCCTGACATTGGCTCTACAACACATGGAGGAAACTTCTGGCAGCTTCTCACTCCTGTAACCCCTCTGCTACCAAAACTTGGCCACATAAACCCAATATATTTTAGAATGGAAGTGTTAATAGTTAATTTCATTTGGAAATGTTATGATTATGCCAAAGCCAATGACCTTTACAGGAAATCAAGCATCTTATAATCTGGAAGTGGACATTTAACTAATGCCTGTGGTACTACCAAAAAACTCACCAGTTTCTGTTATTATTTATAGTGCCAAGTGGGATTGGCTGCATATTATTTCTCCTGGGTTTTGGGGTAGTCTGTTGTCTAACAGTGAAGGGCAAGCACAATTCTGATGTCTCTGCAGATAGGAGTATTGGCCTGTTTTTCCCTGTCCTTCTGTGCCACTTCCTTCCCTCATGTTGAGTAGTTTAAGCAGTATTGACAAGGCAGCAGCGCTGTAAAGTGCTAATCACGCCCAAGAGCCCCTAAAACAATTTTCCACAGAACATTTAAAAAGCAGCAAGAGTTAAATGAAAAACCTAAAAATCAGGATTCTAGGCACATTAATAGTAGTCATTCATTGAAGCAAATTAGTTTTGAAGAGGGTAAGGTTGGCTAGGTAGTACCTCTGTTGTCACAGTACTCACAGTGATGGGCTACACATACTGTTCCCCTGACCTGTCTGTAGTTTATGTAATCATAACAATTAGAGACATACTGAACTAAAACCTAATTTCCTCAAATACAGTTTATGAATGAAATTTCAACAAATGTTAATGACAGAAAGACTAAACAAAGTTTATTCCATTTCTATGATCATTTGGGACAAAATCAAGACTGACACTCCTGCCAAAATTCTTAAATGCTCTGCGTTTTTAACTGATTTTAAATAATAAACTAATTGGTATGCTTTTAAAAAAATATAGTAGCGATACGTAGTAGCATACCTGATATAGTTTCTGTCTAACAAAAAGTGTATTTTTGCTCTATATAACAGACATATTAGATTGACTTGACAACATTTGGGATTGAAAATCTCATCACACAGTAGTGTGAATTGCAAGATGGCACATCCTCTTGCAAAGGAAATTTTCCTGATTGAGAGCTATTTAAAAGTCATCACTTGAACCACAGTGTCTAATGTTGCCACTAAATAATTTATTGAGTATTTCAGAACAATTTTCTCTGCAATGTTATAATAGGTATAATTTATTCAGAAGTCTATTTCTAGGAATCGTTATTAATCTGATGCTTATAAATGTTATCTTAGTTTAAGGAATGATAATGAAAAAGGTACTTTACAAATTGCTATTGAGCAGCACCTTTTCCATTTATTGATGAAGTAGCTTTGTTTCATAGAAAAATTATCTAAAGTTCCCAATAAGTTTTCCTATCAAAGACATTGAGAAAAAGATCAGCTCTGCTGACAGGTTCATGTAACATATTTTTGTACTACTTAGCTTACACTTTTCAGAAGAAACAGAAACTCAGCAGGTAGCTGTACTGTTAGAACTGAAGGAGAAAGGAGAAAAGCCTGTCTATATCTCACAATAACTGGACAGAATATTTCTTTGTGCTTTACAGAAACACTTGATGAAGTGCTTATAATATTTCTTTACATTTGACATTATTTTTGACATTTACCACAACCTCATATGTTGCTGTATAGTTGAATATATATTCTTCAGACTTTGTTAGACAATCCTTAGGGCTGACACAATGACTAGAAACACAGGGTCAGCCTTATCACTGTCCTCCAGCAGTACAAAAGCAACAAACCTGCCAAAACTGAACACAACTAAGTTATGCAGATGGTTTCAGATTAACTTCGTGTTGCTGCAGAAACAAGAAAGAACCAAAACATGCCGGTGAATTTATCTTCCAGTTACAAATTAAACTTTAAAAAAAAGGTGGAGAAAGCCTGCTAGCTTAACCCCTATGGCCCATGCACTGAAGCCTGAGCTTTTGCCATTGATTTTAGTGTCTGAGAGAAAGCTGATGCTAGGTTGTTGCTAAAGCAAGAAGACATTTCAGACCTAATAGAATTCCATCCCACTAACAATTTTCTCCATGGACCAAGATTTTGGAGCCTTTTATTCTCTGAAAATGGGTATATGAATCATATTTCATTCAAACCAAGTAAAGTGATATGTTCAAGTTTTTCCCAAAGATCTCAGTTTCTTGTGTTGGGGAGTTCACCAACCTCTTCTTCAGCTCAGAACTCAGTGAAAATTGACATTTTGCTTTACAACTTTGTGTCACAATTTTAGATCCTAGAGTGATTTACAAGTGTGAATTTACTGCTTACATATCCTTGCAGTAGATATAATTTATGACTATATACTGAGTAACATTTCTTATAATTTTACCAGTATGATACTAGATTCAATTCAAACCGATCTTCACCTTCCAGTGTCCTTTGTAAGCAAAGATGAAGGCCATCTTTACCCCTTTATCTGGATACTTTTCAAAATATATTTCCAAAAAAAGAAATCATGTCCTTCATTTCTTGGCTTTATATCTCTAATGTGATTTAGACATAGGCATTCTTTGGTGATGAAAAGTATGAATGGAAGAATTCTGTGCAATATTTCCAGCAGTGCACGAAACAGCACCTGTCAAGTAATAGTTTCTGCAGAAGGGAGTCTTGTGCTGATGTCTGTGGCTCTTCTGATGAGAAAACCTCTCTTGTTTATTAAACAGTAGGGACTTTTATCCTTTGATTTCATCTGGACAGAATCTGACCCAATCTATCTCTTGCAAAAACAGCCATAGATAAATGAAAAGCCCAGCCTGCCTGTCCATATTTAACATCTTCCCTTGTATATGTTCTCTGCCAGGTCCTCCAGATGAATATTTTGGGTTGCCTATGTTGCTACTGTTGAAAAATATGCAGTCAATGCACTCAATCTGCTGTATCAAGTATCATGCAAAGATGAAAATAGTTGAAGTATTTATGACCAGGTAGAGCCCTTGGGATATTTTCCTTGTCAAAACCTGTATTATTTGCTGATATTGCTTTGTAACATTTTATTTATGGTGAATTTGCTATTTTCTTTTTGGAATATATTATTCTTTATACTAAGTTTATATGTACACATCTTGACAAAGGCCCTCTAAAATTCTTCCATTTGTCAAAACTTTGCTATGTGGTGGGGAAATTCTGAGTTGCTTGATGAATTGCATTAAGTATAGAAACTTAAAGGTGATGTTACTTAGACTATTCTTGCCAATCTTGGACAAGGAAGAATTTAGGTTTCCTGACATTACCAGGCTGATAATTTCGTATTGATTTTTTTTTTTTAATATTCTTTTGCATATGTAAAGGAAATATTCTTCCTTTTAATGCTTCCACATTATTTTCAAAATACATCACCTTTTTTTTTTTTAAATAAATCCTTAAAAACAAGCAATATATTTTATGGATATAAACTTACAAGAGAGGAAAGGTTAGCTGTCAATCTACCCCTGTACTCTCAGGATGGCAGGTTTTGTGTATCATTTGATGGTGAAAAATGCTGCTTCTTAAATACAGCCACATTATTTCCATATTAGGGCCTGAGTCCAGTGTAGGTAATGGAACTCCACTGACCTACTAAAAATCTAATGTAATACATTCAGTCTACAATAGAAATTTACTCCTCATTTTAGAAGTTTATTTATTCTGTTGTTTTTTATTTAAATATATTTTTTATTAATTAACTCCCTTGTTCTTCCTACACCTTATCAAAAAATTAATCCATATAAGAAATTCTTATTTAGTTTCTGTGTGGAAAGAATAGGATTTAGTTTTGTTTTCCCTATCCTTGTGAACTTACAACTGCCAACTACTCACATTATACGATGGCTTTACTTCTCTGCTTGTTTTAAAGATCTGTAAATTCTTCTGTTTATGCTACCATATCTGCATTTGAAATCACTGCCATCTGCCTTTTGACTTTTGCTTAATCTCATTGATTTCTATGCTGCTTTCTGACACTTAGATTTTATGAGTATTAATAAAGATTTTATGCTTTCTATCTATTCGTGAAATATGTTCTGATTTTTCCATTACACATGTTCTGTACAATAGTTGACTGCAATCATCTTTCTTGAACTCATTACATATTCTCTGCAAATGTGCTTTTTAAATATTAATATCTTCAGCTCCTGTCTTTCCCAGATAAAGTCTGATGATGAACTATGCAGCTGTATGAGTGCTACATAGGATAATTCAGAATGTATTTTCAATACTGCTTCCTCATGTAGATCACACAGCATTCTCATTTCATTAGAACATCAATGTGTTTTCTTTTCTCCAATAATTTTATTGCTGCATGGGATGAAAAGGAGTGACTATATTCCCAAATAGACCTTCAGTCACATTTAGCAATTCAAAAAATTATCTTTTAGAATGTCAAGGCATTATATGACAACAATATAGTATATTACAGATAAACACCCTACAAATGATACCAAAGCTGTATTGTGTGTACTGCTTCTGTGGAAGTATATTACAGAGACAGAAATGCATACAATTTACCTTTAAATCAGACCCTCCGGGAGTTATACTCTAATATAAGAAACAAATTTCTTCATTGAAATTTCTAATTTCTAACATAACTTTGATAACCAAAAACCTGTTTATAGATTAATGAAAGATCTCGACTCAAAGAAGTCTTTGAGACAGTAGAATATCTCTGCATATACCTTGAGTAGAAGTTAAGTAATGGTCCCTTTATATTTTCTCCGCATACTTAATACATTCCTTAGATGCATCTCCATCTCAGGAGCCCACAAAACAAACAAACATGCCTGCAAGTGCATTTTAACCGGTAGTACATCTTATATCACCCTTTTGAAATTATACCTTTCTTTTTGTTCAACCATTTTTGTTTAATTTGCATTGCCAGGTGTGACGGCTAGGCTTCTAAATCTTTTTAACAGCCTACAGGAGGGACTTTTTGGTACTTCTAGAAGCATATCCAATACTGACTGATACTGAAATTAGTGACTCAATCAATCCAAAAGATGATCACTTAAGTCCCTGATCAGAGTTCGAACTCTGCTCTTGTTCCATTTTAATGATATTGCATATCGTCCTGTATCTTCCCATTTTCCCAAAGTTCCACAACTGGAATTGTGGAATAAAATAATAATAAATAAAAATGATATAAAGCAGACTGAAGAGGATTTGTATTAAAATGTAGTTAGAAAATAATTCAATATATTTCTGGCCCCTTTTGTTTTTTCTGTGAGTAACTCCTGGCTTACCTTAAAACTATGTTGCTAACATAATTTAACTTTTCTTTGCAGTATTATCTAACATGTACAAAACTTCATTATGTGCATAGTCACAACAACTTAAAGTAATTTATCCCCCCCATATAATACTTCTTTTCTGCTCAAAACTTTCTGATTTAGGCTAAGTCTCAGTTGTCTCCTTATATACTTTTATTGATTATTGTTGTTTTGAGCAAAGTATCAGTAACACTATCAGCTCAACAAACCATATATTATCATAGACCAAATGATGAAATAGAGCAAGAAGAAATAAAATACAGAAATAAAAATCTAGATCATAAAATCTTTCAGTAACCATGGCCGATATATGCCTGTTGGTTATCATGTGGCTCTAGATACCAAATAACATATTACTCAATATAAAGTAGACCCTAACTCTTATCTCAGCTGTAGCAGTAGTGGGAAATCATATGACTGATCTAAAACTTGGCTAGTTAATATAAAATATGTATAATTATAGATTTTAGGTCCTACTTGATGCTGTTTATTATTGAAGGAGACAAATGATGGTAGATAAAGTTTTATTTGAGCTGTATATTTTTCCACATCACTAAAACATAATCATTACGATGTAGCTAGAGCTTCTAGAATACTCCTCCTATATGTTTGGCAATGGTTACTTAGGTATCAGCTCACAGTATCAATGTCTTGACCTTTTTTCCATACACAGAACTAGGAACAACTCTGCATTTGACACTAGAGAACTATTCTAAACCCCAATGTGATATAGTGGAGCCCTAGCATGACAGTTGCTGGGCTAAAATACTCATTCCATTTGTTGAGGATGGATTCAAACTGTTACAATTATGTAGTTAGAGTCACAGAAAAATAAAAACAACTTAGGTATTCCAGTGATCGATGCAAGATATATATATGCCATTGAAGCACCATGCCTTGCCAGGGGAATATTCTGAGCAACTGATTAACGTAGGTGATGTGAATAATCTTCTGAGGTATAATTTCCCTGGACAAAATTCATTTGTTTACAGATAAGAACTTTCTGCTATTTTTGGTACACTAGAAAATTTTACCTGGTCTTTATTTGCCATGGTGGTGCAAGTCTCCTGTAAACTCCATGTTTTATAAGGATATAATGGATTTTGATGTCTCTGTCAGGGTGACTTCTAAACTAAACACAGAGGGATATGAAGAAATAAGGGATCTATGCGCAAACTCAGAGAAAAAAATTAATTTGGCTAAACAGCTACATTTTTGGGATCCTATATTAACTGAAAGAACTGCTATGGATTGTCAGATACACAATGGATTC
This sequence comes from Rhabdornis inornatus, assembly GCA_013397075.1. Taxonomy (NCBI): domain Eukaryota; kingdom Metazoa; phylum Chordata; class Aves; order Passeriformes; family Rhabdornithidae; genus Rhabdornis; species Rhabdornis inornatus. The sequence continues at coordinate 20,543 of VWZS01010667.1, forward strand.
ATGGGTAACACATGGAGCTTCTAGAGGCATAAGTGTAAGCCAAGTACAATCAGTAAAGGAAATCAACTTGGCTGTGTGTTCAGAGAACTAAATCCCACCTCAGCTGTCTCCCTTTCAGTGTTAGTGAACAGTGCTCTGAAATTGTTGTTGCTTAGGCAAAAGAGCTTAGTGTTATCTGAGATACTTGTTAATCTGTGTGAGTTCTTTCTTTTTCATTTTTATGATCTCTCATGAGAAAATTTCAAGTTACTGTACAGAAGCTTGTGGCATCAGATATGCATTTGTCATTGTTTTCTGGGAGGGAAAGTCCAGACTTTTGACTTGTCCATTATCGTAAAATATTGAAGTTAAGAAGATTATTAAGGGACTGGGGAAACTTTTGTGCAATGAGATCCTGAGAGAGCTGGAATTTTTTAGCATGGGTACAGAACGCTCAGGGAGGGACAGCAGTTCTTTTCCAAATGTATTTATATATATACATCATGAGAGAATGTGGAGAAGAGGGAGCCAGACTTGCCCCAGTAATGCTCACCAATAGGACAAGAGGCAACGGCAGAAACTGAAAAACATGAAACTCTGTCTGAAAACACAGAACACTTTTTTTTTTTTTGCTTTGGAAGTTGTCCAACACTGTAAGAGTTTTCCTGATAGATTATGGAGTCTCCATCTGTGGAGATACTCAAAATCCATCTGGATGTGGTCTTTGGCAATCAGTTTTAGCTGATTCTACCTGAAGACGGAGTGAGATTAAATGTTCTCAACTGGTTCCTTCCAAACTCAAATGTTCTGTCATTCTGTGACACCTGCCATGCTGCGTCATCACAGTGGCATCTCTAGATTGTCAGCAGTGAATCAATTTACACTAAAGTCTATGTTTAGGCCACAGAATACAGTGGCCACTAAAGATCTACCCCTAGAAAACAGGGAGGTTGGGTTCAAGTGACTAAATGGTTCTGTCATGCAGGCTGCTAGGACTTCAGCTTCTGTTATGATGGCTCAGGGCATCCTACCTGCTCAACAGCTGCTGTGCCAGAGGGATGTAGCTATCCTGTAGAGCCTCTGTCATGACTGGCAGAGTCATGTGGGTGCATCAGTTCTGTTAGGGCACCTCAGCACTACAAGCATTTTCTAGACCTATAGAAAGCTTAGAAGGACATGAATACCTCTTGGCCCTACTAAATGTATTGACTAAACCAACATAATGGGTTATGATGGGTTCTTAAAGCTCTCTCATTCTCTCCTGTCTCTCTAGGACATCTAACAGGGATATTTAAATTTAGACCCCCTATTATGAACAGACCCTCTTCTGTTCTCTACATGCTAATGTATGCTAATGTTGTTAAGCTATTTAATTTCCTAGAAAACAGTTAAAAAAGCGTAATTAAAGCCATAGTTTATGGAAATCTGCAACCGGAAAGAAAGCAGAAACTGGAGAGTTCATCTGGGAAACAAAGTCTATGATGAGCATTTAATAGTAAACTTGAATTTATATGCTCAAGGAAAACAATTTTTTTTTCCTTATTTTTTTTTCCTGTAAGAATAATACAGGTGACTCTTGATAGATGCAGATAACTAGGAACCTTCCAACACTAACATTTGTTGTTGAAATGGAAAGCCATAATGAATAACACTTAAATAAATTTATAACAATAATAGTAGCAATGATAAAAACAACAACAATCATCATTATCATAAACATCTGTAAAGAAATACAATATGCCAACACAAGCTGATGGAAAACAAAAGGAGTAGTTCTTGAATGCACCCTCAGAGTTTTAAGTAACTGATATCTAGAATTTTTAAGTGCATGCTGGATAAAATATAACTTAGGAAGACTGTTACAGTAGCCTGGGACATTGCTGAAGTTATCAGACCACACTGCTGCAGATATTCAAAAAAATAATGGTAAATTAGCAAAGAAGGCCATTGGCCATTTGTTAAAATTTTCTACCATTTAGAAGTTGACTGGATAACAGAAAAGGTGTTCTTTATTTCAAAGCAAATGAACCAATTAGTTTAAACACAAAGTAATTAATAAGGATATGTCAGCGTCTATTTCAGTTTGTGTCTGGGTACATGGAAATTTCCACATGAAATATTTAGTACTAAAATTTCCATATAAAAGAGTAGTTTGAATAAAGAAGTCTATTATCATATACTCTTCATAGTACTAGTAGTTAATGTTTTTCATTATAACCAAAAGCACCCGTATGGCCTCCTCACCGAGGTTTACTTAGTCTTCATCTTTGACAGCACATTGGTTAAACTGAAGAACACTACAATAATTTAGAAAGAGCCTTCTCTATCCTAACCCAAACAGTTTTCTTCCAGTTATTCTTATCCATCAAAGAGCCTCTGTTTCCACTTCAAACTTACACCTTTAGGGTTACAGACGGTTTGAATAACTAACAAAAGCCAAGTTATAAATGTCTATGAATTCATCTTGGCCGTCATTATTCACTAGATTTCTCTTTGACTCTGGTTTCAAGACACAGCTATACATTTTTTCTTACACTAGACAATGAAAATTGTACAACATTGGGCTGTCCAAGATAACATAAAATTTTAGCAAGGTGACTATTAACAAAAAGATTATTCTCTGAATGGAGATACAGTGCAAGCACTAGAATTCTAAACCTGTTGGGTGAATAATATTTTAGACTTCCAAGACTAGCTTTATACTATTGATTAAAAACTTAAGAAAAAGATAAAAATATGCTGCTGCATATACACGCACACAGAAAAAGTAGTGTTTTTATTAATTAAAATAAAATAATGGTTGCTGTGAATTATTTTAAAGGTGGTAACAAGTATTTAACTAAAATTTGTTGAATATAGTTAATGTCACATCTGTTTCAGTATGCAAGGTGCTGAAACTCATCATTCTCTCTTGGAAAATTTTGAATCGGTTTTACAGGATTATTGCATGTTTTAGATTTAATAGAAATAATGCTAATATTTTTCAATTAGAAGATTTAAATAAATAGTTCACATATTATAATTTACTTTAAATTTTTTTTGGATGACATAATTGCCAATATCATAGTAGAAGCCTACACATAGAAAAGTCAATTACCTTAATAAAAGTGATTTGAAACTGAAGGAAATTGGTGGGGTTTTTTTAATCAAATTTTGCCTATCATGCAAAGAAAAACCAAAGAAGTGATTTAGTGATTTTTAAGATTTAAAGAGAAAACTTTTTTGAGACTTTGTGGATTTGTGATTTTTCAAGTGACAGAAAAAGCCTGATGAAATGGACAGCTTTCTGTGATGAAGTAGGGGACTTAGTGGAATGTAAATGCTGTTTACCTTGCTTTAAGCAAGACATCCAACCTATTCTCTCATAGTATGCTTTGGACCGTATAGATTAAATATTGACTGATATAATGTTTGATGATTTGTACCATGTTTTTGAGTGGCCTGGGCCATGGGATGGGATGTTCACAGGTCTTCTATGTACTGAAAGAGCTATATAGGCTGGAGAAATAGCCTGGCAAGTATCTCAAAAAGTTCATCAAAGGACAAGTCCTGCACCCTGTTTTCAGCTGGGAGTTGACAGAGCGGAAAGCAACGGCAAGAAGTCCCTGTGGAGTGCTGATAGACAGCAAGAAATCTTCATCAGCAGGGTGCCCCTGAGATAAAGAAGGCCAGCTGCATACTGGGCTGCATGGGCAAGAGAGTAGCCACAGGACCTTTGGCCACACGGACAGAGGAGCTCATGGCAGAGCAGGTTTTCTGGAAGGATTTGTGAGCCTGCAGGGGACCCACACTGGGGCAGTCTGTTCCTGAAGAACCACACCCTATGTAAGGCACCCACAGTCAAGGAGTTTGTGAAGAGCTGCAGCCCATGGGAAGGACTCAGGTTGGAGAAGCTTGTGAAAGACTCTATCCTGTCAGACTGACACCATGCTGGAGCATAAAAAAGTGTGAGGGGTCCTCCCCCTGAGGAGGAAGAAGCAGCAGACACAATGTGCAATAACCTGACTGCAGACCCCGTTCCTGTACCCCTGTGCCTCTGGGAGGGAGAAGGGAGAGAATTCGGAATTAAAGTTGAGTCCAGGAAGAAAGGAGAGGTGGAGGAAAGATGCTTTTGGAGATTTTGCTGTATTTATTAGTATCCTTCCCTGATTTGGTGGGCATTAAATTAAACTAATTTCTCCAAGTGGGTCTGTTTTGCCTGTGATGGTAACAGGTGTGATCTCTCCCTGTCCTTATCCCAACCCATGAGACTTTCATTCTATTTTCTCTCCCCTGTCTAGGCAACAGAGGGAGTGATAGAACAGTTTTGGTGGGCACTGGCATCCAGCAAGGGTCAACACACCACAAAAGTCCTTAAGCATCTTTCTCTGGCTGGAACTACTCTGCATACGAGATTGGACTGGACAGAAGTCAGAAGATAAAAGTCAAAAGTCCCTTCTAACCTTCATGGGTTTATGCTTCTATGAAAGATATTTTTATCTTGTATGCAATTTGGATGACACAAGTGTGACAAGACTAGTGGAATTTAAGTTATAAGTATGAAAACAATCTAGCTGTGTATCAGCAGTTTTAAGTTGTTAATTCCTTGAATGATTGATATCTCCCCAACTAGTCTGTTAGCAGGCAGACTGTGGTGCTTAGTTGACTTCTGGAATCAACCCACAACAATTAGATTTTCAGCTTTTAACAAACTCAGTCTGCAAAACACAATTTCCCATCCTATACGTAAACACAAATGGAAACACATTGATCAAAAGAAGAAAACCAGTAAGATTATGCATTGTAGAAGGATATTTCTATTATTGAATTCTCTCAAAGGATTATAACAGGATGCATAAAATTACACTTTAAATTGTCCAGGTGCTTACAGATATTTGTCTGCTTTCAATTGATTCTGAAAGGAAAGGGCTTAGAGAGCAATTAGGTGACATGGGTAAGTTGAACTGACTTCCTAAACACATGTAACATCTGTGAGCATTTAGAAAGGGTAGAAATTGGAGTGATGTTTCAAATTTTTTTTCTCATTCTCACTATTTCCCTTTAGGTTGTGAACTTATTCAAGTGAGTTTACAAGCACTTTATTGTTCTCCAGAATTCAGATAGCTGCTAAAATGCTCACTGCAGCTTTACATTTAAAACAGGTGTTATAACTCCCTACAGAGTAGTAAAACATTATGCCTTTCCCCCATTTGAGATACAGAAGAATTCTTTTAACACCTTTGTTATTGCTGCTATTCAAACTAATACATTTACTAGTCAAAACCAAATGCTGTCACTTTGTAATTAGAAAACAGTGGGGAAAAGAAAGCCCTCCGTAACAAATGGGCATTACGATTTTCTTCTTTATGCACAAAGGAAAATTCTGCACAAAATGTTTACAAATTGACTCAGAAATATTCAAATAATTACATGCTTATGACCCAGCAAAACCACTAATGTACAGAGGTAGAAGAGCTTTGGATTCCAATAATACTTCAAAAGTTAGTTTGTAGTCTACTCAATCGGAAAGCCATTAGCACTTCACACTACTCTGATTTCTACAGAAATCTTCTTGTGACAACAAGCCAAGCACACAGACACAATGCATGAATAAAGAGATTACAAGGATAAAAATACTCCAGTTGTAGGAATAAACAATATCATCTTAAAAAACACCACCACCATTAGTCTGAAATAATTGAGTATTGTAAATTAAATATAAGTTTCTGTACCTAACATATACAATAAAGTTAAAAGAAAAGCTTGTGGTGTTTACAGTCTTGCTTGTGACACTTATATTGAAAACGTGATGATAATTCAACTTTAACTTGAGTAAAAATTAACTCATATTCTCACTAATGAAGAATGTTCCGGATTCATGATTCCGACCAGAAGAAAACATACGGACATATGACTTGCAATAAGAATCACAGAATGACAATACGCTTAGTAAAGAGAAAGGAGTGACAAAAGCCAGATCAAAAAGGAGGGTTGTTGCTTCTAGACTTAGACCTCTTTGGTCAAAGTCACGACCAATAAATTTGTCTTTGCAATGACAGTGAAAAAAGAGATGATGTGAGACTAGAAGTTAGCTACTCTTGCAAAAAGCATATTCCACACTACACGAGATACATCTGTGTCACAGGAAAGTACATCAAGAAATCTGTTAGACATTATTAAATGCTATATATGTTTTCTTCTTCTGTATGTCTGTCAAAGTTGGATGCTTCAAAGCACCCATAATGCAAGACTCAACATGCACATAAACTTCACCAGGTTAGGTGATTCATTTATATTAATCATCTAAGCTTATTCTTCAGGCAGTGAGAGTGATAGGCATCTCTAGAAGGCAACTTTTTCTTTCATACTTTTTGGGACAATAATATTCAAGTCTAGTGGATTATTTTATTAAAAACTACTTTGGCAACTAGAATATTTTGGCATTAATATCATGCACACAATGGATAATATTTAGATTGTGATTTTAGAAATGTCAAAGACATCTGAGGGAAGTTTATATTAAAGAGAGAACCATAATATACTAAAAGGAAAGAATGTACCTTTGTGGGCATTTAATAGACAGTATATGTCACAGCTGGGAATTTGTACTATCCCACTGAAATAAATGGGAAGTCTAATTACACTGCATCTGAACCAATCCCTTTGAAAACCTTCATACCTCCATAAGTAATAGGGATGCTATTGTTGCATAGGGGATTTTTTTGCTCAGTGATCTCTCTACATGCCTAAATTTGAATAGAAATAACCCGGTCCATAATCTCCATGACTTTGCATCAAAGTACGCCAGTATCTCTTTGTATAAAAATGTTCTGGCTGGTTTTGGGGGCATAATTCATGAACACTTTTCTGTATTATATTTAGGACCTTGAGTGGACGGACAGTCAAAATCATTTGATCAGGTCTGAGCTTCACTAAGTGGCATTTTACTTGCAAGGTTTCCTCCTTGAAACCAGTGTGACTACCCAATGAGTAAGAAATGGCTACTCAGCATGTGCAGTGAAATGGAATCTGACCTGTGATATATCACTTCTGATGAAAAAACAGGATATTAAACAAGGTGCATTAGATGACAGTAATACCCAGAATGCTCTTTTAAAATTAGCTTTCTTGAGTGACGGATTATTCTCTGTTGCAGACTCCAAGATAAAAAGGTCATTTGAAATATATTATAAATTCCTGCTTATGTTTCCTGTTACCTTCACATTTTCATATTCATCTTGTTATAATCCCCTCCTTTACAATACAGAATCTAAAAAGTAATCTTATTTATTCATCTTTTCCTGTAAGCTGCTGTTTCATTTCCTTTCTTTTTCTTTTCTTCCCCTTGCTCCTGAATTCCTATTCTTTCCTAGTTGCTAGTCTCAGTTAATTAAAATATAAAAATGTCACTCACTTCTTTACAACATCAAACTAATTTAATCTACCTCATTCTCCTACTTGCTGCAGGCAAATTCCTTGTCTAAATACCAGTTGAATATTGCATATAAATCTGTATTCCCATCCCCTCCCCATCTGCAGTCTTCTACTCTTGAAGCTGTAATGGTAAGAGACTGAAGGAGCCTGGAAGGACAGATGAGTCAGGGTTCTGGAGATGCCCAGCCAAAGCCAAAGTGTAAGGATTAAAAGAAATGGGTAGCTTTGCAGCTGGAAGAATGGCATTTGAATGATGTTGGAAAAAATAAAGTGGTTAACCAGTAGAATCTGTTTATTCACAATTTTTTTCTTTAGGGGGGGAAGTGTGCAATTACCTGAGAACAGAAATAACGGTTATTTTGCAAAGAAATTGCTTTGTAAAACATTCCCCCTTGTTACAGAAATTTGTTCAGAGAATGCAATGATAAATAGCTTTCTACCCCAAGAAGCAAATCAGTGAAGATGTCTTGCTTTAGGCAAACGCTATTACTTCCACTGCTTGTGACCTGGAAGCTGAGTCAGTGGGCCCCTACTAACAACACATACACAGTACAATACATGCAGTACATAATCTCTGCATGAACAGGATTGCTGTTCACCTGTCGATGCAAAAAGAGGAAGGGCAGCACACACCTGCAGTAGTGCAACACAAGTAAAAGCAAAGCAGATCAGGTATTTAGTGCGTGCAGAATGTATATAGGGTGACACTGTCTCTATGACAAGAATGTAGTCACTGGAAGGATTTTTTCTTTTGTTTGTTTTTATTTTTAAAATTACCTTAGAAAGAATTGCAGGCTCTTTTTTTCTTCTTTGTCCCCATTGACTCATTTTCATCTGTTTGCTTCATTTAACTACAGCGTCTTTATGTAGCAGTCAATAAAGACATGCTTCCTCTCACCTAAATTCTGATATCTAAAAGCTAGAGGCAGGTAATTTCCTTAGGCTACCAGTATAATTGTTGCACAGAAATGGATACCACAAACCGAGTTTGAGCTGCTCTTTGTCAGATACCCACCACAGGCAAGAAAAGAGTTTCCTCATAATTCCTGTTTCTTTCCTTAAGAACATGTTCCTAGCTGGGATCCAGTTGTATCTTTACATACTGATGTTTGAGCAATAAGTCCTACTTTTTTTCTATATTCATTCTTATTTGTTCTATTGTAGCTATTTCACATAAGAAAAAAACTTGCATAGGAATTGAACCCTGAATTTTCAGATGAGAGACAGATCAGATAGAAATAATTTATTCTGATAATTTTTGATTTCCAGAAAATTGTATGAGGTCTGAGAGCAAAAATTCATGTGGAACTGAGTACTGCAATGGCTCCAAGTGGACTGTGCTATAAAATGACACATGAACATACCTAAAACCCCTTTCACTTAGAGAGATGGTATGTTCCTTTCAATTTCTAATTGGGCCATAATTTACTGCTTATAACATAGCTGATTCAAGGAAAATAAGATTTGAAACATAAAAAGTGTTTGGAGACCAGTTTTCAGTATCAGACTGCTTGTTAAAATGTAGCAAAGAACAGGATAAATAAACACATGGGAAAAATGTTCCTTACTACGGAATAAGTGATTTAGAAGGATGATGCATTGCTCAGGTGTAGTGATTTATGTGAGATATCTGGGTTTAAAAATACCTCAAAAAGCATCAGAGGGAAGAGAGGTCCTCTTGTAAGGATTAGGAAACAACTGAAGAATACGAGCCATAAGGTGAGGATTGGTGAACGGATTTCCTGCACATAGAAAAGTTACACCCATGATTTTGTGCTTAGTTTTCTGCTGGCCTGTACCTCATTAAATCATAAGGATGGGGAATAATGAAGTGAAAATTCTCACAGCCAATATGTAAAAGTAGCTGAGGAATACTTGCAAGGCTTTTGCAGGGTCCAGTCAGAGTCCCAGTATGGAAAACCAACCTGATTGCCAATAGTTACAGGAAAGACGAATCACCCTCTTTATCACTCTCCCTCCCCACATCCCATCCAATCCCAACTCACCCCACTCCACGTGCAACTCCTCTAACTGCTTTAAGTAGCTGAAGATGGGCACACCCTTTTATGCTTTGTATGCTCAGAAGATTATCCTGGGAATCTGAGTTATGTCATGGGCATCTTAGGAAACTGTATTCATTCCACTTTTGTATGAGGAATGTCTTATTGTTAAAAAGTATCAGTTGTGTTTCATGTACCATAAATGTAACTCCATAGTAAGTAAAATACAGAATAAATCCTTTTTCTTAGAACATGCAAAAGAGGCAAAAGAGCTACAGAAGTTTAGAGGAGGATGGGTGGTGAAAGTAAAACTCTGCTTAACCAACTTTAAATGAGAAAGAATGATCTTTTTCTTCCTTTATCTCATATTTAGGTGATTTGTATTATTTCTGTATATAAGTTGCCCAGACAGGGTGATTGTCAGAAGTTTTCTATTTGTGGTTATCATGCTGTTCGTGTTGCATTACTAGAGAGCACTCTGTCTTGGTGATGCATGTTAGCTTTTATAGCCAATTTCTCCTTTGAAATCCTCTAAGGTTCCAGATATATAATCGCTTACCTCAAAACTTTTTATGTCTTTCTTCTGCAAGAGACAGACATGTCATGTCTCTTAAACCAAAGAAGTGGATTAACCCAAATCCTTGGGAATGTTAATATGTCTTTGTTAAATCAAATGTTATTTTTGTCTACTCTGCTAGATAATAAGCAACTTTTGACTTATCAAGAAGTAAACCATCCCTCCTCATCCCAGCTCTCTTAACTCATTGTGTACGTTTCATTATAAAGTATAATTAGAATTAAAATGTATATTTTAAATAAATCTTAATTTTATATCAGTCTGTCTATAAAGATACATCTAAAGATATAAAGTAGATAAATATATGTACCTTCCCATTGATTCTTGAAAACTGGTTAGAAAAAACAATAACTAGTTTCTCTCACGTGACTACTGGTCTGCATAATTTACTCCTGTTAGCAGCCTCTGAAACAATATTCTTATAGTAGAAACTCCAACTTGTTGCCTACAGAGACAGGACAGTTTCACAATAATAAATTATTAGGTGACAAAAAATGACAAACGAAGTTCAGTTTAGGCAAGTGAGAAGCAACGCACGTGGAGAAAAAGATATCCATAACGATGGACTTTAAATTACTTAAAATAACTCAGAAAAAACCAGGACCTTAGATAGTTTTCTGAAAATCTTATCATGTGCTTCACAACGGTCAGAAAAGCAAATACACTGTTTTGGATCATTTCAAAAGGAATGAGAAACAAATGGAGCAATCATTATGCCACTAGGAATCCATGACGTGCCTTTAACTTAAAAATTTCTGCAAGTTCTGGTCTTCCTTTATCAAAAAGAAACAAAGAACTCAGGCACAGGGAAGTATAGTAAAGGTTATTAAAAGTTTGAAGCAGCCTCCTATGAAAGCGTGAAGACTAGTTATAAAATGGACCAGACTTCTTCAAATTAGAAAAACTAAAGGAAGATAACACAATAGTTTGTACCATTGTAAATAATGTGGGACTTTATTCTCCTCATTTATTTAACTCTGGAATTCATTGCCACAGGGGGCTGTAAAAGCAGAAGTGTAAAGACAAACAAAGCAGTCTACAATGCTTCAGAATGGAAAGAAATATGAAGGGAAAGACAATGGAAGTTCATAAAAGCATATATTGTGTGGAGAAGGTAAACTGGGAACAGTTTTCATTGTGTCTCCATTATTAAACTCTGGATCTCATTGACACAAGTCTCATGGAGGTCAAAGTATAAGCGGGTTCAAAAAGAAATTCATAAAGCTGAGCTCCACCAGAGTACATTTAACATTACGGTTCAACTACCACCTCTGGTTAGAGGCACTAAGTTACACTTTTCTTGAAATTATCCCTCTGTACAGGCCATGCTTCTTATATTTTTCCCCAAGAATACTTTTTTAGTCACTGTCAGAGGGAGACAGACTAATATTTTGTTCTTAGTCACTGAGACAGACTAATATTTTGTTCTTGTGCTCCTTTGATTGTTTTAATTATGCTTAGAACTTTGGGAGCCACAACTGCTGTCCCACACATTTATTTATTCTCAGATCAGGAAAGTGTGCGAGTGAGGCCTGCATATACTGTTTTTCTGTCTGTATTTTTTGTCATTGTTATGGTCCTGTTATTAAAATTATTATAAATGCCTCTGCCTGAATTAAGGTGCAGATCAAAAGTATGGATGTTATTTGATAGTAAACATGAGAGAGAGAGAGAGGGAACAAAAGAAAGAAATAGGAAAAGAGGCGGGGGGACAGAAATATAGTGACAGAGACAGATTAAAGAAAATACCACCACTCTGTGGATCCCACTGGTGTCCTGATGATCCTCTCCAGATGGTCTTGGTGGTGACGGTGCCCCCAAAAAACCACAGAAGTCAACGGATTAATATAGGTTCATGCCAGGTGAGAATGCCCAGGTACCTCCCCTGCAGGGGGGAGTTAGACACAGCAGGCTCTGGGTCTGTTGCATCACTTTGTATCATGTGCAATCCTATGATGCAAAGCCTCAGGGGAGCACTTTTGGGGAATCTGTGATGGATTATGACATTTCCTCAGCTGCCTCTCACGTGAATGTCCCATGGATGTGGAGCTGGGCCGGTCTGTGTAAGGGAGGATGGGGATGGATGTTCAGTGTCCCTGACCAGAGGTTACACCACACACCCGAAACCTCCTCCTCCCCCATCAGCTGGGAGTTTGTGTTAACCTGGCTTCTGTGGGCTGTGGTCTACCCCAGCCCAAGCCCAGCCAGGGATGATTTCCTGTTGGGTCTGGCTTTCTTGTGAATGAAAGGCTTTTCCCTCAGCCTTGTTTGTTTCTCCCCAGACCTGGGATGATTGAACAATAGTGTCCGCTTATCTTTTCTAGGCAGCTTAACTCACAGTCCAAAGTTACAGTCGAGCATCTTCAGGGAGGTCTGGGCTATAGTGGTTGTAACTTCTTTATACCGTTTTTGCTATAATGGGCAAAACTCCTTCATTACAATGCTTAAGGCATGAACAATTTCAGTCTCTGACAGCCATTAAGCACAGCTAGAACACACAATTGGACTTTTTCTCCCTGATGAGTTGCATGGATCATGATACACTTAACAAAAAAACCAGCTTGGCTTACTCTAAAAACGTTATGGTTTTTCTTATACTGAAATGCTTGTATTTAGGAAGCTTAGATAATGAAACATTTTTACTTACCTACAGCTTTTATAACTGAAGTCTTTGTGATTTGATTGGATTCATCTCACCCACTCACTGCCCCCCACCCCTTTTATTTTGGAAATAGGGAAAAGGTAGAAATTGTCCTTAGGAAAGAGACAATGTCATTTCAAGACATGAACCTGTAACTGAATATAGTTTTGAAGTATAGTCATTGCCACTCTGCCTCAAAAATATTTGTTTAAGAAAAGCATCACTAGGGTAGGATACAAGCTGGGAAGGTCTCAAAACAAGTAAAGTAAATGAAATACTCCACATCTACAATGTTTAAAAAAAAAATTAAAAAGTGATAATTATTATTATTAACATTGAGCACTTTATTTCAGGGTCTTATAGGCCATGTAGTTCAGTAAATATACAATTTAGGCACACAATATATGCCTCTCAACAAAGGCCTGTGCTTTTGCAGTGTAATGAGTTTTAAGAACAATGCAGAAATCTCTGCAAAGTTAAAATGGCCAGGCAAGTTCTTGCAATAGTATCATTAAATACAATGAAGTTGCAGGTCACAGTGAAGTAACAAAATGTTTCTGCAATTCATCTCCTTTGTTGTTAGGCTAATATTACTTTAACTGCTGATACTCACAGTATTTATAATTCAGATATAATTTAAATAGATAAAGTGACAGAAAAAATCCATGATGTGTTGCAGATCATGATTGATATGATGCTCTTTTCATTTGAATACATTTGTATGTGAACAGTCATCCAAATATATCTATTATAATTCTAGCAGTATGACAGAATCATCATTTCTTAAAATCTCTATTACTAGACTGTAAGTGGACTGTTAAACGTTGGCTCAAGGGCACAATAACCCTCACATCAGCATAATTTAATCATAAGTTAATGGAAAGTTAAATTCAATGTTCAAGACAGTGTAATTCTTTCCTGTTTCATATATTCCATGCCTATAGATTTTCCAAAATTGATAAGATTTTTGTATTGAAATGCCTTTCCACACATAAATACTTTAATGCAATTTTATTCTCTTATTTTTCGATGGAAAGGAAATTAACTTATTTCTTGTCTATCTGCCTTAAGAATAATGTTTTTTTTCTTTTGAAAAATATTTTCCAATACACAATTTTCAAGAAATTGAAGTATATATTCATCTGTACTGGGTACTCTGACAATAGTTCCCTTTAACTGACAAAATATTTTTCTGGGACAACTGTCAATGCTGTTGACAACTGTATAAAATATGCTAGTTGGCCTACAAAAGATTGTGAACATTTATTTATAAAGGGAAGTGACCTAACAGAAGTTCATATATATCCTTTTGCTTGATATATGAATCCGCCCCAAAGATTTTCTCTGACATGTTATCACCAAGAGGCACAGAGTAAAACAAGGACATGCCACGTGGGAAGACGGAGCAAAGACTGTACATCATCCTGATAATGTAGATTGGGGTAGATCATAGCCGCTCCACACATTTTAGGGCATGTCTGATGAATACTGAAACATTGCCCCATTTTCTGGGGACAACTGAAGCATACAGAAGCTTTCCTGGCACTTCTTCCTTCCTGTTTTTATTCTCCATGTCAGCAATACTAAACTAGCTGTGTATGGGCAATAAACAGCCTCCACTTGTGGCTGAATAGATTGTGCCAGGCAGGTGAGCACTAGAATGCTTTGCTGCACTAACCTGATGTAAACCAAGTTAGATGAAGAGGGTGATTGGGACCAATATCTCAGTGGCACTCCATGCGGTTGATATGAAGAAAGTAATGATGGTTTTGTTGCAGTGGCCCCATTAAATGATTTTTTTATGTTACTCAAAAAGTGACTTAATTTCTTCAAATTGTAGCACAGTGTAAACTGACCCTATTCTTTCAAAAATTCTTTCACTCTAAAATTTCCTCTTCTGTGTCCATCAATGACATTACCATAGCTTTCATCATAGACACTAAGTTCATGCTTAATATGTCAATTCAGTAAAAATGTAAACCACAGATTCCCATCTTTACCCTTTTTTTCCCAGGCTTTTCTAAATTTTCCTTTTCACTGAGTGATTGCTTGACCTCTTGTGATGTCCTTTTATCCTTAAAACCAGCTGGGTATTCAGCACTGAGAGAGTAGCCTTGCATGAGTCTGATTTAGATTCTGCATATGAGTGCGGAAATTAAATATAACTTAATGGAGTTAGACCTCTAACAATACCTGCTTAAATAAGAAGTCAGGGCATCTAAACTCTTTGCAATTATTTTTCTCCCTTGCAGTTTATTAATTTAAAATATGTTAACCCATACATATACTACTTGATAATCCAAATGCATCTCCAAAGTTTAAAAGATCTAGGCACTCTTAGAGTATTTGGATGAAATGTTGTCACCATGTTGCCTTGTCAAATAGGGCATTTATCAGTGAATCTTTTAGTTGATACCTAATATTATCTTGTTATGTATTGATCATATTTATTACTACAATTGATATGAAAAAAAACAATCAATCTTTTTTTCGTGCACTAACAATGGAATTTTAATTTGCAAATTACATTTACAAATGTAGTCAATTTTATCGGCTTTTTTTGTTGTATATTCAGATCTTATGGGTTTTGGAGTTATCTTTTAAATCACAAGACAGAAGGGTACTGAATGACTGAGAAAGCTAAAGTCATATTGACTAAAATGTTTGGAGTTTAGCTAACACCTGCATACTTCTAGTAGTCTATACCTTTGCCTGACATAATATCCTTGTCAAAATGTCAACAATGGAGCATCTTCAGCTAAAGAATGATCCTGAACATTTTTGAGAGGTTTTATGTGATATTCTCTCAAAGCCAAAGAAGAAAAAACTTACTTCTTTATCATTTATAAATAGGAAAAAGAAAGGAGAAATAATGTCTTCATAGAAAAAATAAACAAACAAAAAGTCTAAACAAAAATCTAACTTATTGTCGCCAGATATGTCCATGAAGAACATCACTTTATTAGTTTTGTGTCATAGTGTGGCAGACAACAAAACAGGTATTGAAAGGGGAATTCCTTGAAGCAAGGCATAATGGCAACTGGGTTAAGACAAATTGGATTCCCAGGTTAGAAGTGCCAAATTAGTCTTCTATCTTTCTTTATAAACACCTGATCTTGTAGGATTAAAACAAATTAATAAATATATCTGTGCAATGTTGTGGAAATATTGTTACGTTAGGGTGGATGGTTGTTTATCAAAATTGCTGAATGAACGTGAAACTTATTAAAGATTAGAAGGTAGCTGGTTGTCAAGTGAAAAGAATGTAAAGCAGGGAGATATGAGTACTACATTCCTCAGCTCATGTTGGTGGCAGGAAAACTGGTTTGCATCGCTGACATTTGACAAGTTCAAGGACATTGCCAAGGAGTAAGATATTGAGTGAGAAAAGTTAGACGTTATTGATCCAATAAAACGGAGCAAAAATTAATCAAGAAAAATTAAAATCACTGACTTTTTGCATCTAGCTGTTAGATCATTAAGCAGAAGAAATGTGGAGTACATTAGATAGCCTAAGATACTTATTAACAACACATACATTTTAATACTGAAAGAGTTAATTTATCAGACATTGTTTTGTGATGATATAACACATGTGAGGACCATAATAATTCCTTTAAAAGACACTATTGGAACTTCACTGGTAATAATGTACGCCTTGCACATGTGTTCAAGGCAAATGAGTTTGGAATGCGGGTGTGAAGAATGCCTACTTGCTATATCAGAGAAGGGAATCTAGCTTCTTCCCTCCAGTGGTGAAGGTAAGCTAACTCAATTTACTTCCATGAAAGGTAACTAGGATTTTCTCACCCCATGTACCAAGAGGTCAGTCACTCAATCACTCATGGGGTCTGCCCACATGCAGGCTCACTCTCTGGCATCAAAAAGAAAAAGTGAGGCAGCTTTTTATTCAGTGGAAGAGGGGTTAGCTGCTTCTTATTTACTGCAGGGAATCAGTGTACCAGCTTTGAGTGACCTCCGCACAGAGGACTGTGGAGCTGCAGTTTACCATTGCAGGATGACTCTCTAATGGACAAATCTAAAATAACCCCTGGATATTGCAGCCCTAATGGATGCAGAAATGTCATGTTGCATACAGATAACTATAGTATATGGCATGACATAATTGCCTGCAGTAGTAAATTACTGGACTGAATGATCCAAGAGATTCATATTCATATGTATTGCATGTACCTTTAAAGTGCAACATTTATTGTAGGATTTAGGTTGTTAAACATTTGAAACTGTGCAACACCCAGCTCTTCCTAGTTTCATCTAAATTCAGTCTTTTTACAGAATAAAATTTTTTGAATGTTTCCTTTCTGTTGTTGTTGCCAAGGATTTTTGAAAATGTTGAAGGACAGGATGACTATGGCTAAACCTTTACATATAGTGAACACTTATGTAGAAAATAGAAGTTATTTTTAAATATTAAAGGTCGAGATTTTGTAGTCAAAAAGGATGTAACACAGTTATTCAGTTCAGAGAACAATTTGCAATATTTGTTTCCTGTGGTCATAAGCACAATGTCATTCTTTAGGAAAGCTTCTTATATAGAGGCTATATACACTGAGGTGTACTGGAATAGAAACTGATCTCAACAGGAGCTTAAAGAAATTATATGCCTTAGACAGTAAATTATACTTGAATGCATGAATGTTCACTAGCAAATTCAAATAGGACCTTGTGAGTAAAATGCAGGCTATGAGGTGCTGAAATGAGATTAGAGTTGTCAAGGGAGCCTATTTCAGAACTCATTGCTCTAGTTCATTTCTTTCAGATGAAAACTAATGATGGGGACCACCCAGTCCTCCTCCATGTCAGAGGAGGCCATATAAATGCAAGTGCTAAGTGGTTTAAACAAAACAGGAAGAAGTCCAGTCAGAAAATAGCTGTTGTGACTGTGAAAACAAATGGCAAGTATCAGAGAATGAGCACCAATGTTTCCTCCAACAAAACCAGAGAAGACCAAATTCTTTAAAGAAGACTGTTCAGAAGTGACAAAACTAATAAACGTTTTATGGAATATCAGAACAAAAATGAAAGAAATCCAATTAACTTCATCTCAGAAGGCAGACAAATACTTTTGGTAGACTAAGTTTTAGTGAGATTCACAGATAAACCATGATTGTGCCTTGACACTTTTTCTATTTAAAGTTTTCAGTACTTTCACTTAAATGAATGACTTAGAAAATCACCTTGCTGAAGAGAATTTCTTTAGTGATTAATGAGATTAATTTATAGGTAGCCTATAGTTTAGGATTAAAGGGCAGACTAGTAAGGGTGACATTGCTGTGGGTGTTTGCTACAGGCTACCTGATCAGAAGGAGAAAACGGATGACACCTACTAGAAGCAGCTGGAAGCAGCCTCAAAGTCACAGGTGCAGGTTCTTGTGTGGAGCTTTAACTACTCCGGCATCTACTGGAGAAGCAGCACAGTGAAGCACAAACAATCCAGTCTGATGATTTGGTTAGCTTTTCTTCCTATTCTCCATTCATTGCTTTTGATTCAAGAGTTTTTGTTTTTCAGGGTTCTTTTCCCCCATAGGTTAACAGCAATCTGATATTTCGGATGGGTAATGAAAAGGCTTCATTTTTGATTTCTCTTTCCCACTGGAATCTTTATTTCAAATGCACAGGAGAAAGTATCATTCTTAGAATAGTAGTTTCCCAGAGAAGTACTTAATGTATCTGAGACTCCTGCCTGTAGAATACCATTAATTCACTAGAGAATGATCAGATCCTAAGAGAACAGATGATTTATAGCCTAATATTTCTGTGAAGAGCATACTCTATACACCTCTAAATGTTTTGACCCAGTTTTTTTAAAAGTAAGCACAGACAGGTTATGTTCCATTCCTCTAAAAGTAAAATTAAATTCAAGCAAGTAAGTGGATATGATGGAGCAATTTCCTAGAAAGAATAATCTAGTGATAATGCTTTGTGCTGATGAAATATGATGATAAAGGGAAATTCATCTTTCTACTCTATGGTCATTGCACAGTGTCAAGCAAGATTTAGATTCAACAATATTACCAGTATTACGATACTATCATGGCTGGGCACAGAAAGATGTGGTAATTGTTTCCCATGCTACCTATGTCTCTTAGTCTTATCTTACCTCGGAGCTGATGCAACTAGAATAATTGAGAACTTCCCTCAAGCAAAAGCTGCCTCAGAAAGTGTGAAAGCAAATACTACGTGTATGTTCATTTATAATTGTAGTGTATGTTCTGTTATCTCTTGAATGTTGAGATATGAAAAAAATAATTTGAAATGTGTTAAAATTCTTGTAATTGTCCATACAAGGCAATTTCAGATTTATAAAGGAAACATATGCCTTCATATTTGGTTTTGTATCCACTTTCTGGTGTCTCAGAAGTATATTTTTGTTATTAGAGCTTCTGTAGTTTCAAAACACTATGCCAGACAAGTACTACAGCTTCAGAACTCCATAGGGAGAAAGCGGGCCCAGTAGAATAAGAACCATTCTGTCTGGTAAATGCTTTCAAAAAAAAAATAACTCTACACAGATGCAACATATATTTATAGGCATATGGGCACATGGCACCACAGATTTTCCTTATTAATAGGACTAAAAATTGTACTGCCTTATGTTAGTTGCATGTGAGGGTCTCTCTCGTCTCTCAAAGAATTTAATCTGTTCTGTATTCCTGAACATGAGTGGGTTTGTTTGCTGTAAGTGAATCCTCTCTTCACTAAACATTAAGCACTGAGACTTAAGCAATAAATTTCACAACAGATATCATGTGTTACCATTTCTTCATGCCAGGCTCTGGGTGTGGAAGTCACAAGTCAGCATGAAATATGTGATTATCCAGAACAAATGCAGTAGTCCAGAGGGTGTTTGTATCCATCCTCACGCTGAAAAAGCAATCATTGATCTAGCAGGAAATTGTTTTCTTGCATTTGACAAAACTTCAGAAATTAAAGAAATTTAGTCTCTTCCAATGTACTTCATCTGTGTCTTGGAATTTGAATGATCCCACACAGATTTCTGTCCTCAGCAATGTGGTCTTTGTTGTCACACAAGCATATCTGGTTTCAGACTGTGCCTAGTAGATTATCAGAAGATTTAGGTCTAGTGTTGACTCAGAAATAATTCAAGTGAGGCACTCAAAAGCTGCTGAACCACTCCATGGAGGTGAACCTGGGCACATACAATAGGCAACATATTAAGTTTTCAAACAAAAATATAGAGTCATTGGAGTCTGAGTCATCTGCATAAATATGTGTGCATACTAAGTGGACTTCTCATGGTCAGTGAGTGGGTGCTTCTATGGTATAATCTCATCCTAATATTAATGATTAAAAGAGAACTGAAATGTACCTTATGCATTTGTGGTCATTCATTATAATGAGCTTTGAATGACCTGCTCAGACATAAATACTGATACTGTAGGTTCAAGATACGTGAGAGGAAATTCTCATGGACTCTGTAGATGTCTAGGTATCTAGGTCATTGATCCCATATGAGCTACTGAACATTTAGATTGTTCTTAAGTTAAACAGTATTCTTATAAGTTGTTCCTTTGAATGTAGATTACTAAATTTTACTTAAAACATACTGTAGACACTGGATTTTTTTTTTTTTTTTAGCTTTGCTTAACATAGGAAACCTAATAGAGGACTAGAGGGGAATTGTATTGTAATTTCTTCTAAGAAATTGTAGACTAAAAAATGGAGACCTAGGACACTGTACCCATGTTCTGATTTAAGTTTCACTATCCTTATTATACTGAGAAAAGGAATTGAAATATGTTCTGTTGGAGATGGAGAAAAATATATGTTACAAATCTCACTGAAAGTAAAGCCTAGTTCTTAAAGGGTCTGTTTATCACATTGCTCATATTCTTCAAAATAGGTTAAACATGAAATAAGAGTACATCCTTGAAGGTGGTTCCTGGTTAAATATAGCATTTTAAAAATTAGAATTTTGCCTATAGTCAAGAGAAGTTTTAGGTGGTAAGATCTGGTTATAAGAGATGCCTCTGCCTGAATCAAGGTGCAAACAAGACCATATGCTGAAGTCAATAGCACAGATTTTATTTAACAGCAAATGGGAGGTAGAGAGATAGAAAGAAACAGGAAGGGTTGAGGGGGCACAGGATGGAGGGAGGAAAGAGAGAGTGAGAGAGAGAGACATTAAGCAGAAGATATTACCACCACATGGGCCCCTGATGGCATCCCACTGGTCCTTATTCACCCTGGTTTTCAGTGGTGGGGGTGCCACAGTCATTCTTCTGGAGTTACTAGTTTTATAAAGTCCAGGTCATGAGTATCCATGGGACAGAGATGCTGTTTCCACAGCTTGAACTGGCATGTGTATCCTTTCACACAGTTTTGCGATTGTGCTAATTTTGGTCCAGATAAATGTTTCCCTAAATTCTCACAGTCTGCATAGCAGAATTTTATCTGTTGTGCTGATTCCAAATCATCAGCTTCATTAGGCCTGGGATTTCTGGTTTGTCATCTGTGCTTATTCCTGTTGTGGTGGCTTATTTTATGGGAACTTCCTTCTCTAACAGTGTTTTGAGATATGCAACAGCATTCTCTAAGTCCTCACTGGTGGTAAAATATTTTCTTTAGTATTTCTAGAAGTCAAGTGACACCTGTATATTTAAATCTTTCTCTGTCTAAAGCCCTTTACCACACTTAAGTGCTTAACTTACCACTTTTTCCTTAAAACTGTATGTTTTTAATCTGCCTTATTAATCTAGTGCCTTCTTCCCATCCTGGATTTAACAATTCCAGACAGCAACTACAGAAATTCCTCATTCTTGTTACTGCGTTGACAGTCAGATGCACCACTGCCAAAGAAATAAGTGGAAGGTGTAACACATCATAAAGAAGCATACTGACCTGCTGGAGCTATGTATTCTCTGCTCTAGTTTGCTTTCTAGTGTAAGGAGAGTCTTCTCTCTCCAGCTCATCATTCTGTCACAGCACAGGGGGCTGGTTGCAGTGTCTGTACACAAGATCAGTGTGACTCAGAAAAGACTGCCTGAAGACTGTAAGTCATACTGGTTTCATTGCATTTATGAAGGTGCCAAAAATTTAAACGAAAATTTTTTCATAAAGTGACTCTGGATAGCACATAATACCTTGCACTGGACCAGAATTAGAATTAATTTAGTGATGAATATGTTGGAAACTGAATAGACGTCAGAGTTCCTGTAAAGGAAAAGAGAGCAAGAAGTTAATTTTCTTTCGCAATTCTCCAGTCATTAGAGCATTCTGTGCATGATAATTTCCCAGATTAAGTTGCTGATGTTGTTACTGTCATTATCTATATTAGCCTCAGTTCTGCTCATGGACTAGTAAACCACTGTATTACAAAGTAATAACAACAATAGAAAAATGTCTCTTCTGCAGACAATCAATATTCTAAATATAAGGCATGAAATATCAGGTAGATGCAAGCACTAGAAAAAGACCATGCACATCAATACGACAGGTAGTACTGTTACTATATCTGTTGCTTGATTTTTTCATTATTTTTCCCCGGGAAATTTAATAAAAGGAGTTTAGTTAAAAAGGATAAAGATCAACACAATAGTGTAGAAGTAGCTCCTCTCAAGTGGTAAAGAGGAGTGTTAAGCATGCAGATAATTGGTTGAAAATTTTTCCAAGTGGAAAGAATATTTTTTTCCAGATGGAAAGAGAATCTTTCCAAGGTGACAGAGAATATAATTGTGGTCCTGTCAAGGAATAATTACTGGCAAGACTGGATACAATCTGGATTCAGAGAACAGAACTATATTTAACACAATACAGAAGGGGCAGGCAGAGGGAAAGAGAGGATAATGGCTAAAATTTGATGGTGTAGAAACAAAATCTTTGTAGCTGCACCTCTGTGGCTATTACTTAGGGGGAATGCCCTCTCAAATCTGAAATTAAAAAAAAAGTCCTTCCAGCTGTTGGGATGCAAGGTTGTGACAGTTTTATCTGTGTGAATGGACAGGCTACAGGTCTTAAGAAAATCCTTTATATGGAATGAGAGAATGCTTTTAGCTGAAGATGAAATACAGGGTGAAGATGCCAAACTGCACTTCTCGATAAAAGATCTAGCAAGAAATGTTTTTAATAGAAATGAAATAAGGCAATTTAGCTATAATGCTTAGACATTCCTAAAATATAAAGTCGGAGAAATCACTAATATTTTGGATTGGACAAAACAGCAACAATGGAAAAATTAATCATGCCCTTAAAAATGCACACCCCAAAATGCTACCTTATGGAACCACTCTCCAGGCACATTCCACAAGATGATGTTAGTATAGCTGAATGCTTAAAGATTTTTATTCTGACTTTTAGCAATTAAACCACCCCTATGTTTTGTATAAAAATTTTGGGGTTGTATTGTCATACCAGATTTAGACTGGAATCTTCAAGTCATCACATTACAAAAGAATACTCTTCAGGAAGAATCCTGAAAAATACTATCTGAATAAATAAACAAGATTTTATGCACTTATCCCTGAAGTCCATAACATCCATTTCCAAAAATACTGATTGATTATAAAAATTGAATTATGTGTGAAGAAATATTAATTGAAAAACAATACTTGTGTTCATTGCAATTTTTTGTTAAAGTGTTCACTCACAGATATTTTTTCAGGAAGAAAAGTATCTGCTAGTAGGAACGTATTTTGCTCTTTGTTTAGGAAACATAGAATTTTCACAAGACAATCAATTAAGCTCCACTAAGATGAGTTGCTAAATATCAGCTGCCTGTATACAGTGACCTAGAGCTCACCATTATATGAATAATGGAGGCTGAAGTGGAAGAAACTACTGAAGTGGAAGAAAAGAGCAAATTACATCTTAATTTATCTGTGCTTTGAGTAGATATGCTTGAAAAATTTTCAAGCTTAGGATAAAATGAAAATTCATTCACTTATCTGCTTTGTTCTACTTTTCTGCATGGTAGCAATAAGATCTATTGAGACTGGTTGAAACTAGCAAAAAAATGTATTTGGCAGAGACAAATCATCTGTACTATGTAATAACCTGCAAATAATTATGTTGTCTGAAAAAAATACTACTTTTAAAATTCAGGTTAATTACTTAGGATGCGGATGTCTGGTATTATAATAGTCAAATTAATATTTGGGTTTGGTAATGCTGCAGTTTTAAATTGTGTAGTAGCATAAACAGGTTTTATTTTCCAAGCTGTACTGGGTAGGACTTAAGGAAAATGGAGACACTGACCTGAAATATTAACTTAGCCTTATGTTGTTAATTTATCATAAAGCAGCAAGGACTAGTAGGACAGGGACAGGATTTACACAAGTAAGCCTTGATTGGGAAAATCTGTAAAAATGTGACAGATAACTGATGAAAATTAACTGATGGAAATATGTTTTCGAGAGAACTGTGGAGAAAATTCACTGTGTCAAGTGAAACATGACAGTACCAAGGTACATAGGTACTTATGCAAGACAGGGAACCACAGGGAGCAATATTCTGGATATAAATGTGTGTGCTGTGCTCTTGAAGGAAGTACATGTTAGAGCCTTGGAACGAGGGGAAACACAGGGGATGCACCAAGCTGCTGTGAAACACACATTTAGATGAGGCTGACAGCACTGAAATGCCGGGAGCTGGCCAAGAGGTCAGAGCGGAGATGGGAAAGAGATAAGGCTGCAAGCAGATGCAGACATGGCCTGACTGCTTCTCCCCATCATTTGGCAGGCACAGGTGGAGGGGGTTCTGTGACTGATTCACAGCAGCACCCCTTCAGCAGTACTAAGAGGAATGGCAAGACAAAAGCAGGTGAGAGAGGTATGAAGAAAGCAGAGCTGGTACAACAGACACTTGCCTACATCTTGGATGCTCATAAAAAGACGAGTGTTCAGAAGTATTTTTAAAATTGATGTACACGTGGCCCTTATGGTTCAGAAAAAAAATACTGAAATCACCATTGGAACATAATGGGAAATGTTCATGGTACGTGTGTATGCACAAGCATCTCAAGATAGGTTGGTTAAAAATGGCTTTGATGGGATGAGCCTCTCATTTGGTACCATCACAAGTGTTAACTAACAAAGAGCATTCTGTTGTGTGTCATAATTAAAACAAGAGGAATAGAATAAAATAAATGTATTTAATTAAAAAAACAAGTACTGTGGAGGCTGATGTGTTGACAGATTTATTAATTTCAAGATGCAATTTACCAGAGAACTTGAGTTTATTGGTTTTACTTTGGTTTTGAAACAAAAATGCAGACCATCCAAATGAGTCCATAATATCCAAGGACTGTGCCTGAGACCTCACATCCAGGTCTCACAGAATGGATGAAGCTTGCAGGATGTCAGCCATGCACAGTCATGGTGAGGGCAGTGCCCAGTACCCAGCATTTGAGAAAATGATATCCCACTTGTGTGTGCTCACACACACACATACACACACACACTGCTCCAAACCGATTCCTCTGGGAGTGTGATGCATCCTCAACACTTCTCAGAACAGTGATAAGCCCTGGTGAGGACACCTTAACAAACTGCATTGCTTAAGCTTTTAGGAAAATAAGATTTCTGTCCCTTGTATTCAGTCAATGAAACACTGAATTTAATAAATGCTCTCTTAAACCCTCTGAAGCAATACAATCAACATTAAAAGACTCTTCCAACATCTAAGCATGCTAGAGGGCATAAGAAGGATCATCTATGAAGTGTTACTTTTGTAAATTAATTCCCAGCAGTCAAAAAAAACTGGATATGCAGCTAATGAAAAAAATAATATACTTAGGCCATAAACCTCAAGGCTGTTATTTACTGAAGTCTAAAAAATAACACATTAAGGAATAAATTTTCAGCAGTTATTGGAGTTGTATAGCTAAATTTCCATAAGCACCTCTGTGAAAATATAAATGCAAGACCATAAACAAACAAGAATTTAATAACTTTTAAAATAAGATTGTAATTAATTTAACAGTTATTTCATTTAAGTTCTAGGTTTATTTTACTGGAATCAAAACTTACTTTTCTTTCCAAGAGGTCACCTGCCAATAGACAAATGGGGCTTTTTTTTACGGCAAAAAGTATCTGTGTGCCTTATGAAACACTGACTATGAAACTATCTGAATGACTCAGAATTAACAGTTAATAAATAACAACAGACAATCACTGTGCTTGTGACCTTGATTGTACAAACTAGACTTACAAATTTTAATGATCAAAATGATATGACAATATCATTAAACATAATATTATTCCTATATAATTACTGAATTTAGTTGATGTATTGTCACAAGAAAACTTGTCACTTCACCATGATAAGACTCTTTATAATTTCATCATCTTTCATTTATGCTATGAATCATTTTAATTTGCTCTGAATAATGTCTTGCTACTTCATGTGTTGTAAATAATAGCAGATCTATCTACACATATATACATAATTTTTCATAGTTTAAAGATTTCACATTGCTAACAAGAAACTTGTGCTGAAATTCTGACATTTCCAAAGAAATACTTTCCTAGAACTGTATTATAGAAAATGTTGACATTTGGATATTTCATTTTAATCATAATATGAGCAGATTTCCAAATGTCAGATTTTCCTACAGAATGGTAATTCTCTTTTTGACCACCTCTAATATCTCTACCAAAAAATCCAGTAATGGTTCAGTGGGTGATGTCCTGTTATTTTGACTTATTTTGCTGAGCTGCCATGCCAGATTGGTACCTTATGGTTGTTCTCTGGTACTGTTTTAAACCCTCTCTTTCTCCTTGCATTGCATTATTACCATTATTACAGAAAGCTCACCGGATTTATTTTTTTTTTGTTATTATTTATTTAATTTTTTTTTAGTTTTTTTTTTTAATATATAGCCTTCCACACTGGAGCCTTCATCTGCAGCTGCTGTGTCTGAGTCAATTAACGGTGACCAGAGTTGTATCTCCTTTGGACACCAAATTCCCTTTTGGGCATGAGATGTCACTGCTGGTCAGCGACCTCTGTTTGAAGCCAGGAACATCATCTTCCCAAGACAGGGCACCCAGTCACAGTCTATTGTTGAATGTACTCTGGAGACTGCTGCTGGCATGAGCACTATGGTACAGGTGGTAATTATTGACTAGAAGGGCATGCAGGTGGTGAATAAAATGGCCAAAGAATGATGTAAAGGGCAATATAAAAGGTAGACACAAATCTACAATATATGTTCTATGATCTTGTTCACTAGGAACAAAAGCTGAAAATTAAAAGTCCTTTACAAGAACTAAGGAATAAAGAATAGATGCCAACCTGATATCCAAAGATGTGCACTAGTAGACCCTTTGATACTCCCCAGCTCCATAGTGCCAGTGCATTTCTGTGATGTGCAGAAGATTCCATGTGATCAGGAATTTCCATGTTCAGTTCCCTTGCTGTTTTCCTCTCACTCTAATGTAGAACTGGTGAACATTGTCAGTGACTCAGAACTTACCTTGATCTTGTACAACATGAGTTAATAACACCTGAAGAGAACAAGAGCAGGAACTCAAAAAGAGGTCATAAAAGAAAAGACCTTTGAATTACCCACAGCAGTTTTAGATCTCTATTACAAAAAGATAAGCCATTCTTAATATGCAGAGCACTCCTTTACAGTATTATCTTGATAAAATCTGGATAGTTGGATACTTGCAGAAATGTTAGTCTTCAATCACCGCTCAATTTGACCTACTTCTGTGAAATATGTAATTTGGAAGGATATTGAATATCTGTAGAAAATGTTCTCTGTGATCACAGAGCCATGATGACTCATCATATAATAATGACTTTTTCTGCCTGTGATGGTAAGGTGAATGTACATGGGACCAGAATGAATCATTGGGCCTCTCTAAAGTACTTAGTACAATAGTTCATTATTTCAGGCAACAGTACCATTTGATCCCATTTTCACATTCAGTAACTTGTATCATTTTTCAAAGCAAAATGGTAGATTAACTAAAGCAGATTTAAAACAGATATCAAAGAAAAAATATCCCAAGTAATGCAACAATGGAGTCATATGGTGTTGGCCATGAACACACATGATGGTAAACAAAACTTTATTAATATCTGATAAAATATCCTTTGGTGCAGCTGGTGATGTGTTTTATGCTGGTTGGTTGAAAGGATACTTAAAGAAGAACAGATCTCTTGGAACACTACCTCATATCTTTTAAAATCAGGCAATACAGCTGAATAAATTATTATTATGCCTTAAGAAATCATTGGTATAGATGCAGTACTGAAAATAATTACTAGAAAGAGAAGTGATAACTGCCTATTTTATAGCAGAAACAGTTGTAAATCAAATAATCCAAGACAATGTGACTGAGACCAGCAGCATGAGGTTCAACAAGGTGTGGTGTCTTGCCCTTGGGTAACAACAACCCCATGCAGCAGTACAGGCTGGGGGAGGAGTGGCTAGAAATCTGCCCAGAGGAAAAGGACCTGGGAGTGTTTGTTGGCATCTGGCTGCACCCAGGTGGCCAAAAAGACTAATGGCATTCTCCACTCGTATCAGAAATAGTACTGCCAGCAGAACCAGGGAGGTGATTTTTCCCTCTGTACTCGGAACTGGTGAGGCCATACCTTGAGTTCTCCGTCCAGTTCTGGGCCCCTCAATTCAGGAAGTACATTGAGGTGCTGGAGCATGTCCAGAAAAAGGCAACGAAGCTGGTGAAGGATCTGGAGAGCAAGTCATATGAGGAGTGGCTGAGGGAGTTGAGGTTGTTTAGCCTGGAGAAAAGGATGATCAGGGAAGACTTTATTACTCTCTGCAACTACCTGAAAGGAGGTTGGGTCCAGGCAGGGGGTTGGCCTCTTTTCCCAGGCAACTAATGACAGGATGAGAGGATTTAACCTCCAGCTGCACCTGGCTCCACATCTGACTGCTTGGAGCCCACTAGGGCTAATTGGCATCAGTGTCGATACCAGCCCTGCCAGATCCAGGCTTGAGGTGTCGCCATGCTCTGTGGGTTTCTATAGTGGCTAAACTATTTCACCAGTTTGCCTCTTTTCACCATGTAATCAATCATTCCTAGCCCTGCACCCTCAGCTGCTTGTGAGGCTGGTGCTGTGAGCTGGCCCATGGGAAGGAGAGAAACAAACAGAAGTTGCTTAGTATCCTCAAAAGGGTGTTACTATTTTTTAATACTGATGATTTCATTAGTCTGGCTCACAGCATGAATGTACATGCAGAGTTGAATCAGCTTAACTGAGTAGGTAGTAAAATGTGTTATGGAGGAAGTTGCAATCGGAAAGAAGGTAGGTCAGGGACCTCAACTAACCATCTTTGCTATTGTACATGGGGAAACTTGAAGATCTTCTCTAAGCAAGTCATCTCAGATACAAAATTTGACCTGACTCGTCAGAGCTCTTCACGGAGCAGGGTAACCTTTGACTTTATCATAGTTGTGAGAGCTGGGTATTTTGAAACTGATTTTCAAGTCAAACCTCTTGAAAGGAGACTCAGTAATTACTATCTACCTGGTCAAAGTTTAGCAAGAACAAATCAGTTGCCCTAATCATGGAGAGATCTTTCCTATTGCTACAGTACAGGTCCTTGCATAGTTATCACTTTGTGATCTCATTAATGCATACGAATATCTCAAAGGTGGGTGCCAAGAGGACGGTGCCAGACTCTTCGCAGTGGTGCCCAGTGACAGGATGACAAGCAGTGGCCATACACTAACACACAAGTTCCCCCTCAACATGAGGAAGAACTTTAAGAACTTTACCAATGGGGGTGCACTGGAACAGGCTGCCCAGGGAGATCGTGGATTCTCCCCTCTGGGGACATTCAAACCCCACAAGGACACGTTCCTGTGCCACCTGCTTCAGGTGATCCTGCCCTGGCAGGCGGTTGGACTGGATGATTTCCAGAGGTCCCTTCTAAAACAAACTATTTTTTGATCCTGTGATAAACAGGATTCACCTCCAGAGATTTTTTTCTATTATTTCAGAAAAAAAAAGATGCGCAAATAACTCACCATAGTATTCCAAATATCTTTATATCGGAGTATTTGCCTTTGTAAACTTAATAACATTATTTCAGTGCCTTTCTCTGTGTAACTGTGTGGGTAGAGGGTGGGGCATCAAGATGGGGCCCAATAGCTCCTTAGTTTCTGTGACTCTTTGCCATGCTATCAAAGGGTCTGTTTTCATCTTTTGTGTTACATATATGCATATTTTTTTTTAAATCTAAAATCTCATGGATACATCTTTTTCAGTTTTTATGCTCAGTATGTTCTTGTGTTGTGGGGAAAATTACTAATGCCACTACAATAATTCCAAAAATAACTTTAAAATAAATAATTTTTTTCCTCCTGTCACAGTACATTGTATTAATAAAGACAATGAGAAGAATTATGTTGTACTAAGTAAGTAGCATAAAATGATATATTACATTCTGTCTATTCAGTTGTACAATTATAAATTCAGCAAACAAAGACTTAGGGATAAAAAAAAATTACAATTACAAAATCCAAACCTTTTCTGATGTTATTTCTCTAAGGTATTTTCTTTTAAAATTACTTATTATATGCAGAAAATTCTTACAATTTTTCGTCCTATTCTTTCCTAAGTATCCTCATTTCAGGATCACTTAACTGTCTGTGTAAGTTTGGAAACATGGCATTATTATATTATGCATAGGCTGGAACAGTGATAGTATTTGATTCCACCCTCAAGTGAGCTAGTTCATGGGAGAAAAAAATTCCATCAATGTCTTTTCATATAAACATACACAGCAACAAACATACAGGCTTGGACTCAGGAAGTCCCAAAGCTTTGAATTGTTGAAAATTAGGACTGTGCACTGGAACTGTCATTTGTTTATGCTGTTTTCATACTTATTTTGCAAAAGCAGCTATCTTTTGTCTGTTAGTAAAAATTCGAGTTGACCAGATTTTTAGTCTGTCCCATAATGGCTGTGGTGTTATTTTGGTAAGTGCATTGTATTGCCATATAATGTCATTTTCTTTTTCAGGGCAAGGCAGTAGAAAAAGAATTATTTGATTCTTACAAGGTTTACAGTGAAGTCTGTTTCTCTGAAACATGTTTTCTTAAACATGATTGCTGTGTTAGAACATTATGTTTTCTTTATCATGATATGAATGCAATAAACTTGTGTACCGTACTAGCAGTAGTACCAGTGGGCAAATACGTATTTCAGTACAAATAAAAAACTCTCAGTAGCTCCTGTATCTTATTTATCCTGAATTTTATTGCAGCTGATGTAGATTTTAAAATAATAAAACATAAAACAGGATTACAAACAAGTTTACTGATGACAGAAAGCTGGGAGGAGTGGCCGATTACCCACGTGCAGTGAGCCCTTCAGAAAGACCTGGACAGGTTGGAGAGATGGGCAGAGAAGAACCATCTGAAATTCAACAAAGGCGAATGCAAGCTCCTGTACCTGGGGAAGAATAAACTCCTGCACCAGCACAGGCTGGAATCTGACCTGCTGGAAAGCAGCTCTGTGGAGAAGCATCTGGGGGTCCTGTGGACAACAAGCTGCCCTTGAGCCAGCAGTGTGCCCTGGGGGCCAAGAGGTCAGTGGTGTCCTGTGAATCAAGAATTAAAAGGTTAAGAGCTTAGCTAGGGGATAGAAGCTATACATATAATGATTAGAGTAGAAGCAACGTAGAAATGTTAATTATTAGCTGATGGAACTTAGATGATTTATCATTTTATTGGCTTTGTTGTGTCAGGATGGGAGGATAGGGTATTGTCAGGATGAAGAAATCATAACTACACCTGGGCCCCAAAACCAGCCAGAACTAAGTTGGGGAGCTTGGACTGTTGCCAAAGGACCAGAAAGCCTGCCAACAAGACAAAGGTGAAAAGTTTAAAATGAGGAAGACGTCCCTGACTTCATCGTAGAAGGCCACTGACCAATTTCAAAGCCCACCAACCCATTTGAAAGAAAGAACTTTGCAAGCGTAAAAGGGCTGTGAGCTCATTTTAACACGAAGTGTGGCTAGGCGGGGTTAGGTAATGCCTATGTATAGGTGTATCAGGTAATCATGTGACTATGTAAGATTTTTGTGGATAAAAGAGGGCAAGAGCCCCATGAATTTTGCACATCCCTGTGGAAGATTTCTCCCAGGTGTGCCCAGCATTGTAATAAACTTTATAAATAATAAACCGCTTTCTAACTTCAACTGATCGGAGCGTCTTTGTGAATCACCTGGGGAGCATTAGGAAGAGCACTGGCAGCAAGACAAGGGTGCGGATCCTTCCCTCTACTCAGCTCTCGTGAGGCCACATCTAGAGCTCTGTGTCCCCTTATGGGCTCCTGGAACAGGTCCAGTGCAGGGCAACAAAGATGAGTAAGGGGCTGGAGCATTTCTGTTTTAAAGAAAGACTGAGGGGACTGGGCGTGTTCAGCCCTGAGAAGTGACAGCTGAGGGGGAACCTCATTGATAAATGTCAGTATCTGAAGGGAGGATGTCAAAAGGATGAAGCCAGGCTTTTCTTGGTGGTGCCAGGCGATGGGACAAAAGGCAACAGGCAGAAACTGATGCACATATTCCACCTGAATATGAGGAAGAACTTCTTTGCTGTGCAGGTGACTGAACACTGGAACAGATTGTCCAGAGAGGCTGTGGATACTCCCTGACTGGACATATTCCAGAGCCATCCAGACATAATCCTGTGCCATGTTCTTGGGGATGACCCTGCTTGAGCAGGAGGGTTGGACCAGATGATCCACTGCGGGCCCTTCCAACTTTATCCATTCTGTGATTCTGTGGAGTTCAGTGCTCCACAAAATGGAGGAGTGTGAGATCCTCTGCAGACAGAAATGCATTATGCAGTTTATATATATACACAACACAGAATAGATTATATATTGTTTACAGGTAATTCTTTTAAATATCTGCAAATAAAGGATTAGGCCACTAATAGGGCCTAATGGCTGAGATAACACAGTGGGATGGAGAAAATCACTGGACACTATGTGAGAAACCACTAGCTGTGGCAGTGGTGCAGCAAAGAGCTGAAAAACATAACAGGCAGTGTCATTAGGCTGTCTGTGTCAGCAGGTGTTTAAGGAAGAATGATGGGAAACATGGCCAAGTTTGCAGATAAAGGGGGTCCAGTGGTATTTTGGGGATTAAAATTCTCAAAGGTCAGGAGTGCCTAGTGCAAAGGTACCAGTGCTAACACATAAGGTAGGGAGTGCCTAGGTAAAGGTAGAGTGAAACTGGAACTAATGGTGGCAAAGTAATGGCTGTTCCTTTGGGACTGGGGGTGGAAAAAAGGAAGTACAAAGGTGGTGAAAAAGAGGGTCAAAACCCAGAAAAGCAGAAAACAAAGTTTTCATATCACACAGTTGTTACTGCTGTCAGGGTCACATGAGCATTGAACCTATTTCTGCAGTCAGGAGGACAGGCATCACTGGTGGCACTGGCTTGTGAGGTTAAAACCTGGACTTGATGGATTGTAGCAGCTTGTTTGACCCTGGTGGCATCAGTATCTCCCCAATAATTGACTAATAGAAGCAATTGGAAAAGTATTCAACCTCTTTGGAGCCAGTGAGAAGTAGAAACTAGAGGCAACAATATCTGCTTCCACTTGCTAAATAAATGACCTTGCTAAATTACCTTTTTATTTACCACTTGCTTAATGGTCCCTTCAGTTCATTTTTCTAGCAGTTTTCCACAGAAATTCATTACAGTAAATAATGTTGTGAGTTTTTTACAGGTTCTAAGTTATAGGCCAGGTCACTTTCTAGAAGTCATGTCTCATAAATTAAAGTCAGATAAAATAGAATGCCCATATATCCACAATTTTCATATGCACCCAGAAAAGTATCATATTCAGTAGTTTTTGAAAAGGTTCTCAAAATTGAGACTTTTAGTATCATGTGCTTACATACAGTGATATGAATAAAGATAGATTCGTCTGTATACCAGGTTATATTACATTAAAATAGTCTACAATCCAATCCCTTCCCTGTTCTCAAAGTAAGAAAGAGAGAAGCACCTGAATTTCTCTACCATTGTCTGGACTCCAACTATTTTCTTGATTCATCATTCCCATAACAAAATCTGTGTTTCAAACTTTCAGAGTTCAAAAGCTACATGGAAACCATTACATGAAAGATTACTAAAATATGAGTATACCTCTGCTTGATCTTTGCTACCTTATGTCAATTAAAAAATAAAGATTAAAGGTATTTCCATAGGAAAAGAGAGTATGCTCATAGACTTCTGCTACTGAATAGTCAGATTCTAAAATGCATCAGTACACATGAATGCCTTTTTCCACAGGCTTTTCTTCTCTGATTTAATTGAAAAGGCTTGGAGAAAGTTTGTTCTGCATGTAAATTGTGATGGTAATGATAGAATATCGGTGACATTTTTACACTGAGCATGGCAGTGATTTTTTCACTGACCAGCTGCACGGCATTTTTTTCCCCGGGCACTGCAGAGAGCCTGCAAAGCACAGCTGATAGCCTTTTCAGCTCCATCTGGGATCTGTTCTGATACTACTTTCTTTGTCATGCTTTAGGGGCTTTTCACAGTAAAACTATGGCCCAAAATGGTCTTACCATTGTTCAGTGCCTCTTCTTAAGGTTCTGTTTCTTCTCTTCCTGCCTTCACTCTTTACCACAGAAATAATTGACATCCTTCCTGCAAAGTTGCTCTTTTCATGCCAACAGGACAAAAGTTGCTCTTTTCATGGCAGGTAGTTTGGCTATAATTCACCATGTCCAAACAGTAATTGAATTTTGTTTGCTGTCATAATGGAAGAGCCAACACCATGCTGTCAATTCTGTGATGATTGGCCATCAAATTACATTACTCATTCCTTTGCTACAATGCACATATCTGGATATGAAACTCTACAAGTTACGTAGATTGGAAAGGGAGAGAGAAGAAAAAGACTGGAGATAGTGTGGCTCAGTGCAGTCACATTAAAGACTGGATCTGTCACATCCTCTCCCAAGAAAATACATTGTACTTTGGTTTCAGACAAGGATTTTTGTTCCATTTCACATTATCAACTCCACAATTTTCAGGGCAATAATTTCAGATTACTGTCAGGGGAAAATATCTGCAATATTTATTTATCGGTGGGCCAGATAATCCACTTTGGCAACTGTGTCAAACACCAGCTGGGGCTTGGGCTCAGTTTTTCTTAATTACAAACAGTGTAATTGGCTGTGTACGTAACACAAGAGAGATTTTTGTGTCTGTTACAATACAACACTTGCCACCAAGATTTTGAGGTTTTATTTACTGACATTTCTTTCAGATGGGCATAAGAATAAAGCAAGTAGACTGGCAGTGCTGTTCCCCCACCCCCAGTCTCTAAAGTATACTAAATATCTGCCGGTGTGTTAATAGTTTTAACAAATTAAGAGGGATTACCAGAGACACAGCTAAAGGGAGGAGAACAGATTGAAGTCAGCATACACATTCATGTGCCATTAAGTGGATGTGAGTAGGCCCTGTCAACACCCATGGGTGAGAACAGAGCAGCCTCAAGAGAGGAAGAGTAAAGGTGAGAGGAAAGGTGAAAATCTCGCAAATGCTG
Source organism: Rhabdornis inornatus (assembly GCA_013397075.1). Lineage (NCBI taxonomy): Eukaryota > Metazoa > Chordata > Aves > Passeriformes > Rhabdornithidae > Rhabdornis > Rhabdornis inornatus. Next base: position 55,701 of record VWZS01010667.1, read on the forward strand.
ACTGATCAAAAACTTGTCATCCTGTTGTATCTTCAAGAAATGAGAGACCCAGAGTCTGTGGCAGGTGTGTAAGTCCCCAGGCCATGTCAGTGCCAGCGAGGGGCTGTGCATGTCAGTCCCCATCCCAGGTGGCAGCTGCATACCCTCAGAGACATCAGGTCTGTGTGTGCTGCTGGGGGAACGGCAAGGGACCCTGTCACACCTGCCCAGGGGTCACTGCCACCAGTGCGGCTCCCCTGGGGAGCCAACAGCCAGCTGGGCTCCACAGGGGCCACTGGGAGTGACTGCATTTGTGAGGGGTCTGTGTGACAGGGACTGTGTGACAGCGACTGTGTGTGACAATGTCTGAGTGACAGGGACTGTGTGACAGGGACTGTATGTGACAGGGTCTATGTCTGTGTGACACGGACTGTGTGTGACAATGTCTGTGTGACAGGGACTGTGTGTGACAGGGACTGTGTGACAGCGACTGTGTGCCAATGTCTGTGTGTCAGGGTCTATGTGACAGGAACTGTGTGTGCTAGGGTCTGTGTGCCAGGGTCTGTGTGACAATGCCTGTGTGACAGGGTCTGTGTGACAGTAGGCTCGACTACCAGAAAAGGGTTTAGGAGTTTTCGGAGAGTTTTCCAATGCTTTGTAGAAGCAATTACGCTACTGAAAGGAAAAATCTCAGATTAGCATTATACCTGAGTTCATATTGTGAGTTAGAATTTAATTGACTTCATCCAGGTTGAAAGGAAGTCATTTAGGACAAGAATTGCTGGACAAGAGTACAATTGCTGCACAATTAAGACAAGAGCAATGGATACATTACAAGCTAGTTTCCATTTCCTTATTGAAGAAATTGTGAAAGCAATGCCATTTCAAAGCAGGCCTTTTGCATTTGGACCAAATCAAGAGGCCGTCCTATATTTTCTTCTAACACAGCAGTGCTTGATCACTTCTGAAATCATTTGGCCTTTGTAACTGCCAGCAGTAAGACAAAAAGGGCAGTTACAAGTGAGTAAAGCAGTGGGCTTGTTTTGGAAAGTACCATATGTCAATCCTATATTTATTTTGAAAGAAAATTACTTAGTTATGTTTGAACATGAATCTGTGATTTCTGTGTGATAACAGAGGATTAAAGAGTACTGTTTTACTTCTTATTATTATCTTCAGTCTACAGGATTCCTAAACTGTGGGTGAGAATGAAGTTGACTTGTGAGTCCGATCTATTATCCCTGTCAATTCAAGGAACCTCTGAGAAAAACTTGAAAAATATTGGTAATCTTGATTCTTTTGAGATGCCAAAGAGAGCAAGGCCTCAAAAGAACATAAAGTCCTTTTTGTTTTTTCAATCTGTAAGGGCAGTTAATTTATCAGAATCCTGGAGAAAATTGGTGCAAAATTAAAATCCATGAATTTAAGAGAACTTGCCAAAATGCTCCAGATGAATCAGATCCCCTTGTGACTGTAGAAACATCTGTATCATTTGTGAAGTTTTCTAAAATATACAAAGCATTTTATGAATTTATTTTGCCTTGCTTCATTGCCTCTTTAAGTTTCCTCTTTGGTTTTTTTTTAATTAAACAAACTGTATTTTATCTTATTCTGGAGAGTGTCAGAGGCACTCAACTTTTCCCTTGAAGTCTGCTGCACTGGCAGATCTGGAGGAGAAGAAATATTCCAGAATCCTTCTGAAAAGGAAACACAAATGTCAGACGATGAAATCACCCCTAGAACTTGAAATTAAGGTACAGAACAATTGAGAGTAGGTGGGAATACACTGCCTCAAAGACCTGTAGAGCTAAGATGCTCTTACTGGAGGGTATTGGAAATTTATGGGGGAAAAACTGCAGTTGATCCTGATATTCTTTCCATTAAGGTTAATCTAATACACAGATATAGGTCTTATCTTCCTGTTACCTGAGATGGGATCTTCTCTCATGGGAGTATGTTCTTATCCTTCTCCTGAGTTTTTCCCATTTCTCTCCTCAGCAGTAGCTACTGGCCTGACCTCCATGGTCCAGTTTTCTCTCCTTCTGTGCCCCTGGTGCTGTGCAGCTACTCAGCTCCTGGGTAGCATTCCACCTTTGCTTTCTTTAACTATTTTTTAATTAGGCAAAATTAGTCAATCTGATCATGATTTCTGACAAATCATGCTACCAAAGTAGGGAAAATTATGTGTATTTCAAGAAAACCACACCATTCTGCCTATTGAAAAATCTTGTTGTGTAAGAATTCATGGAAAACTGTGCTGTGACCTTGTGTATATCACTCCATCTCCCCTCTTCATTGCAGGTGTTGCAGAAAGTATTAGGAGCAGATAAGAGATACTGCAGAAACCCTGAAAGCATGGCTGTACTTGCACTTGGTAAATATGAATACTTTGCATAAGTTAATGCAAACATATCAGTGAATCTAATCAAGAATGGAAAAATGGTACACTGCAAAATGGCTAATAATTTCTAGTTCTCAATGCATTTCAGTTAGATAAGTAAGACATTACTAAGTTGGTTTTCTGTTGAATGTGTCAAAAAGTACCTTGGACCTGGATCTACAAATGAAGCTCTGGCTCATTTCAGAATGAATTATCCATCTCAATAGCTCTGAGGAGCTGGGCTTGAATGCTTGTTGAGAATAAATATAATAAAATACAGAATTAAAATAAAGTTAGTTATTTTTTCATCCTCTTAAAAACCACTCTAATTATGGTAGGTTGAAAAGGGTTTAATTCTAATTCAAGAAAAGCAGTTAGATTTGTAAATAAGGAATGGCTATGCCTACTTAGCAGTGCAATTATTTTTGGGTTTTTTTTGTATTTTTGTAAAATTTGATTTTTCTCTCTTTACAAAATTATACTCAAAAGTTTTCTGAGAGGTAGAGAAGTGCATTGTCACTATATTAAACATGATGAACTGAAGAGTGTAGAAAGAAAGAGGCAGATCTAAGTATTTTAGCTGCAATTTTTTTAACACCTGCCTTTATGATACAGAGCTAGTTTTTCATCTTCAGCACTATATTCAGCCTCTTTGTTGCCTGTCTGCAGTTAGCTTGGCACTGAAGAATAAACTCCTTTGACATTTGCATGTTGAACAGAAAAGTCACTTAAATTGGGTAGTAGAAACACTAAAATTATATTTTAAAGCTTTGCAACTCAGTTCGTGGTAGCTAAACCTCTTTTGGTAGTCACTGGAGGGAAATGGGAACTTATAAAAAATGTCTCACTGGACCAAAAGATGTCTTCTCTCTGTTTCTTGCCAGTCATTGTAAAGGGGACTGAGATTGACTAGCTCAGATGTGGACAACTACTTTGTAAATACCAGGGTGAAGCCTGTCAAAGTGCAGACCAGTCAGGCTGGGATGCTCAGCTCATCAGAGTTTGAACTGATGGGTCTGCAGGGAAAGATAGACAGAGTTTGGGCACTTGTATTGTTTTGCACATTTACCCCAATTGAAACGCCTAAAGCACACAGAGCATGCAGCTGAGAAGGCTTTACCACTTGATTTCCTCATTTTTTTTACTTTGTCAGTTCAGCAAAATGTAATGCATTGCAATGTTGGATTAGGTCCCCTGTGACTCCTTAGACTTGGTTTCAGTCTCCTATGAGCGACAGGCTGGGATTTTCTTCCTTTGTCTTAGCTCTGGGCCTCTGTTCACTAAGGGTCAAAAAGAAGGTTTCTTAAGTCTTTTGTGGGCTGAGTCACTGACTCAGGAGATGCAGATCTCATCTGTGTTTTACTTGCTCATCAGCCATTACATTCTTTTCTGGATGTCTGGAGAGATTGGCATGGTGGCTGTTCAAGCAGATCACAGCAGCCACTGACACACAACCTAAAGTTGATTTTCTTGGCAGGACAAATAAAGCCTGTGGCCAGTGATGCCTGCCCTGCAAACACAGACCTCACACAAATCACAGCTCAGCCCTGCTCATCCAGCCAGTTCAGATGACCCCAGGGAATTAAAAGGTCACCGTGATCGTGGCTGATAGCTCAGATCCTATATCTAGCAATTCCTCTCCCTAGCCTGCAGTTTCCGTATGGTGCTGCAGATCTGAGTATGGTGTTCTTCCTGAGTGGGGGTGCTATTTATTGCTTTCCGAGTTAGGTGTTACCTTATTATCCAGCTCCTAACGGATTTAGGTAGCCAGCTCCAGCTGGGAACATGCAGTGAGGTCTCTTGTGTCCAGTTGGGTAGGTTTCTGGTTGCTATTGCAGGTATTCACTCAGAGCCTGGGTGATGGTTGCAGTTTCTCAGATGAAAAAAAATAAATCTGTAGGTGGGTGCATCATTAGTGAATTTTTTTGAGTGTTACTCTTTAACAATTTAGTACAGTCTGTCCACTATGTTTATATAGATAGAATGGTATAGAGTGATTGGCATAACAATACAATAGTAAGTTCTAGATTTCCTCTATCACTGTGCAGAATTAAAAACTCTGTTTTTTCTAATAGAATACTGAAAGTCTTCCCATGAATATTCCATCCAGTATAATGTATTTATTCAGGCCTTGAATAGAAAACACACATAGATCCACAAAGAATTTCTGCAGTGAACTTCATAGCTAGAATAGAAATGGAAAGCAGGTTTGAAAAGCATATGAAACTATGTGGATTAATTTTAAAAATCAATTAATGTTCGGAGATAATGTCTTGCAATACATAATGAACCTTATTCCTGACTTTGTAACCGTTCCTGTATTCCTTTTTGCCATGCAAATTGACATAATATGGTATTATATTTATGTTTACAATGACTCTCTTAATTTTGCTTTACAATTATTTCTTTGCTAGATACAGTGGTTAGTTTGAAATATAAAATGGCAAATTAATGAATATTGTGAAGCAGTAGGGTCTCACAACTTTTATTGAAATTTAGGCAACCTTTTCTTGAATCCGAATTAAACTCCCTAATACCAACATAGATTAAAAAATAAAGGGATTGTATCACATCTATACAAGGTGATACTCAGAAATAAAACTTACACAAGAGTGTAAATCTACTTCAATCAAACACATCTTTACCTCTTTTAAGCTTACAAATTAGCCTTAAGATTAGAAAAAATTTTCAGAGGTCAGAAGTTGTGGACAGAAATCCCTGCAAGACCTGGCTTGTAATTTACCTTTGGAGACAATTACATTGTTGTGGCAGGGGCTGTACTGTAACCGTCAGCCTGGGAGAAGCTCCTCTGTATTAATGAAAAATACGTTTTAAGTGCAGATGGATAATTATGACATCATCGCTGTCTATGTGATAGGTATAGAGGCTGTTATCACTGTGTATGCTCTTATGCAAGAGTGCACATGCTTATTTATTTACATAAAAGCAATCATTAAATTGGTGGCTTGCTGGTTTTGTTCCTCTCTTTTTCTTCTTACACAGAAGAGGTGATATCCCGCTTAGAAGTTGACAGTATAAAGGATGAACACAAGCATACTTTAGGAAGGGTAATTTTAATTTTTGACAGTTTGATTTAACTTCAGTTTTTCCTATCACAAATGAAGCAATATAACATTTATTTCTTGTGCCTCCCTGCACACACTATATATTAATGAATTTATTTTTGTCCAGCTTCATTTCAGATAGCCTTTTTAAAAAAATATGAGTTATTACTACAGAATAGTTTAGATTAGTTTTTTAAATGGAAGATTGGCTAAGTGTGAAAATTATGGTTCCTCATACACTTTGTAAGTGATCGAGGTTTGGAACAGAAACTCCTGTCATATGGTATGATAAAGCCTAATTGCTCATGCCATGTTGAATAATATCTTTTTCATGAATTCTTGAGAGGAAAACAATGTATATATGGATAATAAGGATCTTTCAAAAGCATTGAAAACAAGGATGGAACAGCCAGTGCTTCACATAGCAGCCATTCTTGTCAGTTTCTGGGGAAAGTGGAGCTATTATCTGGTTTCTCGTTCTAAACCAGTTCCTGTAGAAAAACAGACATGGAAGAAAGGAAAAAGCATCTGTGCCAAAGAGAAACAATAAGAAAAGCAGTGATGCATGCTCTAGCTAAGTTCTGCATTAGGCATCTCACGCTTCCTCTACTTACACCAGTAGAAGTAACCATCTTCAGCAGCGGTGACTGAGGAAACCCCAATCACACTTACAAGTATTTATGTGGAAATGCTGAAGACTGAAATATGTTTAGTTTTAAAAGAAGACAGAAATTATATTATCCTGAAGGACTGCAGTAAACTCTGACTAATTATTTAAAATAGTGCATCAAGCACCAGAAACATCTTTTTTGTCTTTTTTGGAAGTCAAAAGCAAAATCTACTCTCGTTTTGAAAACAAAACATGGCTATGTGACGCAGAGCTTTGTTTTCTAGATTTTTTGGAATGCAAAAACTTGAAAAGGAAAATGATTTTCACTACCTAAGATTTATGGATAGGTAGGATTTAAACCATGCCAATGTTCTCAGCATGGTGATGTGTTAATTTGGACTCCTGTATCCAGGCTACAGGTCGGTCCCGAGATACAGTTGCTGCTCCACTGCAACACTCAGATCCTAAAACTTCAGAGCTGGACTTCGAACACTCAAACATTGGCATATATTTGGACACCTGGGATTGTCACGACATAAACTGAAGGAATAGAAGAGAAGAATGAGACAGACTGGAAAGACATAGTTGAAGGTTAACAGAGAGAATAAAGGTAAGGGAAAAGATAAAAACAAAAAAAGGCCACTCTTCTTGAAAGAAGAAGAAACAATCTGTTGCATTCCTCATAGTTATGAAAATATGTAGGCTTGAAGGACTGAGTGTGAAATGTCTTTAGTTTGCCATTAGGAAGGAAGTTTTCTTTTCTTTTTTGTTTTGTTTTGCCTTGTTTGTTTTTTGGTTTTGTTTGTTTTTGTTTGCTTGTTGTTTTGTTGTTTTTGTTTCTTTTTTGGTTTTTGTTTCTTTTTTGCTGTTGTTGGTTTGGGTTGGGAGTTTTTGGGTGGGCCAGGATACACACAACCTCTGTTTGTGTTTGGTTAATTTGTCTTTCCCATCATGACTATCTGTTCCCTAAAATTTTGGCTACTGAGTAGCTCCAGTATCTCTTAGAAGCTTATATGGGCTAAGACACTTGGCTGCTTTCTCCCTTTCCAGGTGAACCTAGGCTGCATCAGCATTTCTGTTCCCTCATCAGTTATGTTCAGACCACAAGGAGAATGAAAATGGAAGATGGGAGCAGCTGCAGTTCATATTATGAATTTCCAATGTGCCTGGGGAGATGGCAGCAGGAAGAGAGAGAGGAACATAAAGAAAAGTAAGAAAATCTTTAAGAGAAGTTATGGTCTTGTGCCTAAAAGTAAGAACTGGCTTTTCCATAGGAGCAAAGTCTTTGGTATTTCAATCCCTGGGAGCTGGAAAATCCAGGAAAGGGATTGGTACATCTGCCAGCACTGGCAAGAATGTGGGCCCTGGCCATTTGCCTGTGTTTTGTAGATGTCCAGAAATTTTCTGCTAATCATTATGATCTACTAAGTGGAGATGGACCCAAAAGGAGACAGAAATGCTGTACACAATGTGTGAAAGGCTAAGTTGAAATTTTCCTGATACTGCCAAGTACCTACTTAGTCTGTAGAGATCCTCTCCTATGCAAGGTTATGGACTAACTTCCTCTTCAAGCAGGACACAGTCATACACTGGCAGTGCAGGACAACAAATAAAACAGAACCTCTTGCACTTGTAGAAGAAATTAGTGACTCATTTTTTCTGCAGCAAAATTGCTGCAGTTTTATAGGTGTTCTTTTAGATGTCCTTTCTGTAAACTGCAGATAGTTTTTTTTCACCTCTAGAACAAGGTTTAAAGCTTCAATACTTTTTTTTTTTTTTGAGGTCTGAGACAGAGGCAAGAGATCTATATTCTTAAATAATATGGTTGGTAATGCAGCTTTATAATTTTATTTTCCTGGTTTTTTGTTCTTTAACAAAGAAAATCAGTAATGATCCTAATATATTTCTTGTAGTCTCACTGATGAATATCAGCTTTCAGCTACTGCTGCATCTCTCAGACAACACCTAGACTTCACATTATTTTGAGTAAAGGAGAAGGGAAACATCGGAGTCCATATTAGCAAAGTCCAAAATTAAAGATATCACAGGATTTTTTTATGTGTGCAACCTATTATATTCTTTAACGAACTAAAAAACGTTGCTGATGTAAATATGTACAAGTTCCCTCATGTAATTACAATTCAATTAAATACTTATTGAAAAATATTTCTTGAAATACTTCTATTGAAATACTTCAGCAAGTGGCAGAAGGCAAGACCCAGTAAACTACAACCTGTAAAGTCTTGAAGGACTTAAATAAGTCCTTCATTGCATTGTGGGGCAAATTGAAACTCTAAAAAATTTTGTGTTTCATTTCTTGTACAGTATGTCACAGGCCACCCTCCGTTCCCAATTCCTACTCTTATCCTAAGTGGTGTTCTTTGTTTATATCATGTCTGAATTTGTAATTGTATACAATTAGTTTGTCTCTTTTTCCTACTCAAAAGAAAATAATTTACAAAAGGTTAAATTATTTACCAAAAAAATTACTGTTTTCATATTTCAGTAAAAGCACACACTAGGGTAAATGGACCCATAAGGAGGAGCGTGAAAAATTATTTTTTAAATATAATTCCACATTAGTTCAACCAGAGACAGCCATAGATGTTTTATATCTCCCAGCTATAGGGCAAAGTCTAAAGCTGTGCAGGCCTTCCTAGCCCCTCATGCAAGATCGTTTGGGATTTTGCTGTCCTTCTGAGAACTACAAATATTTTCTTCTGTTTTAATTCATGCATATTTTCAATCTTTGCAAAAGAAAAAAAAAAAGATAAGAAAAAAGAAAAAAACTCAAGAATATGTTTGTATTCCACTGAATCTATTAGGCTTTGGCACCGATTTGAATGATTGCAAAGAGAGGCCTCCAACTGGGAACATTTTATGCCTATTTAGAAGGCAGTTTCACACTGTTAGAACAGTGATCATTAAGGGACCTAAGCAAGGCAGCACACAATGCTCCTAAGCTTGGCATGAAATAACAGGACAGTCAACATTTAAATCCTAGCAAGTCCCTTACAGGCATTTACCCTTATAATCTTTGATTCCAATTGTATGATAATTATGATAAGTACTCCCTGTAGTGTAGGCACATTAAATGCAGACAAAGATAAATTTCAAAACAGAATTATCAGTATAAAAGAGAGAACAATAAAGGGGCAATGAGTTAAGCCTGGGAAATCTAGGCTTGTGTTGATTTAGAAGCTGGAATTACCTCCACCTGGGACTTAAAATCTGTAACATCTGTACTCAAAAAGCAACAGAAAGAAGAGTATAAAAAAGATACCTTTGAATGCCTGAGATGCTTCAGGAAATTAATTTTGAAAAATTTTCTATAATTTTAAAAGTATTAATTTTGTACATTTTCATTTAATAATTCATGCAGTTGATCCATATAGGGTGATACTGGTTCCCCCTTGTCTAGTTATCTAATGCTGAGAGTGACTAGTAATGGAAAATTATGGAGACAGCATAAGATATATGATTTCTACAAAATAAACCTTTCCCTTGTGCTCTTCTGCTTAGCTATAACCAGAAATATCTCTCTCCTACTTTACTGAAAATCTGGGTCTTATGTAAGCCTGATAATCCCTTAAGGCTCATCCCTCCTAGCCAGTAGAAATGTACATTTCCTGGGAGAATTTTATAGAAAAGCAAAACCTCCCCAGTTTGCATGTGCTTCCACTTTAAAAGTATTGTCTGATTTGCTATATTTTCCTCTATCTTTATTAATTGCTGGGTTAAGTCTTCTCATGAAAAATATTTTTAAGGACTTTTTCTTTTCCTTGCTATCAGAAAAGGATTAGTCTGCCACTACCTGTGATAACAAGTTGTGATCGGTGATATATGGACAATTATGTACAGCCGGCACTTTAAAAGTTTATCTCTTAAAAAGAAATGTTTGTCTTAATTTGATTAAATTTTGAGTAACTGGAATTGCTTGCTGCTTCTTAAAAATGCCGTAAAGCCTAAAATCTGCCAGGCAGAGATTTACTGGCTGAGCAGGGGGAGAGATGATTTAGCCATGTCCATTATTACCGATTACATGCTCATCTTGCCTGACCTGCTGCCTGAGCAGCTCCCCAGTGCCACCAGTACTTTTTTATCCACAGCAGTGATGATGCCAGGTAGGCTTTCTGTCTACAGTGACTGCAGCTGTTTGCATCATGGCATCTTCCACTCTGCAAAAAATCAGGATTGGCAAAAGCTGTCTTCAAGTATTAGAGGTCTTTTAATGACCTACTCATAATCTCCACCTTAAATATGAATAGTGCTTGATTTTAGTTTTGGTTTGGTTTTTTTGGGGGGGGTTGTTTTTTTTTCTTTTGGTGGGGTTTTTTGTTTGGTTTTGGGGGGTTTTATGGTTGGTTTTTATTTGGTGGAGGTTTGGTTGGTTGGTTTGTTTAATTTCATTGTTGTTGTTTTTTATTTTTTATTTTGATGCTATTGCATTAGGTTGTTTCAGAAGAAAATCTCTTACCTCTGAGGTTTAGAGCCTTTCTTTTGCATTGCATATGGTCATTCTGTTCCAAGCTTTCTGCAGTGTTGTTTAATTTACATGGTGATCACACTTTTTAATATGTGTAACATACTTTATGTATACCCATATTTGGCTAAGTTAAAAAAAAAATACATTGCTTTCCTTCCCTTAGGGGGCTTTTTGACCCCTTGGTTATCCTAATGTTTCTTCCCATTTGGATTTCTCTTTCTAAATCGTTTTACATAAGTTTCATTGAGACAGCTGATATCCTTTAGCTGTTGCACAGGTGTAATTATTGTGTTGCAGAATAGACATCAAAAAGAAATGCAAAAAGAGAGATGAGAGACTCCATCAAAAACTACCTTTCCAAATCCTCTGGTAGTGCTAGAGGGAAAAAATGGGAAACTGTGTTCAGGATTTGATCTTTATGAATCTAACTAGCCAGTCTACTCCCTCCTCTCTTCTTTAAGATGATTTGGATGTTTAAAGAAGCAAAATGGCAATTTGGGCTCTGTTCAATGTCCTTCATATAGATCAAGGAACCTATGTGGAAAAATCTGGAACACCCTTTCCTGTTATAGTGTTTGCAGTAGCAGAACCTGCTTTAAGTTCAACCTTGTAAAAAAATAATACTACAAGTAAACACCTCAATTTTACACTTCACTATGGAGTTTGATGTTGACCATTCAGAAGCTTTAAAACAAAATCAAACCTTTTGTTGTTGAAACACTTCAGCCTTTCCACTCCTTTGAGAAGGACTGAAAAAGAATAGCAATAATTTTCAGTTTCTGTTCTCTAATTACAGATTTTAGACACAGTTCAGTCCTTTTTATTTTGAAGATTTTATTTGTTTCTTTCATTTAATATTACCATATTATTCACCAATGTTTGTATACCAATAAAATTAAGCAAAAGAAGGGGTTCTAGCCTTTTTTTTTTCTCTAAAAACTCAACATCTCATCATATACTTGTGTTAATCAAAAAGTGGTAGAACATTTTATCTGTCTAAAATGCATCTGTAATTTGGATGCAAAATTTAAAATTCAAGGCACAAAGAACTTTAGGCCTAATCAAGAAATTACTATGATGGCATGTGAATGAAGCTTGCTGGCAAGCAGTTAGTACAAGAACTGCGAAGTCTGAGCATCTTTTCCATTAAAATCATTGCATTATCTCAGCATTGTACAAATTCAACAAAGGAAGTTACTCAATTCTAAGGAAGGAGAACCATGATCCAGTGCTTTACTAAGTTCCTGCATAAAACTTGTCTATAAAGCTCTGTCAAATTGCCTACTTTTTTTTTTATTCCTTTGACAGAAGCACATTAACTTAAAACCAAAGTAGGAATATTGCCAGCAAATCTTTTAAGGTGAAATGAGCTTGGGACTTAAAGCTAAAATTATTAGAAGTGTGAATCTTAATGCAAATTATACATATTATTTTGAATGTCTGATGTACTGCTAAATGTTTTACATAGTAATTTTGTTACACCTGTACTATTTAATTACCACTTTCTTATCAATAGTCTGCTTAGAGTGTATGTTTAGCTGCTTGCCAGACAAGGTCCCTCTATACAAAAAGACTATGAGACAAGGGAACTAGACATCTGGCTTCAAATGGTCAGGAATCTTAAAGAACTAAAATGTTTCTGTAAAGGATTGCAGAATCCACTTTCATTTTTATTCCAGTAGCGCTTAGAAACCTCACTTGTGCTGGCTGTTATGCACATAAAAATGATAGTAAAAGCCTTAACTACTGCAATGAAATGTTTTGTTTTGTTTTGTTTTGTTTTGTTTTGTTTTGTTTTGTTTTGTTTAATAAAGAAGTATATGACAAGACTGTCCCTCTAGTTCAGAAGTGGTTTAATCCCTTGGGTAAGAGTGGAATATCTTATGAATGCTTGGTGAACCACAGCTGGTCATGCATACAATACAGAGCAAGACAAAGGCTATACTAAGGCAGGGAGAGACTAATGGTGGGAAGGAGAAAGTGGTAAGAAAGCGGTGAAAGGAAATTAATATTCTGATTCAGTATCCGAGAGAAAACTATTGCTTTCATTTGTTAGTGGCAGCTGTGGAGAGAGTGTAGGATACCACATGAGACCTGAACACTCCTGCTGCTCCTCCTAGTTCCAGCTACTGTTGGAGAACACTTCCAACTCCAAAATGCTGATTTCTGCCTCTCCATGCATGTTTCTGGGGGAAAATCTGAAGGGGGAGTTTTTATCATTTGTTACTTTACTGTCTTCTGAAGAGGAAGCTTGTTTAAACTCTGGGAGTCAATTTACACCAGAAGAAATTGCCATTTCATACAGGTCATATTAATTATTTTAGTATAGTTTATGAATAATTAAATAAAGATCTTGCAATTCAGAAGACAGAAACCAGAGACAGAAAGGATTAATGCATATTGTGAGTTCTACATCTTGAGGAAAATGTTGTCTTCTATAACTTCAATATGTATTTTCAATTAAGAACAAATTTTTAATTATGTCTCTTAAAAGTAATTGTAGTCTCAAATATTATGTAAAGTTAATTTTGTAGCTGTTAAAAAAGTGCCCATGAAAGACTAGTATTTTCAAACCAACTTAGATAAAACTGTGTGATGTAGAAGCAATTTACACTTTTTAATAACTATATTGTTCTTGTAGAAAGAGATTGTCATATTTCTTGACAGCCAATTTTCTAGTGATGAATTGTCTAAAAGCCATTCTTTCTGATATTTTTAGTAAGTAGATGAATAAGTGGTAAGCTAATTTTTCTGTTTTTCTTTGCAGATCAAAGCGTACTTTTAATTATATTTCACACTAGTGTTACAGATAAGCATATGACTGCAAGACACAGTAGCCATGTTATACTGTTAGAACAGTAAATCTGTCTCCTTTAGTTTAGAGTGACAGCTATTTGTTTAATTCTTTTTTTGCTCACCCAAGGCATGGACAAGTGACCATGGAAATCTGTGAGAAAATCCCTGCCAATTTCATAGATTTTGTAACAAAACATAATGCCAAAACTTTTTTTCCTACATATTTCGGGTTTTTGTTAATTTAAAAATAAATTTACCGAGGATAAGGCATCTGTAAAAGCCTTGTTACAGGGAAATGGTTTATTTCAGAAGAAAATCTTAATCTATGGATGCCATCTCATGGTCTCCTGATATATTCTGCTCACTCCTTTTTCAGTCAAGTCCTGTTAAATAAAGTAACAGCCAAATTTATACAGAAGGAGTAACAAGTATATATGACACTGACTTGTGTCCCAAATGAGACATTTAAATTTTAAAGGGAAAATATATGTTGGGTTTTTTTTCCTCTCTCTTTCTCCTGGAGGTACAACAATTATGAGTGCACGAAACCAAACACAATCCTTGCCTGTTGAAACGCCCTTTTCTCAGCATCTGCATACTTGCAGAATTGCAGAGAGCTGAAGCATAAACCTGCTCCATGACTCTCCTTGGAATACTTTGGTTAATTGTGGACCATTGGTGTGACAGTCACCTGCTGAGGAGCACTGGGCATAATTTCTGCTGCTCCTTTTCTTCCAGGCTCTTCTGGGCAAGATGGGAAGCCTCTTTTTTCCTTCCTGCTTCAGGTGGTATGATGAAAGTAATCTGTATGCCATGGAGCAAAAAAGAATGTGTGTGGGTAGCAAACCTGACTCCATTACCTGCTACTTTTGAAACACCGCTTTCTGGAAGTCTTGGACATTTTTTAACAATACAGCCTGGAAGGAGGGAAACAATAGCCAGTTGGGAAATTGGAGCAGTAACTGGAAAGTGAATATGACATCTGAGTGTCCCCTCAGGATTTAATAAAACAGAATCTGGATGCACACTGTAGCTGGGAGGTTCTCAGGCTCATAGCATGAATGTAGTGTTTTGGGTTTTGTAGGAGTCCCATGTTTATTCCAGATTTTTCCTTTTGGCTCCAGCCAGTGACTTCAGACTAGCTTGTGCAAAACTGTGACTACATAGGAAATGGATAACAGAAATTCTGACCCCTTTTTTATTTCTCCTCTGTCAGTGAAATGTGATACCAGTTAATAAAAGTTAATAAAAGGACACCTCTGTTGAAATATGAGGCAATCTACCTGATTAGAGTATGGACAACTACATTTGGCATACCATCATAATATAGAAAAATATAAGCATCTATTGACTGGTAGCATTAGGATTCTGTTTATAGGCATTATAGCATAGTACTAAGTGCATTTCTTCAAACTAGCAGACTGTCTACATGCCTAAAATTTTTATAAGGGACATGTTGAGAAAATTCAACCAACTTCACCTTACAATATGCAGATATTGTAATATCTATGTACAGGCTACTAGATCATACATTCTGATTTACATAGGACCAAGACATAGGACCTCAAATTTAGGTGTCCAAAAGCCTGAGAACAACACATATTTCTGTCTCACAAAACCACCAAAACGCCCTCATTAAGGACATCTTATGCATCAGCATCATTCTGTGGGTAACAAGGAGCTATTTGTAGGGGTTTAACTTCACAGTCTCCATTTCACAAATAAATCTACCCATAAATAAAATTCATACCAGCATCAGAGCACCTCTGGGGTATTACAACACTCTCCTGTACTGTGCAGTTTGTTTATATTTCAAATACACCGGGGTTTTTAAAAGATCCTTATTTAGATTGTTCCCATTTATTTGGAAGATTACAACATTCATTGGCTGAAGATCAGTATGTGGCTTTGGAACAGGTCTATCAAAAGCTTGTTTGTACAAAACACAAAATAGGCAGAATTTGCTGCATTAAATGCTGCACCAGTAAACTACCACTGTTCCAAGCAAAGAGAAACCAGAAAACCTTACAAATTTTTCACCTATTCTGGTATCTTAATTTTTTTACTTGAACTTAATATTCTTGGTTATAGTTGAGGGGAAAAGTTGAGCTTTCTCATAATCAGCCTCTGCTCTCCTGCATGCTGAGCATCAGAGTTTGAGTCTTGGGACCAAAAGAAAGAAAAATTCTTCTTTTACCATTTACTTGCTTGTCCTTTGGAGCCTAAAAGCCATTGAAGTCAATTAAAAGATTAATCAACTCATCTCCTCCACTTAGGAGTCTAGACAATGGCTTTTAGGCTCCAAAGGACAAGCAAGTAAATGGTAAAAGAAGAATTTTTCTTTCTTTTGGTCCCAAGACTCAAACTCTGGATCCGCAAAGTGTTTCTATTGGCATAAGTTAACATATGCCTACATGTTCCTAGGAAAGATCATGCTATTTTTATCGTAGTCAGAAAAATTAATAAATATTCTTTTACTGTAATTTAATATCTGACTGAACACATGACTGTTAAAGAGATATTTAGAAATTTCCCCATTCTCAGGAAGAAGACTTTGGCAGGTCACAGAAATAGGTCATGGAAACCAAAAGCTATGTTTTTGTGAGCAGACAAAACAACTTAAGACTCTGCCACCAAGAGGGAAGATTTTGCATCTCTTCCTTTCACAAGCCATACCTTCCTGCACCCCAACAAGTCCCCTTCATGCTGTCCTGTCAGCTTCCTGAAACTAACTTTGAAAAGTGTCTCCAGCCTCAATGACATTCATGTCTCCCCTTCCCTTTTCCCTTTTTCAATAGATTTGCTCTTAGAGAAGACTAACAGGCACAAGGTTCATAAAATAAGACCAGGGGAGTGGAACAAAGAGAAGAGAGAAGGGAGGAATAAAATCTAGTTTAGGTAGTTGCAAACTCTTAAACTAGTTTGCTGTCCAAGTGCTGGTGCTGGTAACCATGGATTTCTACTTGTAGATGAAACAGCTCTAAATGTGAAAAGATAAGAGGAATATGCTTACAGAGTATTGGGGAGACTTCTAATTTGAAAAATCAACTCTTTCTATAATAAGATGCAGACAGAACTTTATTTTAAACACAATGTGAAGTATCTGTCAGACTGAGTTGGGAAAAGCCCATATTTTACTAGTAAAAATGTATAAAGTTAGCAGAAGTGATACGACTTCCAGGCTAATATTTTAAAGGCATTTCTCTTCTCAGCATTATGACACTATTTGACCAGGGGCAATAACACTCAAACAGTTTTCAATGTCTGATTATAATTTAATATGACTGTTGCAATCAGTGAACACTTAACTTCAAAGAGCTTTACAGGCAATAAAAGCCTAATCCTGCTCCTAGTAATTGTGTTCTGTGATCACTTCCTTATGATGGGGATTTGGGCAGCAAAATCATAGCCTGGGTCCACTGCCATTGTTCACACTGAGCTGCCCTATTCTCCACCTTTTGACTTCTGCACTATCACTAGGAAGTGGGCACGAGGTGCCATTGAAGAAGAGCTTTGATGTATTTTGTACTGTTCTATTGTTGTGATGTTGAAGGTGATTTAAAGGCATTTTCTCTGAAAGAAATTATCAGAATTCAAAAATGGTTTTGATCTTTCTGAAGTGCAACTAACAAATAAGGGCAGGACCTTTTAGCTGCTCAGCTCATTGGCAGTGGAATTAAAGAAATTTATTCAATATTCTACAATTTGGAACAGTGTATATAAAAAAATCCAGCATAACTTCCACAACCATTCTCTCTAAAGCTTATGATAGATTGCTGGATTTATACTTCAGTACTATTCTAGCATCCAATTTATAATGTTCAAAGTAAATTAAATTAAACTTATTGCTCTCATCACCTTATGCTTATAATCAGTATATTTTATTCCCAACCAAACATGAGTCTCCTGTCTGAAGCCAAGCTTGTATTATCTAGCTGAGGGATTTACTCAAAAAGTAAGAGTTTGGGGAGACAGTGAGATAAGTGCATCATCTTTAGAAAGCATATATTACCATCTAATAACTGCAGAAAAGCATTTTTAGAGTTCACATATCTTCTTCCTATTCATATCTTTTAAAGGGGTTATTTATTTATTTAGAGGGTATTTATGTAATCTGCTGCTGCAAATAGGATAAAGTTTGGTTTCTTATCTATGATTACATTTTCATGTGTTACGTTAGCAAGCTGTAGGGAAATAGCTTCTTCCTTATCACTAATATTTTTATTTATGTTATTGAAATTAAGGTTATTATCAAATCTCTTAAAAATTTCATACACATGTATAGTTGGCAGAGAGATAAGGATTAATTTGAAGGAAATGTGTAACTTAAAAAGAGCATAAAAAGAAGAGAATTCCTAGTCTAATGCTATCCCATGTATTTTGAATTTTGGAATGAGAAAAGAGAGACAGCAAATCCTGTGCATCAGGTTTCCTCCCTTTATTGTCTGATTTTAGAAAGAAATATCTGTTTAAAGGTATCTGTTTAAATATAGTGTCCCAGGGTGACGTTGTGGTACTTGTATCCCCAGTCGTGTGTTCTGTTTGTGCTTGGTGTTGTATTCTGTGCTTTCAGGACTGACTCTGAAAGTGAAGGTTTGTTTTGTCTTGTTATCAGCCGGCTCACCTCCCCCATGGTCTGTGTTTAGGAAAGNTTTGCCCTAAACCAGGACATATAGTGAGAGTAAAAGGACTTCACCATGCTAGTCTTACATGCTTACCATTAAAAGTACCTTGGAAAAATCTAAGAAGAAGGTAGATTTGCACAACTGACCAAAAGATGTTATGAAAGCAAAACCATTAGCTTGGAAAGGCAGAGGCACAAGAAAACTGTAACTTATTGTCTTTAGTGGTAGATGATACCATAATTGCTTTGAAAATTTTTTTTTTGTAATGAAGATGTTCTAGAAAAGCTTCAAAACTTATCATATGTGGTCTAGTCAATATTTATTTTGAAAATACCAGATACTTTCCCACTAACTTAACTAAAATATGTGGACTATCACAATAATTACTACTTGCTGTGACTAGAAATTTGACTGAAAATGCATTAGGGAGAAATAGACGACAAGTTTCTAGCTCTCATCTTCATTTTTCTCAAACCCTCAGGTATCTGGAATTCACAGGAAGAAAGCCAGATCTCACTACATCTAGTTTTGATATTTTGTCATCCAGTTATGGGAATAAACATGTACTCTGGATTAGGCAAGGGCCATCAATGTAGTGTGTAGATGGATCTGTTAATTCCCCTGTGGGTTCCCTTACAGAAGTACTAAGCAGTATCATATCATTTCACTAATCAGCTTTAGGAGATTTGTGTACACAGCAAAGCCAAGGCATATTACTCTGAATTGCTGAAGAAGTACTTTTACTCCATAAGCCTGAGAATCCCTTTGTTTTATAACTACAGCAGGAATGTGTCTTTCTTTATAGGAGCCGATTTTTATTTAATGTTCTCTTGCAGCAGGTTTAGCATGCAGTAGTTATACACCCATCTTTTTGAGCTCAGGGACAGCTGTGCACACAGTGGGAAAAGTTACTAGGAGCAGTTTACAGTAGAGCTCTCTTGCTGTCTTTGCTGATACAAATATTGAAAATGCTTTAGCACTACATCGTCCCTAGGAAACCTAAACCCCTTCTTTTTTATTAGAGCCTCAACACCTTCAGTGTTCTAGAACTATAGCAAGAAGGACCTATTTTCCCCAGAATGTTAAAGATATGATTCTTGTTTTCTGTTGAGGCTTCCCTGTACATTTCACTGGGTTTCACATCACTCTAAACGTAATAGTAATAACTTTCTCCACACATTGTTCTCACAATTAGTTCTTAGTGAGAAGGATGCAACTCCTGCTTAATCAGTTGAATAGCATACAGCTGATGATCTGATATAGCCCACTGCAACCAACATTAAATTGCTAACTTGGCACATGTTCAGTATTCAAAGGATCAAATTCTCACCTTCTCAGCAGTTGCCAAAAGAAAAATAGGTCATATAGAGGTGTCTGATGAAGAGGTAGACTGTTTTGAAATACATCTAAACAACATATTTACACAAATGTACACACAGATTTAAATGTGCTATTAGTACACAAAGAATCAGCAAAACCCACCATTTAGTATACTTTTTAATGCAGGAATACTGAATTAAATGGCCTTATTTGGCTTGACAGTTTTAGCACAAGGTAGGTCTGTAGTTCACACAAGTTGATTCATCAGTATTTATGCTAAAAGTGGAAAGGGGTAAAAGTGGAAAGTTACCTAGAGTATTTGAGAAAAATTTACTGCATCACTGAGTATGAAGCAGACACATTACCTAGATGTATTATTAGAAAGTGAGAAGAATTTATTTGTTGCCACAGAGACAGAAATAATCTGCTTGATATAAAAGCTCTCTTCAATCTCTTCTGAGAAGGTATCTCACTCCCATGCATCCGATTTATTAAGCATATATAAAATCATAGTACATCACAGGAAATTTGAGAATGAAATGAATGAGATGGGATGACAGCTTTCTAACATTAAGATTCAATAAAGAGGAAGTAATGGAAGCAAAGATTAAAGCATTAAAGAAATTACATAAATCTCTATTAAAAAAATATCTATGCCTAGCTTATAACACTAGTCAGAGAGTTAAAAAAAATGCAGGGAAATAAAGCATAGGTAAAAATTATTACATATCCTGACAAATGATTGTCTATTCTTACCAAGTTTTAGAATGCTTACCAGGAATTAAACAGCAATTTTGGCATACCTTGGTGCTAGAACATGATATAATTTTAGCAAGTCTAAAGTTGTACACAGCCTGCCATGTGAATACCATGCTCTCCTTTGATCTGGTTCATCATCCAGCAGAAAACTAGCAGAAGACAGTTATTTCATTGTAGCAAGCACAGGTACTAAAATTCCTGGCTTCTTTGTAGGACCCCCTCAAAAATTTTAGTATGCTACCTAGCATACCTGTGCAAAGCTTGAGTCATGACACTTCCCAAAAAGACACTATAACAATTAATTTCTCAAATCTTCCTTCTAATGGGCCAGGGGATATCTTTCACGTCTTCAAGTGTCCTAGATGAAGCTGGAGTTTGTTTGCCTACTTCGTTTGGATTGGTGGGTCTTTTTGGATTGTTTTGGGAGGGGCTTTGTTTTAATGGAAGCCAACACTGAAACAGATCATGAGTTTAAAGGATTTTAATTCAGTCACAGACTCTGTGGACAGTGAAAAATTACTGGTGTTGTCTTGCTGAATTTCCTAGGAAGAATTCCAAGAGTAGATGAAGCCTGCACTTACAGTTTCATCATAGCATTTAATCTTAATATAGTGTGATGGGGATAGTACCGCCCAATAAACTATAGTACAGTAAGGTTATGCTAATTAAGTGGAAGTGGATTTCTTGTTTGATCAGACTGTGTCTGGTTGATCTGTGATGGGGATGACAGCAACAGTAATCTAATCTCATCCACCAACCCATCTGGTATTTCTAATGTGTTTATTGTGCTGTTGTATATACATCATCAATCATGGATGTAAAATATTTAATACTGCAAATATAAATAAGGGATGACATATTAATTGAGCAACATGCAAATCACTACATTTACAGTGCTGGGAAGTGGGTGCTCTAGGGAACTTCTCATTACAGATCAGCTGCTGATATGCAGCTATTAACACCCAGCTGCTTACTTCTGCCATGGAGAGCTTTGTGGTGATACCAACTGCTGCTTAGCACTGCACAAGAAAAGGCTTAGTACTGCACAGTGACTGCAATGAAAAAAATCTTTGCTGGACACTTAAATGTGGTTCTGGAAAACAGTTGCAACAAGAGGGATGAAACAGGGTCTAGGACTATTTCATACATATCAAACTAATTTACTGTTTTGAAACTTGCTTTTGCAGAGAACCCTCAGTTACAAAGACGGTCAATGCGTCACTACATTCTCTTGCTTTATTTTTTGTTACTGACTGCTTTGGGGCATCTGCATACTCACTCAGTCTCTCTCTTCAGATAATTAGTCTTCCAAATAAGCTCTGTACTGTACCTCAGGCTTTAACTATTAAGGTCTCCTTACTGTTCTTCAGTCTTATCACCATGTCTTATTTAGCTTTATGCACTTATCTCCCTGCTCCAGCCTTATCAGGCAATTCCTTTTTGACAAGAATTTAGGGACAGTTCTATTGCAGTTGCACTATTTTCAGCCTCTATACACAGTGTTATCAGCCTAATGAAATTAGATGTTGGCTAGAATAGAGATCTTGATTCTTTTTTCAGGTGTTTTGCTATTTTGCATATGCTCCCATTTCTTCAACTTCCTAATTGAAAGGATTTGTTTTATATCTTGCTTCAATTTACATCTTTATTTTCTGTGCATTTCACTCCCTGTAAAACACTCTGACATGACCAGAAGCTTTATGTTGTACTTCCTTTATATTTTAAAACTTAAACCAGCAGGTTAAAACTATCTGATGCACGAAAATGAGAACTGCTTTAATTTGTTTGCTTTTTATGATTATGTCTTAATAACATGAAAGAATATTTCTAAGGTAAAAGATAGAAAGCCCTTTAAATGAATGTTATGTCAGCTAGAAAAAAAAGTTATTTTGATTTGTATAAGCAAATTGTTTACATAATAAAAGAAATATGTATACAAATTTGTAAACATATATATATTAACTCCATCTGTCTCCCCACTTTTCCCAAGACTTCTTGTATATCATGGAAAAGAAAGTGAAAATACAGGTATAAATTTCCGTGCATTCATATTCTATTACTTGGGTGTGAGCTTGAATTCATTAGTATTTAAAAGGCAGAGAAGCATGCTAGCACATTTGAACTGTTAGAGCACAGATTTGTTTAAATCTCAGACACCTTTTTTTCTCTGGTGGACAGAAACCCTCATGAAGAAAATATAGATGAAATATATATTTTCATCTTTATTATGTAAGAAACTAATTTCAGCATTCTTTACCAATTTAAAGTACACAGTGTACAAACTATGTCCAAACTGTACGCATGTCTTCCATAAAAGCAGAAAGTGATGACCATAATATGTGTGAGGAACTTAATGAATTGAATATCTTAACCATTCCAATAAGTGTAAAGTTTTAAAACAGAATTCTTTTTTTAAAAAATACATTTTAGAAGAAAAAAATCCTCTATATGCAAAACGTTATGTGTAGTTAGATTATTTAAAAGCATTATATGTGTAAAAACAATTACGAGATGTTCTGAAAGAAACATTACTTAAGTATTTCTTAAAACATGTCAAAAGCACATTTTACCTGCTCTGCACATCAGTAGAAACAGAGCATTTGCTTTGGTGATCTAGTAGTGATCAGGGAAAATTATTGTACCATGGGGAATTTGTATGAAATATTCATTCAATCAATTTTTCAAAAACCTCTAAGCCATTCAGCTACTGAGTCAGAAAGAGCATATTAAAGGACCAGAGACATTGTTTTTATGATGATGCATGCAAACAGATTTCTTAAACGAATGCACTTTTTGACTTGGAGATTGACCTAACAATAAAGTGATGATATAAGCTTATTTCTCAGCCAGGAATTCCAGAAATCTTTCTGTTGCCTCTGCTGTACAATAAATGCAATTTGCTGTTCTCTCAGTAAAGTTGCTAAGATATTACATGGCCAGAGCTACTGCTTTGAATTAGGGTGCTGTGGTTTACTGGATGCTCAAACTTATGTTGGAATGTGCAGCCTTCTAGTTTGGCCATTTCTCACTCTAATCAGCATATTTTAATTTTTTTTAAACTAAGTTTAGTACCATTGTACTAAACTTAGTTTAAAATGCTCTGTACTGAGGCTTTTATCTGCTTTCTTTCATTTTCTTGATTCCAATGAAGAATAGAGACACAGCTTTTCTTCTGGAGCAGGTTTCCATGGCTGTATTAAGACCTTTTCCCTATATTGATATAATACAGCTCTAAGATTCAAAAACTACCATTATGGGCCTGGCTTAAAGTTCACTTAGCCAAATTTTTCTGTATACAAGTAAGGACAAATACTTCACAAATACTTCAGACAAGCAAGGAAGAAATAGAAGACATAGAGATCACTTTTCTTCAAGATCTCATTTTATCACTTAATAATTTTATTATAAATGTGTATTTTATTTTAGAAGTTTATTGTGTATCCTTTTGCTTTTAATTGCTTCTCAAAGAAATTTTGACATGCTTTAGTAATTCATTTGCACTAGCTTGCACAAAAATTTTTATTTTTCTCATTTGAATGGGAAAGGGTTTTTAAGTTGGTTTGTTTGGCTTTTTTTAAACCGGTAAAGCCAGTTGCATATTTTACTCATTAATCTTAAACATGCTGGATTTTTTTGCTGAACCTTTGTAAATCTTTGCGTAATTTTATATCTTTGTGCCTGTCCTCCAACTTGAAATGTGTCCTTCCTCTTGAAATGTTTAAACAGTCTCTCTGTTGACATTTACACTATGATTACTCTATTATAAAGTGGCTATTCTGGAAGCATGAAATTAACTACCGAGAACTAAGTAATTTTTTTTTTCTTTTTGGAGATCTCCACTTACTCTGAGAAGGAAAGAAAGTGAAAATGTTGAAAGACAGAGAAACCAATATGAAATATTGAGACAAATACCTTAATGCTAAATTATGCATATATCTGTACTTGAAAAATTAACCATAAATTCATTAGCATTTGTACTTCACAATAGTGCAACTTCACAATAGAGGTTTTGCAGTTGATTCAATGCATACATTCAATGCTAGTGATCCATCTGACTTTGAAGAGAAAGAACTGGTGTTTAATTTCTGTGGTCCTGTGTGATTCCAGGACCATGGGTGTACATTGCACATTTGCTAGCAAGGAAGCTCACATCTCTCACTGGCTCTAAGCATTCACTCCACCATGCACTGGGGATGATTGCTGAGAGCCTGACTCAGGACCTGTGCCTGGGGCTGTCTAGGTGCCTCCAAATGTGATGCCCACCATAGGCCTGCCAGGAGTTAACAATTTTTGAGACCACCAGTGCTGACCCTGTATGTGCACTGCTATCCCAATCTGGATTGATCAGGACAAGCTATAACCTGCAAAAGTTCAAAATGGTTTTAGCAAAGATAGCAATCTTCTGTGGCTTGTACAACCATCTGTACTTCCTTCAGCAATTTCCCTCAGGTGCAGAGGTTTTTCATCGTTCATTCTGCCATTGCATTGCAACTGCTACATTTTAATAATATTTTATGCCTTACTAGTTCAATATTTTTTAATATAAAACTATTTTTTCTGAACAAACTATTTTACAAAGCTACTCAAGCTGTATACAGAATTGATCCTGAAGATGTTATTTTTGCCATATTTTGACCCTTATTGAAACTGATTATCTGTTAAATGCAAAAAAGGATAGTAATGATAAATGTAATTACATAAATTTCTTGTGTATCATCTAAACACTGACCATCTGACTGTAAAAATATTAACATCACTGGTACAGAAATCTAATTTACATATGATCCTAGTTGTTTTTGTTTGTTTGTTTGTTTTTGGTGGTTTTTTTTTTTATTTTGAGTAGGTTAAAAGTTCAAAATAATGCTTTAAAATGTCTAAAATTAACAAAATACTTTGGACAAATGGAGTCACTATCTGTATTTGCTTCTTATCTATTTGAAATCTGTCTTCTTAGCCCTGGATTCATGCCACATAAGCTTACATAATCCCATAGTGACTAAATTAAGAACATATTCTCTCCAGTGTCCTTACACAGTCAACAAAACAAGCTTATCATCTTCAGAAGAGTATTCAAAGAACTTAACTTGACAAGTTCCTTAGAAGTTGGTACTTGGTAATGATTGATCACTGAGGAAAGTGTGACTTCCAGAGAAGGCCATACTGTAGTCAAGGCAGCCCAGGATAATGCCTGTTTCTAAACAGGAAGAATGGAACAATAAAATAAAATGAAAAGGCTTGTTGCTAAACTTGCTTATTTTAAATGGCTCTGAACAATTTACATACATTTCTCCAATACGTTTCCACACTGATTATTTCAGAGAACAAAAACTGATTCAGTCGTGGTATTAGTACTAAAGCGGGGGTATTCAAACTCAAAATCCTTATAGGAGAGAACAACCTTTACTATATCTTCGAACTGTAGAAAATGAAAATGACACAAAAATGAGGACGGTACTGAAAAAACACCTGAAAGGATAAGTTGAATTTCCAACATATAAGCACTGGAGACTGTTCAAAATAACAGTAATATTAGCAAACAGAAATCATCAAAGTAAGAAGTCACCGAAAGGGAAAAATAAACAGTCAAGATGATCAAATGTCTGAGTAAAAAAAGGTGAACAGAGGGGAAAATATACCCTTCAACAAATGGAAATTGTGTTCAAACAAAGAAAACATGATAGATGAGATATTCTGGAAAAGAAACTATAAAACTATAATAAAAATGATAATTTAAAAAAATTGCAGACAGTAATGTTAAAGGTTGAAAAAATAAAATTGTTTTTAATATATCTGACTGCAGTAAATGCAGAGAGACAGGTGCCTCTGAAGAACAACCCAGAAAAGACACATCTGCAGTGTGTTTTGAGAATGAGAGAGAACAGTAGCATGCTTCTCTGGGACTGCCATGCCTGAACTATCTATTAGAAATCCTGTCTATCAAGAAAAACATCAAGGAGTCAATCACCTTAAAGGTGATAGCTGGTGCAGAGTGCTCCTCTGTCAGAAATTGAAGAAGGTTTTACTGTTACTCCTTTCTGAGTAATAAGTCATGATTATTGCACCTGCTTAGAACATGAGATTTGAACTTAAATACTTTTCCAGACCACAGACTGAAAACCATAGCGGGTTTTCTCTCCTGGTTTGTAGTTAAGGCATTTGAAGATCAGGGGGAAAACAGTGGTTTCTGGCATCTCTCTTGGGTATCTCCTGCCTCTCAACTTCTCCATTTCAAGAACCCCATCCTGGGACTCAGAGTCACCCACGCCTCCTCCTGAGGCAGTGAGAAGGAAAGGAGAAGGGAAGAAGTGTGACACAGAGAAAGAACTGGAAGATCCTTGAAGAGATGAAGGCTTTCTGGTGATGCAGATTAGGGTGAGATTGTAGGGGCAGATCACATTTTCTCTTCTTGAGAGAGATATGCAAACTGCACAGCTTGAGGGTTCTGTCGCCTGGTTGAAGCAACTGGAACAGACACTGGGTAACCAAAATAAGTGATCTTATAATCATTTATGACTCACCATAATTCTTTGCAACATAATTCCCTGCTGCTCTGTATGTCTATGCACTGTCTGCAGTATGTGCCCTGTGGAGATCAGTTACTGCCTTTTCTTGGTTGTCAACCAAGATTTCACATGTTCACAAACATATAATTATTTTTTTTCATCATATGTATAGTAAATTTTGTATTCGAGTTCTTGCTAGAATAGAGTTTGAAGTTTTTCAATGACTAGATTATTTTGACAATATTTGTTCCGGACTGGTATCAGTAACTCCTGTATTAAAGTTAAAGTAGCTGCCCTAACAATGTTTCAAACAGAGTTCAGTTAGCAGGTTGTTGTTGCAATAGCTTTATAACTATTACAAAGTAAATCTCCCAACTAATGTAATTTACATCATTATTACAAATAGAATTTTGCACTGCACTTATCTGAAAGCACTTAAATATCAAACATGGAAGTGGGTACTTCTACTGTAATGAATTGATTTTAATTTTTTTTCTCCTGACACTCAAATGTCTATTTTTACTTCTTTTTTTTTTTTCCTTTTTTTTCCCCCTCACACTTGAAAGCATGAAAGATTCTTCTTTGATGTTCCTATTTCTATATTTAGGAATATTAATTTCTCAGAAGTTATTGGAAGTTACAGAAATTAATCTTTCTCATGGTATCACTGTCTCCTTGAGCCTATATCCATTCATCCATTCAAAGAAATAAGAAATATCCTTTTTGATATAATGTGTCATTGCATTTTTATTATCTCCTTTCTATTGGGCTTGAAATTTGCAGTATTTGACTTTTTGTGAAATTGGGCTGAAAAGTGCCACTCAGCTGCTACAGAAATTAAAGTCACTATGTGTGTATGTGCAACCTGACTAAAATTTACTTCAGACAATGGGTGCACTAGTAATAAAAATAGGAGACATTTAGAAAAACAGGCTTGCCACATCCATACACTCCAAGAATTAAAAGTTTACAATTTCTGGATCATATGATCTACTTTTCTCAGTTAAGGTAGTCCTAGGAAAGGCAAGGCCTTGTCTGAAGGATCAATGTGTCTTCAGCTCTGGCTGTGACTTATGTTATAATATCAGACTCTATCTGAGCATTATTTAAATTACTTCTCTTCCCCATCCAGGCTTGATGACTGTTATCCACTGTTATGCCTGTTTCTTCCAGGATAATGTTATGTATGGAAGAGACATCATAACTTGTTGAAATACAACAGTGCAAGAGTTACAGTGCCAGAGTTGATTTTAAGCATCCCCAAGGTGTATCGAAAGAAAGATATTTTCTGTTCTCCTAGTAACTGTCACAGTTGTAAGAAAAATGTCCAGGACAATGAATTAGGACAAGACCTGAGATTAAGATCATTGAAAAGGATGTGAAAAACTACTGGGTGATTTAGAGGAGGTTATATGACAAGTAGCTGAACTTCATGGATGGTTGGAAAGAAATGCTACATTTTTCTGAAAAGCTAAATCCTGCAAATCCAACTCAATCTAGGTAACAGTATCAGTGATCTCATCTTGGGGAACCTCATTACTGGGAACAGAAATATCGAAGTTTGGAACAGATGTAAACCCAGGAACCAATGGCAAGAAGAAAGCAGGCTCATATCAAGATGTTTCCTGTGAGTAAGCCGAAATCTGATGATGAGGCTTGGGTTGTAGAAGCTGGGCATTCTGGCCTAACGTTTAGCCTTGTACAGGCTTTCTCTATAGTCAATGAGACAACATCCAGGGAAATGGTCCCACTGAGGAAGAAAGCCATCTTCTCCACAGAGATGGAGTTAGCATGAGGGTCTCCCAGAGGGCATGCTTTCTCTTCCTGTCTTTATAGCTGCATATAAACTTCCTATCCAGAAGTTGCATGCCTACACAACTACCTATACACATTCTGTATAAGATACAGGAGATACAAAGCATAGCAATTGTGCATTTTTATTTGTTTACCTCTTAAGCATTATAAAAACTTATAAATAATTAACTTACAATCTATTTTCTTCCTCTTTCCTCCACTTATAGCAGATGGAGCCTTTTTGATTGCTTAGACTAGAAGCCCAGTTATAAGACTGAGGTTATGTAAAAGAACTCCAGCAAAATCTAAACCTATTATCTTGAACAGGACAAGAGTCCATTAAATACAGGGGGAAAATCTCTTACATGTGCTATGTATTAATAATGAGCATATATATTTAGATTAGAATTCTTTTCATAACCATTATTACTAATAAATAATTCAAAATAATATATTATCTAACTATCTTCCAAATCACTAGATAAGGACATAACATATTCATGTGCTGAATAACTGCTAAATAATATCAGAGCATATAGCATGCAAGAAAAGTAGTCATATGAAAGTTTATCCACAATGTGCATTTATTTACATATATTTTAAAATGGATATATTTGGCTTATATCATTATTCAAATGGATGTATGGGACTTCAGAATGCAGAGTGGTTGCTCTGGCAGATAAACATTGTAATAACAAATGCCTCCTTTCCTCCTCCTTTCTCTGAGCTTTTATGGGTGAGCAGCCATCATATGGTATGGAATAACCCTTTGTCAGTTTGGATCAGCTGTCTTTGCTATGTTCTCTACCGAGATCTTGCCCACCATGAGCCTACTGGTATGTGTGTGCGCGTGTGTGTGTGTGTGTGTAGATGTTGAAGACAGCACATTTCCAGCTACAAGTGCAAAGCACAACACTGTGAGGGCTGCTATGGGAAAACTGAACTCTCTCTCAGCCAGACCCCATACATACCTTATATAGCAGAAAATTCTCTCCTATAGGTTGCCTATGAATTAAGGAAAAAAGACCATGTTTTAGGCATGAAGGCAGCACATATATCATGGAGGTGAGCAAGAACATAGAGCATAATGCTGCCAGGAGGTGTCAGATTAATTAGGTCCAGATTCTCTGTAATCACAAGAAATTGGGTTATGTACTACCACTGATATGTGTATGAAGCTTCTCTCCATCACCTGTATTGTACTGGAAAAAAGCTGAATTATCAATACGAAAAAAAGTATAAACCAGGCATGTAGAAAAATTTTATTTAAACACTCAGAACACCCAAAAAGTGAAAGGTAAGACAAATGGCTCGCTTGGGTACATGAATAAAATAACCTGCTCTCTGATGCGCAGTTTTATTCCTAGCAAGATTAGTATGGTAACTGATGTATGTATTGAAGTTGTGAAACTCCAAGAAAACTTCTGCCATTCACTCAGCTTCAGCAAAACAGCATGTTCTCACTTCTATTTATTGTTTATTTCATAGACAACCTCATAGCTGTTTTCTAATGGAACATTGCATTGGTACATACTCCCCCACACAGTTTCAGGAGCAGAAAGGAGGTCTCAAGCTTCCTGTAGCTGACAGTCATGACCGTAAAGAGTGAAAAATAATATAACTCATTATACCTCTGTTAAGATGCAGTAAAACTTGGTGAAACTCAGTTTCTTGAGTTGGCTCTACCTGTGATTTCTTGAAATGATCATCCTAAAACCATCAAAAACATGTTCAAACTCTAACTGTAAATTTTAGTGTAACACAAAAAGAGGGGGGGGAAGTGTTTTAAAGAGAAAAACTCAGATTTGGTAAGTAAGAGAGATTAAAAGAAGAGGTATCTTTTTTCCAGTCCACAGAACTCTTGCTGATCACTTGGCTTTTCTACACAGCAACTTTCAATGGCTCCCGGAGTTGTTATAGTCTCTGTAGATTAGCAATTTCACTGAATAATTTGGACTGGAAATGGTCTCAGAAGGTCTCAAATCAGACTTGCAGCTCAAAACAGGGTTAGTTACTATATCTGTCAAAGTTTTATCCAGTCAGTACTTGGCAATCTCCAAGGACAAAGACTGCGTGAACTGTTTAAGCAGCCTACTCCATCACCTAACAGTCCTCATGTGGAAGCAGCTTCTCTTTCCATCCAGTCAGAACCTCTTTTGTTTCAAAATACGTCCCTTTCCTGTCATCATCCTGCCATGCACCAGTCCTCTGTCTTCTTATGCGGACGTTGGCAAGAATTATATGATTCTTGCTAACCTCCCCATAGGTTCTAGAAAGGCAGCTGCCAGGTGACCCCTCCCGAAGTCACCCCTTTTCCAAGCCCAGCTCCCTCAGCATCTCTTCAACAGGCAGGTGCTGCAGCCCCTTCTGCATTGGAGGTCCTCTGCTGAATTTACTCCAAGTTATCAATGCCTTTCATGTCCTGGAGGACAGAAAACTGGACATAGAACTCTAGATGCATTTCAACAAGTTCTGAGTCAAAGAGTATCACCATCTGTCCTGCCCTAGTACCTGTACTCCCCTTTGTACAGCCTCTCTGCTGCTGGGGCTGACTGCTGGCTTGCCTTCAGTTTGTTGCTCATCAGGATCCCCAGGTTCTTTTCACAAGAGCTGCTGCACAGTTATTGAGTCTATCCCCATTCTGTATTGTTGAGGGTGATTAGTCCACATTTGATGCAGGATTTTGAATTTGTCTTTGTTGATTTTGAAGTGGATCTCTTGGATAATCCCTACATCTCTGAATACCTGCCCTTGCCCTCAAGCATATTAATTGCACTCTGCAGTTGGTTGCCGTCTCTAGACCTGAGGAGTGTGCATACTCTTATCTCCCCCAGATCATTGACAAAGACATTAAACAGGACAGGTTCCATATAGACTCTTATAGTACCCTGCCTCTGGGTAGATTAGACTTCATTAATCAGTGACTTCTGAGCTCAAGCACTTGCCCACTTTTTCATCCATCTACTTTTCTATCTACCTATACTGTAACCCTCCAACTTGAATGCAAGAATATGAGCATATTTTGTAAAAAGCCTTGCTAAAATCAAAATTATCTAATATTCTCTACCTTTGTCAATTCTCAAACCTCATCAAGGCAATTAGGCTGGTCAGGCATGATTTGCCCATTGTAAATTTGTGCTATGCCATTGCTCAGAGACTGGATGGGNCCCATCCATCACACAAGTTGCACAGGAAGCATTACGTTGCACTAATTACTTGTAATGGCCTGTATTGTCATCCTCATTCAGAGTGACAGAGATTATAATCTATATGTGATCTAAATTTTGCTGGTTCCTGGCCAATATATGCTTAATCACTGTGCTTTAGGGATATTCATTAAAAGTGTGTATTTGAGTACATGCTGACTTTAAAGTATTTTTAAGAGATGTCTCTCTGTGGTTTTGTGCTTTACATTTACTGATGGATATGTAATAATGATCAAAATCTTTCAAGAATTTAATTATTAAGGAGATTATTTCAGAGGTTATACTATTGACATTGAGAACATTTGCAAAGCAGTTGTGCATTGCTTCTTGCATCTCTGCTGTGCTGAGCATGGTATCCACTACTTAAGGTGGAGTAGGGAGAGGGAGAGAGTCTTAACCTGCAGCAAAGTGCTGCCAGGCACTGCTGTTATTTGTAATTTCAGTGAGAGCACAGAGTTCAGTGCAATTGATACCTTGTTAGAAGTATGGGTCTCTAGGTGCTAAAGCAATACAGCCGTAAAAGGACGTTTCTCTGTACAGATATGGAGACAAAGAAGAGAAACAAATGATTAAAGCATTCTGCTAAAGAACAAAAAGGTCTCTCTGTGGTCTCTTCTCTCAGTCTTTGGAACTTTTGTCCCATTTTTCATCTTATTAACATACCAAACAGACAAAGATTCCCTGAATGCAACCCATATTTATAAATACTGTCAGCTATATTGACATCTCACCACTTTCAAACTTTCATGAAATAATGGGTATGTATACCAAATTCTATCCTAGGAAACTAAATTAACAGATCCCAGGCCACTCCAGAGCTGCAGAGACCATACATTGACCCAGAATGCCTAATCAAGGGCACAGGTGAGTTATACAGACCTGTCGTTCATCCCCTGGGGATCTGTTCAGTAGCAGGTGGCAGCACAGTGATATTCTTAGATCACAGAGCTGTTTTCTCTAGCTAAGCCAATGCAGCAGAAGTTGGAACTCTGTTTTCTGACCACGTCTGATTGAATTAAAAAAAAAAAAAAAGTAAATGTATGCCAATAATTTCAAATAGAAGATAATTCAAAGCAAATTTTATTCAGTAGGGCAATGAATTGGAGCAAGCCTGAAGCAGCTAAACTGCAGGTACTGCATATGGCAGGTCCATCAGCAATTTCTAAGCCACCAGCACAGCTGCCTGAGGAACCTGCCAAGAGGCCAGATGTCACTTTTGGAAAGCTACATAACATAGCTTGAAGTGTGAATCCTTTGATGGCAAACCATTTTCACTGGGTCACATTCTGATCTCATTTGCATTGTTTCAAAGCTGAGATTTCAAACAAAATAAATGAGAACAGAATTTCTTAAATTAAAATATAAATGGCAAGTCAACTGAATTTCTTAAAAGAGAATTAGTGAGAGAAAAAGTGTTTAAAATTAGATTCTCAGTTTGCAGGAATATAGCTTTCCAATAAAAACAAACACTTATATGTTTAATTTAAATAATGAAAGCAATAAAAGTAATTTAAATTACTGCACATATTTTCCTAACAGGGTTTTAAAAATTTAATTGCAGATCCATGTAAATTACCTTTTATTACCATTTGATGCTAGCAAATAGGTGTGTTACTAAAAATCTAATGAGTATGTCATGCTTAGCCCTGACTACTTCTTAAGTAATTTTAAAAATAATCTGTTTATTAAAAAGCTGTCAAGTTACAACTAAAGGGCAAGTATAAAGGAATAGGCCTTGTAAAAACAAATTCAGACTCTCAGCAGCAAAGTTTAACCCCAGTGCATAAACCTGGTGATGTCTCTCATATATGCACAATAAACCATGCAGTAAACGTAACAAATTAATGACACATCAGCATCATTACAACAAAATTCCACACCTGCAGAAGACTTAATGAAAGAAATTGTGATGTTCTACTTCTAGGGAGGTAAAGGACCTGTAAAATTTTTAAAGAATATTTAAAGATTATATTTTACAAAATGAGCTTTTTTTTTTTTTTCCAGAGATAGTTCCTATTTAAAAATCTGCTTATAGGATACTATTTCATTTTTGTCTGGTTTTGTGTGGAAACATGAACAGCCTGATCTACAATGCTGCCTTAACCTCCGCGATGTGCTCTGTGATAACCAAAACACATTATCTTTATCCTTCTAAGTACCACTTTGCCTGTAGATACTCATAAGGCTTCAAGGCTTATATGAAAAGCACCACAGCCCAGCTTTGATTACACAGCACTAACAGGTTTTGCTTCTGTGCATCTCTCCATGTCTGCCAACCAAAGGCCTCTAACAAGATGACATTACGTTTTCTGGAATGACAAGATCCAGAGAGCATGGGAAAGACTCTCTGGAGCTTCATGATTATTAATATTATTTTCTTCAAGAGGAAAATCTGTTATGCATTGGGCTTTTTTAAGACCAGTGGGTCTGTATTAGGGTCAAATCTATGTTATGCGAGCTAAGACCAATTCTTTCCTGGATAAACTAAAAGTAGAGGATTTTTGTTGCTTAGTCAGATACTTTAATGTTTTAGTTTTTTTCTACACCTTCTAAGACAAAAAAAATTTACATTCATTACACTATTGCCAAAACTTTGTGCAAAATTCATTAATATAATTCAATAAACATTATTTTCATGGCATACGTTTGAATTCATTATACTTATTGCATGTAAAACCTGTAGTTTAATATTAAACATGTGGGAAGAAAAAGAGGGTCCAGTGTCATACATCTTGTTAAGCAATTAAGAATATGCAACCCCAGTTAAATAACAATTGCTATTGCAAACCCATATACAGGAAATACAAGCTGAATTTTTTATTTTTTATGAGTAAAATTATCTTTTGCTTCCATTCAGCTTTGGGTGGCAATTTAAAGGACTTCTTTAAATTTGATAACAACTCTTTTTTTCACTAAATAGAAGTTTATTTGAAATTCCATGTTTTTTAGGTTAATTTAAAAAATAAATTACCGATGGAAAAACTAGAAGAGAATCTAATTTCTGTCAAAAATACTTTTTGAAATTATTTTTTGCCAACTTGTTATAAATTCATATTCCAAACGGATTATTTTCTGTAGAACAGAAAACTAGATGGTTGTCAAAAAAAAGCCTAATTTTCAGTTATACTTTATGATTTTGTTTATAATACCGGCTTTTATGTGCCATTTACAGCATTTTCTGACTTCTCTGTAATACCTTAGTTTTCTTAACCACATTCCAGTAAACAGGTTATTTATATTCTAGTTAAGAGATTGCAGTAAAGAGAGCATTCCTGAAATTTCAACAATAGGAAGAATCATACGGGTCCTGACTCTGTTTCACGATGCTTAAAAGGGTTTCAAAGCAGCTCATCCATCCACTCTAATCCTCTGCCCATGAGCAGTTTCACCATAAGTTGGGCTATTCCTAGCAAACATTTATCCAAAAAGACTTTTCATTTTCCAGCTAAAGATATGACTGAGGGAAGATCATAGGCCTGAGAGTGGCATCAAAATAGCAAATAGGAGAATGTACTTAATTTTCTCTTTCAGGAGAAGAAGCTATGGGCATTGAATGAGGTGCCAGGCAGATGGCTTAAAAAGATCATTAGGACATGGTTACATAAGGCTGTGAAAAGTGTTTGTCCTGGATGCTGTGCAAGCTGAAAATGTTAAATTGGTTCACAAGAAAAATTCAGAGAAAAAACCTAAGACTATTAAACACAAGTAAAATGCTCCTGGTTAATTGTTCCGCCAGTCAAAATTTTCTGGGTGTTCAGTGTGTGTTCTAGTGGAGGCACTAAAATCCACTGCCACGAACTAATTTAGCGCCACCCCTTCAGGACTGCATGAAATACTGTCCCATTCACTATGGAGTAACCTGCTTCAGCTATTCTTACGTTCTTACATCCCTTAAATGTCTGCTAAAAGTCTCCAAGGAAGTAAATTTAAAAAATTTCCCCTGGATTGACAATTTCAGTGCTTGTTAAAGTATTAGAATGTTTCTTTTTGTGACATCCAGAAACAACTTTTTACTGCTAATCAGAGATTATGCTTTTGTCCTTGATTTAGCAGACTTGCAAAACACTTGATTGTAACCTATAAAAATCCAAAAGGCAATTATCAAGTCCTCTTACACAGTCTCCTATTTTAGTATTTAAGAATCTGTACAAAATGAAACTTAGATCATATCTGCTAAATATCTTTTTCTGCTTTATACTGTGTCTGGTCTGTCTGCATCAGTGTCACTCCCAGAACTGGATACATTATTTCAGATGAAGCTTTCCCTTTACTTAGGGCAATACCTTGAGTTTTACACAGAATACTTCTGGGAGAACTATTCTGAAATTGTATGATAGCCTTGAGTTCAATTAGCTTTATCCTTTGTGTCCATATGACAGCAGATAGCCAGTTTGTCTTTATGCTGCATTGATGACAGATTTCTTCATTCATGGGAATGGTACTTCGCAGTTTTCTTAATTGAATTGCCTCCTGCTATATCTCCAATTTGCAAAGATTGTCCTGAAGTCTGGTCCTCAACCCAAGAATATTTTTTTTCCTCCTCTTTTGAAGTGCACATATTCTCTTATTTAAGTTAGTGTAAGTGTGATATAAAATCACACTGAAACAGCCCCTATATAAGTGTCCTTTTGGATTAATATGCTTTTAGATGAAGAATTGAAAAAAAGCCCTGCTTTTTTTTTCCTCAGAAAAATAATTTCTTTCAATTTGAGCTCTATTTTCCTCGTTTTATGAGAATATCCTATATAAGCTATTTGTAAGAAATGCAATAAATCATTAGGTATTTCCCATTGTCCGCTAAAGCATCCATTCTCACAATAAAGGAAATTACATCATTATTGACATAAGGATGCTGACTATTTTTTTCAGATCTTATTATGTCCTAAGAGTTTACAAAATGTTTGCTTTAAAAAGAAAATTAGACCTTTTCTGTGTACTGAAATTAGACTGATACCTATAACTTTCTGGTTCTTCTTTCACCTTCCTTTAAAGAATAAATACTGTGTTTGGCCTTCTTCAATACCCTGGGACTTTTCTCATGCTCAGTAGTTTGTCTAAGGGAATGACTAATGATTACAAGATTGTATTAGCTAGTTCCTTAAGTACCTTGGGGAGAATTTCATCTGAGCCTGTGGATTTGAATGCATCTGATCTATGCACACTTTTAAAGCTATTTTTTTACACATTCTGCCTGTGTCTGTCTCTATGTTAAAATTAATTTTCCTTAGAGTCTGGTCATAATTAACCTTGTTTTTCTTTTTTTTTTTTATTTCTGGGAGGAGTGAAGTGAAACAGCACTGCCTACTTCAGCTTTCCCTGCAACATCCATTATGTTTACTTTTCTCTCAAATAAATAATAGGACTAAGCTGTCTTCTTCTTAGTTCTAATGCGTATGTGGAACTAGATTTGTTGCTTTTATTTGGTGTCATGGTAGTTTTTACCATGGACTCTTGGTAGGTTTTGCTTGTGGACTCTTTTCATACTGTCTTTTCAAACTGCTCTTTTTTTAAAATGCATTTGTATATTTTTCTAATGCATTTGCAATTTAGCTCAGTCTTATACAACTACTTGCAGATTTAAAAGCCTTTCAAGACTCTGGAGGTCATCCAAAGGACACAGTTCTAGGTGGACTTTTTGTGTCTTTATCTATATTATACATAAACACAGTGGGATATGTATGTGTATTTATATTTTTTGTTACAAATATTTATTCTAAACATATTTAGCTGTTTCTAGTAGATGTAGTGGAGGCTTAGATCACTGAAGAATTGTACATTTCAAATGCTTCATCCTTGATGTCCACACTTATTGTAAACTGTGCACATGCTAGAGACCATTATGTAGGATAAAGACTAGTCTCTGCAGTGATATAAACGAATGTGACCCATTATGTGGGTGATAATGCCAGAAAACAGAGCTAACAACCCAACATACACAAATATGCCTTTGTGATAGGAGCCAATGCAATCCATTAAACTGTGATTTTCTTCGAATTCCTAATTAAAAAGTCTTTAAAGTTTCTTGGAATAAAAAATTATTTGCAGTCACCTCCTGACTCACCCACCCACCCAACCAAAAATACACTTGAACATAATTTTAGAAGATAAAGAAATTACAATTGAGGTGGCTAACATTTTGACTGTAGCAGTGAGAACATGCATCTCCTCTGAAGAAAAAACCTCTGAAAGAGGCAACTATAAAATTATCTTCCAGAAAGATGGTTAGAAAATGTCTTGATTTTGCTAAAATACCACAGAGAAAAGAAGTTGAGGAAGATGACACTGCATTTGAAATGTAATTGTATGTGTGTTGGGGAAGACGAAACAGGAAAACCTTATAACTATGATTGCCTGGCAAAAGATTTTGAGAATATGGAAACTATAAGAGAGATTGAAATGAAAGCTATCTTTGAGATACCAAACCTTAGTTACTGAACAACTAGAAAACAATAGCATGGCCAGCTGAAAGTAATCCCCTCGTGATTGAACAATTCCCTCTGCTTGCAGACAGGTCTAAGGGTCAGAGAAGACCCTACTAGCCTGGCAGAGAGGATCCAAAGAGTAGTTTTTAGGGTTTAAAGTGTAACACAGTATGGTAATGTAATGATTCTTATAGGCTGTATGTAAATGCTATAGGATTTGTATCTTGTATTAGGTTGGTTAGTGAAAATTAGAATATTCAACACAGAAGAAGATTTATTGTATTGTAGCGGGAACCTCTCTCTCTTACCCCTTGCTCTCTTACCTCTTACTCTCTTTTACTCTTCTTACTCTTGCCCTCCTGCTCTCACAGGCCTGCTCCAAGCTGAGACTGGCAGCTCCAAGCAGGGCCTTCTACCCACGCCCTTTGCAATAAACCACAAGTTCCAACACTTGGCTTTAGAGATCTCTCTGTCAGTCTCGACCATCCTGACCTCCGTCGCTCCTACATATGTGTATTTGGACAGGTGATTGGACTCAAAGTTTTCTTCACCCACATTTTTGCGAAAAAAGATGATCTTGAATTCTTGAATTCAGCAGGTTTGCACAAAGGTTTCTGTCATGAAATCCCTTTCCTTCCTTTTTGTCTCTCATGAATATTAGCTGAAAGAAGTTGGTCTGACTCAATACAAATAGATGTGCTTTACAATATTGTATTATTCATTGTTTATTTACTCAATGCATGTTAACTTATTAATTTCACAATTACT
Source organism: Rhabdornis inornatus (assembly GCA_013397075.1). Classification (NCBI taxonomy): domain Eukaryota; kingdom Metazoa; phylum Chordata; class Aves; order Passeriformes; family Rhabdornithidae; genus Rhabdornis; species Rhabdornis inornatus. Next base: position 94,414 of record VWZS01010667.1, read on the forward strand.
ATGTAGAATTACCTGCTTGGATATGAATTAACAAATCCCTGTATATTATATTAGCTGGAGATATTATAATTCTGAGAAAACATTTTTTAAAAGCCCCTAGAAATGCTATATATCATTGTTTTCTAGCATATTCTTTTCATTCTTTTTCTTAGTGACATGCACTTTATTTTCTTTTTGTCAGTCATGCATATAATCAAGTTGCAAACCACTGATGGGACCCTGCCTGTTACAGGCTTTCATGTATAATAAAACAATTGCATACAATATTGTAATAAATTGCTTAAAGGAGTGACAACTTAATTATCAAGACAGAGCAATAGGCTAGAATTGAAATACCTCATACCTGTGGATAATGACAAAGTTAATCTTATCAGAATAGTATCTGGAAGACAGCAGTCTGATTTTTGACACTCAAATTAATCACCCCAAAATATATGCCTGAAAATGCAAACAAATGTTGATATACCATTAAGAATGCAGGTACATGGCCACAACCAGGAACAGCAATATGGATGCAGCATAGCAGATACAGTGTAAAACAAAGAACAAGGGAAATGATAAATGATATCTTAATATACACTTTGTGGACTCAGCTCCCTCTCTTTTTTTATCTAATGCCCTCCTACACCATATCTGAGTTTCTTGGAAATAATTTTTCTATTGAATCCACTAATATTTCCATGGAATGAAAACCATTAGAACTGAGACATCATTGTATATGAGAAAAAATAGTTGTCCTGTATCTACACTGACACACATTTTTCCAAGGAACTGACAGAACAAATACTGTTAATCTCCCTATAACCAGTGAAAAAGGTATCCTTAAGCTTCAAACTCCTACCTGATAACATCTGAAATTTGAACTTGAGATTTGAAATAACATTGTTTACGTGTGTGTTTTGCTTAAATGACTACGACATGTACTGTACTTTCTCTTTCATTCTTACTCTGCAGCAGCCGTAAGAGATGTATTGCTCAGATCAAACTCAGGCACTTTGTCATCATAGATTCGATAGTGCAGGCCAATCGGTGTGAGATAGTGTAAGGCAAAGATATAACTGATGCTATGAAAAATTAGTCAAATGCATGGCAGATAGAAAATTTCTTGAGTAAGAAGTCAAAAAATAAACAGCTACTAGGTTTATTCTGGCTACTGTTTGATATGACATTTAAACAATTAATTTAATGTAAAAGGTAGCCTACTCTGATTATGTAAAACACTGTTGGTGGATTGAAAATTGAATACTTCAGCATCTTCAAAGAACTTAAGATTAACATATTTCAGGTTCAGAATTAAGTATTTTACTTTCCTAGTATATAACTAAATAAAACTGGTTTTGTTTCCTTTGCTTTCTTTGCTTTCTTGAATAACACAGGTCATATGCCTTAATGCCAGATTTTCTGTCTTTGGAGTCTCATCAGTTTAAGGACTATCATCTAGAAGATATCAAGTCCTGATTTTAAAACTCAGAGAAAAGGAATACACTGAAAATGATAGCAGAAGTGTGAAATTCTGAGGGTCTTTACTTATCTGTAATTTAGTGCTATCTATTACACTAAGACAGCAGGAATTGTGGGAGAATGTTACTCCATTTAATTTTTAGTTGTTGTTGCTTTTTAAGCATGAACTATCAGTAATATTAGCAGCTAAGAACTATTTTTCATGTAGATAGACAGTTTCCGTAAAATGGTAAAATTATAGAATGAAATTTTGAAAGAACCCCTTCTAATTTTTAATGTAACGTTCTGGATGGAATAACATGATTCTAAAGTCTTTTTCTAACACATGGAAGCAGTTGCATATTACTTTTCCATAAAAGTAATTTGAGCCAGCCCATTTGAAAACTTTTTTCATTAACACTATAATTAATTGCTTTAAGAAATAGTCTAAGGTTGTTGCAGAGTATGTTAATATTTAATAATTATGTCTTATTATTTAATTCTGCCTGAACAAGTTAAAACAACCTCAGAATAATTCTGCAATTTGGGAGAAATATTATATGAGGATAAAAAAACTTCAGGATGTTAAATTCTGATTCCACAGCATGAAAGGTCAAAAGAAAAATCCTAGATTTTTCGGGGAAAAAATCAACTATAAAAGAAAACTTTCACCATGCTTTGAAAAGTCCAAAATAGCATCTGACTTATGCTGACTATGAATGTGATGAAGCAAGGTGTTAAACCTAGTTTCTCATTAGCAAATTATTGTCATTATGTATCATATCACAAATTTTTAAAAAATTATTGTAGCATAAATTTATGACAACTGCATTTGGTTACAAAGCTCCCAGCTCATTAACAAGAGATCAGTTCTCAAAGAAATACCGTACCTGTAAGAGATGTCAACATACAGGCTACTTGTGATTTTACCCTATTAACATGAATTGATTAATTAATGTATCTCAGAGCAGAATCAGATCCAGACAGCGGATTTTTCTTTTAGTTTAGCAATAGAGGCACATGTCATATGGAACTAAGACTGAAGAAATATCAAAAGCTCATTTAAAATATCCCAAGCCCTTTGATTCCTTTTTTCAGAGAAAAGCTTTTGATTCTTGGCTAAAACTATGTAGTTCAGATATCCAGTAATTATTATAGCTACCACAGTTATTCCTGCCAGCTGGGCAAATAATTTCCTGTGAATATTCACTGTTAAATGGATCCTTTCACTTGTACTGATGGCTTTATGTTCGCCTTCTTGTGAATATTCTAGCAAATGGGTTGTTGGAAGGAAGATGTGCAATGAGAACAATTTTCTATAGAAATGACAGATTATTCAAATAAAATGAATAGTTAATTCAACAACTTAAATATTTATACTTTCAATTCTGGGCTTCTCAGGCCCTGGAAATTATTTGTGTTTCAGAAAATCCCTAGTGTGTCCCAATTGCTTCAGTTGTTTTGTCTTCTACTCACTGATGCAAGAAGATTTTTTTTCCTATGGATTTGTACCTGGGGAAATTAGAACAGAGTTGTAATTTTATCTTTAAAATACATTCACAATCCTTATTTTGTGAACATGTTATTCACCACTCACTACAGAACACAGTCTTTGAATAATTACTATATTTGAGAAATATAGTTGTGAATAATGAATAGAGAAGGAAGATAAATTGGCCCATATGTCTAATACAAATACTTAATACCAGACTCTGAATTTTCTGATTAGAAAAAATACTGAAGACAGCATGATAGTAACTGTTGGTCAACAAGAATCATGTAAGAAGATTCACAGTTCGTTTGAACTCTGTGGCTGTATTTGCACATGAAAATTTTAATATTTTTATTATTATCTCAACTCTTCTAAATGAAATAATGTATTTTTTACAATTATCTTTAGGCTTTGTGCTTTTTGAGCATCTTTTTTTTTTTTAGAACTGAGTTTTTCTTTCTTTACAGGAACACTAATAACAATAAACTAACAATTGTTAGGTTGAGTTCAGGAAAAATGTTAATTAATTATTAAGGTCACCTTTTTGAAAAATTACTTGTGGTGATTACAAGATCAAAGAAAGAAAATAAATATGCAGAGATATGTAAATTAAATTTACATTAGTTAAATTTCTCTGCATGACAAGGACTAATGATATTATTTTTAAATGAGACAGTTACTCTTGAACTAGTGTTTCACAGCTGACTTTAACTGTTGCGATGATTTCATAATGAAATTTAATAATGCTATATTCACAGTATCAGCACGTCTTTCAGGTATGAGTCCAAAAATAATTTGCTATTAGTTTCATGGCTGCGTTACTTTTTTTGTATACAACAAACAAGCAAGCAGATAACAAAAAGTCCTTATTTTTCTCAGAAATCAGATATAAACAGACGCACTTTTTAGAAAAGAGTTTTAAAAATGTTTTATGCTGTCTTTCCTAGTCTTGCAAATTTTTCTCACTCACATTTGTAATAAGGATGCTTTCACAAAATCCTCCCTCAAAATAATGTAAAATGATCTGATTTCTCCTTCATTTCTTCATTTCTTCTGACTTGAGTAATGGCATGGCCAAAATTAGAAAAAGAAATTCACAGCACCAGACATATATAAAACCAATTTTAAAGAAACTTACCAATCAAATATGAAGTCTTAATTTAAAAGCAACCTTCGCTGTTAGGGAGATCATGCAACTGTCCCAACTGAAGAACAGAAAGTGTGCTTTTAAAGCCTATGGACATAAGGGGTTTTTCTATCTCCTAAAAATGAAACAGCATTGTTTGAGTATAACAAAGTGTATAGGTTGGAAGAAAAAGAAGTCTTGTGGAAAGTAAACTTTCTGCATTTCTCCCTCATTTAAACTGAGATGTTCACAGATACTGAGCCATTAGTGACTGTACATGTAAGTTTTTTTACCTTAAATTTTAACATAAACTCTGGTATTTGCAGATTTTTTGCAAGAAAATAGTTTTTAGTTTGTTTTTTGGTGATATTTACACCAAAACACAGTTTTTTCAGTACTAAAAAAATATTCCTTTAATTCAGGTAGGCAACTATGATGGTTCTTCAGGTTACTTCAGGAGCTTATTTCAAGATTGTTTTCTAAACCCTTATGACACTTTATTTTTCTCAATACATTTACTACACAGTGTACTAGGTTTATTCTGATTCCATGCATCTCTTGGGCCTATTTAAATTTCCTCTTCTATCTGAGATGTCTTTAAGCCTTTCAAGGATGTAATCATGCTCAAGGAAGACATAAGACCTTTTCATTGCTTTTACAGACTAAGGAGTCAGCTTGAATTTGCTTTTGGCCATAGCATACAAAATAAGCCTAGGCATCTCTCTACCTGCTATGTAAATATGTCCCTAGGACAAAAATTGGCAGCCATCAGCATAATATTTAAGAGCCTTAGAACTGGTAATAGCTTTACTATTAAATCCAAGTAGAAACAAAATTAAATGTGAGTTTTATAGGGAACTGCATTACTTACTCAGGGACTGTGGCCAAATTTGTATGAAGGTTCTGAAAATTGGAATATATGAGAAAATTATTTTATAATATCCTGAAATCAAAATTGATATAATCAAAAGATTACTAATTGAACCAAATCTCATAATATATTCCCCTAAGTCATCTCGGCTCCAAAAAATGAAACTTTGATCTTGGCAGCAACCTCACAAAGCTTTACAAACAAATCTGTAGCCTCATAATCCCAAATGTAAGTAAGAGAACACAGTCTTTGCAAGAAAAGCAAAAGTCTCAGGATCTATCAGGTTTTCTCTGAACTTCCTTAGCCAAGTTGGAGAATGACCAGATCACCATTAGATACTTAGTTTAGTTGTAAATCATCTTTGCCCAGTGGTGTGAGGTGATGCCTTCTGTTATCAGAGTGTTGTTGCTGCAGTCTAACTTCAGCCAGCAGTCCAGTCTCATGCAGCAACCTAGTCCTTTGTGGGATAGGAAAGACAATTAAAAGGGTAAAAGTGAGAGAACTTGTGGTTGAGATAAACACAGTTTAATAGGTAAAAAGGAAAAGCCATGCGCATAAGCAAAACAAGACAAGGGGGGTTCATGGGCAGGCCAGTGTTCAGCCATACCCAGGAAAGCAAGGCTTTATCACAGGTAAAGGTGACTTAGGGAAAAAAATGCCATCACTCGCAAACATCTTCCCCCTTTCCTTCTTCCCCCACTTTACATGCTGAGCATGATGCCAGATGGTCTGGGATAACTCTGTGGTCAGTTAGGGTCATGTTTCTGTGTCTTCTCCCAACACCTTTGTGCACCCCCAGGCTCGTCACTGGTGGGGTGGGGTGAGAGGCAGAAAAGGCCTTGACTCTGGGTAAGCTCTGCTCAGCAACAGCTGAAACATCCCTGTGTTATCAACACTGTTTTTTGTCACAAATCCTAAACAGAGCTTCACACCAGCTACTGTGGAGAAAGTTAACTCTATCCCAGCCAAATCCAGAACATAACTAAAACCAACTTGTTGCTATGGTGTGCATCAGAACGAGCTATCTATGACACTAGGAAAGGATTGCAGCATAGCTGAGTGGAGCCAGGGGTAACCACAGGGGCCTTAAAAGATCAGACCCAAATTCTCAACTCTAGAAACTAATTACAAATGGTCAGAGGATGATAAAACCAGATTTAGGGTTTCAAACACAATAAAAAAATATTCAACATATAATAAATAATGATTACATAATATAATTGAGGACATATGAAGAACAAGCAAGTAATTTGATGATTTTGTCAAGCATGTATATAAAAATAGTCTCATGTAGATGCAAAAGCAAGTTGGCATCCAAAGTAACCAGTACCATCATACACACATTTTGGATTTGCGATACTGATATCTGGCTTTATCAACACGCTGGAGAAGTGAGAATAAAAGCATGATTAACTGTTTTATTAGTGTGAATTAGCTTTAATAAATGTATAATTTGACATATTGGTATTAGCATTAGTTTAACTGGACTAATACTAATTTTGATTAAATTATCAATAATTTCTTCACTCTTCCTTGCAGAGTCTGTCAGCTGCAAGTGGTGTAGTGCAACACACCAAAGAAGTATATTTTAAAAAACAAAAACCTCAACCCCATGTAAAAAGAAGGGAACATAAATTAAGTACTATACAAAAAGAGTAAAAAGAAAACACAAAGGTATAGGAATAAATCTGCTTCCAAATTTATAATTGTGATATGATATTCCTACTCAGGACTATAGGGGGTGGGTAAACTGGACTTAATAGAATTTAATAAATATAGCTGCCATCAAAGGATATAAAAAACTACTACATATATAGATGCACATATGTGAAAGTTTCAGGTGAGAGAAAATCTCAACTACTAAGTAACATAAAAATAACAAGAGAAACCAAATTATGGCTTTGACTGAATATTGAATTCTAGTATGATTATCCTTTACATTTTTCAAAAACTAAATATGAGAATGTGAATTTTAAAGAAAAAGCATTCAAGAAGTCATATTTTGGCAGAGAACCTTAATATACAGATAATATGATGTTTATTAGCATTTACTTAATTCCCCTAGACCTCAATTTTAGTGTTTGTGCTTAAAATTCGGCTGATTGAATTGGCATTGTCTGATTATATGTGGTTTCATCAGAAAGATTCTGAGCATATATATAAATAGAATAAATGCTGGAATAAGTGCATTGTGACCTTTGAGGAAAAAGAAGTAAGTGCCATTTAATTAGCACAATGAAGATGCCTGCTTAATGTACAAAAGAAGAAAGACAATACATAGATTTACAGGGAAATTAACAGAAAACAATGATGGCAATATTATATTACCATTGTGAAAAATAAGAGGCAGATTTTGCTTTTGAACCTTCCCAGTTAGCATGTGTGCTGACACACATATCTTTTCTAGCCTTAATAAGTTTAAGAAGAGTAGATCACAACAATACTACAAAGGAAGAATATAATGTATTTTATGTGTGTGATAGAGTGGGCACTCCCTTTTTGCATCACCAGCTCTGGTATAGCTGTTCTGAAAAACAAGCTAAAACAATTTTTGTGATTTCGATTTCTGTAATTTTGCAAGCCTGTAACACAGCAAACCTTATCTCCAGTCCTCTATGGCATAAAAATGAAAGTGTACAGCTTTTTATATTTAAAAGCTTTTAAGAAATGGTAAATGGTGGAACATAGTTGTTGACAGACTTCTACAGTGTCTCTGCCTATTATGATTCTGCAGTATATCTGAGTACAACAGGCCTGAAAAGCTGCAGCATTATCTACCCTGGGGTAATCCTGTCTCACTGGGCTGCCATATGCCAAAAACACTCTCCTCAAAGAACAGAAGAAACAGGGTCCATCCTTCCTGGTAAAACCAACAGCACAGGCATATACTCTCATTTTCCTCAGTGAAATTATCATTTTAATTGATGTCAGAGTAAAAGACGACTCCTTCTCAAAAGATTAATCTCATATGAATTTTCCATTTGTCCAGGCTTAACACAATTGAACTTGAATTAACATATTTTATTTTAAAAAAATCTTTCCATGTTTTTCAGTCTTTAACTTCAAGCAAGTTATTTTACAGGATTTGATACTTGGTCCATGCTCAGGGTTGTTCCTGCCCTTTTGTTTCATTGGACTCAGATTCTACAGAGCTTGGATTTTTTTTGCGTATGTTTTTTTAAGCACAGGAAAAGAAACTTCACAGCCTTCTATCCAGAAAACCTGGAAGTTTTAGCTTAAAATATTTTCTGGTATTTTAACACAAAAATGTTAATTTGATCCTTTCCTGATCAAATATTAGACACTATCAAAAGTAGCAACAAGCCTTCCCCCAATCAGTTTTATGAAAATGCTTCAGATATTCAACTTATCTGCTTTTGCTTTTCTGAATATTCATAAAAATAAATCCATGTGCTTTTTAGGACTTTTGAGGTGGAATAACAAAAGAAACTTTTAAGGTGAGACAAGCTGGAAGTTGGTATAACTGATAAGAAAAGCAGCAGCCAAATGAGGGTCCCTGTCTTGTCATTCATGAGGCCTAGTGAACTTTACTAATAGTTCCCTCTTTATCTGTAGCAAAGCAATATTCTTAGAAGAAAAATAACAGTTGTCAGAACGTGAAATAATGGAATAACCTTTCAACCAAAAAGTTTAAGTGAGGTAGTTAGCTGATTTTTAAGTGGGTTTTGACAAAGAGATGCAGGGGATTGAAAGGATATAACTTCATGTAAGTGCTGGCCAAGGAGCTCTTGTCCAGTTCTTTGTTCATTGTAGCATTTTTGGACAAGTGTAGTATCATCAGTAATTTTAAAAAATGAGGAAAACTTAATCTCACGTAAGCAGTTTACTTGTGGCTGTAAATGTGGTTGTATTAACTTTTGGAGTATGATTCACAAGAATTTTTAGTGGATTCCACATTCTCCCAACACTCAGGTATTTAGTGAAAGCCTCTACAAGGTTTGCAAGACACTGATACCTTGTCTATAAATTAACATTGATGGTTAGGCTGTAAATATCTGTCTCTTTCTTCTGCTCTGAAATGAACTGACATGGAGAACTAATTTTTCCTAAAGACTCCCTCAAATGAAACACAAGCCTTTTCCCTCGCAGTGGGAACAGCTGGACTGAAACGTACTCTTAGAAAAATTCAGGGTCAAGACCCTCTATTATGCATCAGTTAGGGCAGAAAATGAATTGAATTGAATTGTCTTTTGCCACAAAATCATGCAATTCAAAGACTAGTGTTCTGGGATGGGAATGACCAGTCAGACTTGTTGAAATACTTTATTATTTGTTTACTAAATAAATACTCTGTAAGTGTGTATGCGTGTGTGTGTGTGACCCTTTGCTAAATAAATACTAAAAAAACACTGCTATTAAGTAACTTGGAATACGTTCATCTTTTTCAGGCTGAAAAGAGGAAAAGATAATTCTCTGATAACCAGGTAGCTATAGCAATTGGCTCTTAAGTAGCGTATTTTGAACCCCTCCCTTCTTCACAAGATATGAAATTAGTTTAAAAAGAACAACTGTGGTAGGAAAGCAAATCACCTCTGCTGACTTTGAAGCATAGGGAATTCTCTTGGGAAGTGAGATAATTAATTATTCCCTAACAACATTAGATGAGAGGGGGAAGGACGACAGGTTGGGGAAAAGGAAAAAAGATAAATAGAAAAAGAAAAAAACCCAAACTACTGACTAATGATATTGTTTTAACCCAAAATATTTTCTGATTTTTAAAAACATTTTAAAATTATTTTAATTGACCAAGAGCACAATTTCAGTGAATGCACTACTAGCTATAAATAAGACTATTGAAGAAAAACTACTACTTCCCATGATTAGAACTTATGCATCTAAACCTGAGAGGAGCTGAGCTCCACTGACAGGAACAACAAAATTACAAATTAAATATTATAAGTCAGTGTGAACTTTGCCTGGGCAATTTTCAATTCGTTAGCATAAAGTTAAAAACATATAATAGTTATAATGCTTTTCAAATATGCACTCCTAAAACCATAAAAAGAGTATTGTCTTCCTATAAAATATTTGTCCCATATTATTTTGATATTATTTAAAATTCAGGAAGAGATTTCATTACCAGTTATGATAATCACTCTTACCTTAAACATCCGCAGCATCAGAACAATGGACTGCATTCTGCTCTAGAGTTGCAATTCTGAACAGAGCCACTAAGTCCTAGTTGTCAGAGTCAAAAAACATATTGTATTTTAATTAAGAGGCAGTATAAGTTAAATATATCAATTATCCTATACAGAAGGAAGTACACCTGGGATAGAAATTATATAAATATATTAGGAATAACCTAATTTCCAGTGAAAATAATTTTTCCTCAATAGTAATCAATAATAAGAACATCACTGAAGACCATATTTTCCTCTTTTTTTTTTTCCTTTTTTAACGTATCAACTCTCTATCTTTCGAATCAGTTACACTTTTCACATACTGTGGGTATATAGGATTGAGATCTTCCATGGACTATGTTTGGCATATGGCTTGGCATATGGCTATTGTCTGTATTTCCCCATTTCTTCTCTATAATTTCTTAAAGATTTTTTACAACAAAGTCTTTGATTTTTCTGTGAGCCAATGACTTGCACCCTAGGGATAAAGGCTAGCTCTTTATTGCCAGAATTATCAAGAATATTTAGTATATTTTTTATACAACTTCTGCATCTTCTTTTATTTTAAAAATCTTCTTTCTATCAAAGTCATTTACAGTTCATCTACATGTATTCTACAAAAGCTTCAAATTATCCTGTTTGAATTCTAAAAAGAATTAACTTTAGTCATCTAATGTATTGTTTCTTGACCAACTATTAGCTCTGCATCTGTGTCAGCTGCTCATTTGACTTATAATGAGTAACCAAGCAGTCAATTTGTACTGTAAATCAAAGGTAACTCCCTGAGAAGGCTGCAGTTCTTTTTCCTGAGAAGAGGCTTTTGGTATCACTGAAATCTATTGTGAGTTTACCAGCTGAGCTCTTACACAGTAAAATTAGCAAACTATGCAACCACCTAGATACTAGCTTACTTGTAAATATACAGATACCTAAGATGGTATGGTGCTTCCTGTTACACTTCAGAATTCTGAGTCATAAATCAGTAAAAACACAAAGTTCAACCCTGTTTTGGGGTGGTTTCTTTTGTGAAAGATTTGGGCTGGGTGAAGTTTTATGCGCAAATGCTAAAAGAAGTACCATATTTCTTGGCACTGCCTCACACTCTGTTATGCCCTAGACTTTCAGAAAACTTGATCCTAAGATGCCTTAGTCTGCCCAGTTATATACCTCATTAACCATTTTTTTCATATCTAGTCATGATGGAAATTCTATCACTCTTGGCATATCTCATTTTCTAATATGTAGTATTACATTTGATTGTGGACATACAGGATTCTCTCTGTCAGCTGGCATCTGTTAAGCTACGAATATGACAAAATTGTGGAGAAGGTCTTGTCCTGTTACTGCAGAGCCCATATATTCATTTGGCCATATTTATGCTTGGTAGGGTTCCAAAACAGCAAGCAGTGTTTTCAGTTATAGTTTATCCTTGATCACAACTATGTGGAGAGTGTGTTCTCTCCTTCCTTCTACTATATTATCCAGATTTGTGTGATTAATACACGAAACAACAGTGTTCTAGTCTGTACCATCTTACCTTGTCTCAATGTTGAAATGACTGAATGACTTTATTGGACTTTACAAGTGTGTAATACATTGCTCTATAGATATGATAAGATATTGATACAGCAAAATGTAAGACATCTAAACCTGATAATAACTATATTGACTAGCTATAATTATCTATTGCCTTGATAATTTATTGCACTTGAGAATTTTCAGGGCACCATATCTGGGTTCATATCACCCTCTGTAGAAGAGTACAGATCTTTTTTAGGTCATTTGTCCTATCTGAAGGACAAAAATTATATCTGAAGACGTATTACACAATGTAAATTATCTTAACTGTGTAGTAGTTGTCAACATCTGAGTTCTAAATTTCCATAGTGATCAGGGTTTTTGTGAATATAGACCTCCAGAGATAACCTGCATGAAGTTGGCAGATAGGAAAGAAGACTAAAAGGAGTCTTGTGGTTTGCTGATGTAGAAGCTGAAGACCAGGAAGAATATATTATATCATCTTAAACATCTATCTCTAGGCAACCAAATTGCTTCCATAGTCTATTCAATCAATTCAGCTAAGAAGATTTGCCTCACCCTAAAGAAACATGTGGTGATCAATCAGCTCAGCACTTCTCTATGGTTCCCTGACAGAACTGTGTGTCTCCTCACTGACTGTCATGGGAGCCCTTAGATTGTGATCCCTACACACTAGAAAGGACACAAGGGTTTACGAGTCTTAAACTCGTAATCCCAGCATGTGTTACTTTCCTAGATACTGGATACTTGTCAGTTTTTCTTTCTCCCCACGCCCTCTTGGCTAGCTCTAGACCGTGGGGGATGGAGAAATGCCGGCAAGGACAAAGGCAAAAGACCAAAGGAGGCTTTTTCTCCCACGGGAAATGGTGCCACTGTTTATTGTAGCTTCCAGGTGGGAGGGGGAGAAAAAGAGGCCAAATAGAAAATGGCAGGAGGTTTTAAACCTGGGGAAAGGGGAGGGGAGGAACAGGACCCCAACCAATGGGATGGGGAGGGGTGGGGGGAGGACGAAACCATCACCATAGCTTGGGGGAATACAGAACAAACCATTTAGTGCAACAGAACATTCATGAAACAAACTACTTTAGTGCAATAAAACCGATACCAGTTTTTAAAACTATATGTGCAATATTTTTATATTTGAAAATCAGTTGTGGACTTGAACATCTGTGAGTTCAATGCTGTGACAGGAAATGTACTCTATCTGTTTCAAGACAGAATTAATATCGAGTTAGGAATGTATGACCTCTACAGGGACAGATGCAAAAAGAAACTGAACCTTTCATCAGTACAGTATCTAACTTGTGTTCCTTGTGATACAGTGCATAAAACCAGAACAAAACAAAACACCTACCACTTCTTCACATCTTTTTTGTGACTAGAAATTTCAGTAACAAACTTAACACTGTTTATCCTGATACAAAGTTAACATATTCCTACTGTATGAGTCTTATGCTACATTGTTCACTACATGGCTACTAAATGCTTCAACATCTCCCTAAATCTATGCACATGGGTGATCTTAGCCTAACTCCAACTGACTGCACTTGTATGCAAAATCAAGCATGTCAGTTTTAGGTTCATTTCACCTAATTTCCCCATTCCAATATGTGTAACAGCTCCAGAAGGGCCCCAAATCAGTAAACCAGCATCACCCCAACTCCTCTTACCAGCTGGTGACCTGTACTAGTTGTTTACTAGTTTGATCTACTTATGCTATGGAATGAAGAATATTTAATAAATATAAATAAACAACTTTAGTTTCTGTACTGAATAATTACATACTCAATAATGCAACAATACCATTGCTGTTTAATAATATTTTAAAATAAAAGTAAACATTTCTACAATAAATAAAATATGTCATACCTCTGTGATAACTAAAATATTTCATGGCAGTATCTACACAACTAAGTGTTGGTTTCACATAAATAAACTTTAAACTGTTTTAATGTAATTCATCTTGACATTCTTTCATAGGAGTGTTTGAACATACAAACCTGCATTCAAGGAAAGCAAATGAACACCTGGGCAGTTTATTGCAATGAAATTAAAACAGACTTTACTGATCACAGTATTTGACTGGGAGAGTCAAGTACAGAAAGAGCTTGCATATGGTGAGGGACCCAGAATAAGAATGCCACTACAGATTGCAAACTCCAAAAAAGTAAATCAGAACTAAAATAGAAGTAGCTGATTTTATCAAGCTCTTAATATAAAAATAAGAAGCTGTGTAACTAAAATTTATTATTTCATGTTTCATGTTACTATTAAGACATACTCTGAAAGCAAAGGTTTGCTAATTTATTATGCTACAATACAGTAAAGGGTGTTCTCATGGAGGAACCTGAAATGATTTCCTAAGAATGCAGTTAGCATTCATGTAATGGTATAGAATAAAAAATAAGGATACTTGAGAATTATAGAAAATATGCTATCAATAAATATGCATATATGAGTCCAATTCCACTATTCATATCATATATTTATGTGAAGAAACTAATAAAAGATACATGCCACTCCTACCGACAGACATTCTAATTATCTACAGGGCATTGTAGTAGAAGATGACATATTACTAATGAAATTATTTCTGTAAATGAAAACAGACAGTCAGTTGGTACCTGAGACCCTGCCTCTTGGAAAATAAATTCAGCAGCATCTGAATATAGCATAACAGAAAAATGATTGAATGAGACCTGTGGGGCATAAGTCTACTCAAGGTCCAATGGGATTATCACTTCCTAGGTTGCTGGAAAATAAAGGTGCAGAATATCTCAAGGCATCTCATGATTTAGTTTTGGAGACACCAATTTATCCACATTACAGGGCAATGAACCAGAAAATATCTTAGAGCATCCTTCTGATTCAAATTCCAGGGTATTTTGTGCTTGGAATTGACAACATTTCAACATAAAGGGCATTCTTAGAGCAACATAATATGGCATTTTAAACCAATTGATTATATTCTTTATCCTCTTCTGCTTTTCCCCAACAGACATAACAAAGTTTATGTTAGTACATTATTTTAAAGGGTGTAGCCAATTGTAACAGAAAAAGAAGCAAAAAAGAGTATTTTTCTCACATCTTTCTATATATCGTCTTGTTCCCACTGTATTAAATCTTGTTTTAGTTACAGACATCCATGAGAGACATTCTAGAGATTTTGCTGAGTTTAGATAAGACTGGACATGATTAATGTCACTCTTCAGCTGGTTACTCAGTGTGGGGGTATACTGTCTGTATCAGATTCCAAGCCCACACAAAGAATTTTCCTCCAGTCTTCTCTGCTGTCATCCAGGAAGATAAAGAACTACTTCTGTTAACTCCCTCCCTGAAAACTAATAAGATCTTTTGCTTGCCTAAGGAATTAAAAAATGCATCTCAAGGAGTGAAAACAGAAAACAAGAACTGAATATCTAAGTGTTTGCACTGGATCTGATGTGGGCTCCATCTAACTCTGTGTTCTGACAAATGAACAAACAAGCATTGAACAGCTCAAGGGAAGGTATAAAAAAGCAGCCCTTCTATAGGTAAAAATGGACTAAAATTATGAGTGATATCCTTGTACACAAAAATAGCAATGAATACTAAGAAAGTTTTGTTGGCTTTCTTTTATTGTTTTAAGCTCTTTTTTTTTTAGACTTTACCTTGGTTACTACCTTCTGTGACCTCTGGTACATGGATCTCAGGTATTTAATGGCGTTTCTAATACCCTGGTATGCTGGAGACAAACATTTGTGGCAGGGATCCACAAAAGGGGTGACTCTTCCTTTTTCTTTTTTAAGTTCAATTGATTTCCCAGAAGTTTCTCCATTACTCATGAAATTTTCATGTCATATATGTCATACAATATTTTATGTATTTCATACATATAAATGTGCTATGATTCATGTCAAAAAATGGCCTCTATCTTTTTCTATCCTATTTCTTGCTCACTCTATTTCACCTTCTGGCCACAGCTGTGTGGAGGATGTTTACACTGTGCCTAAGAATAACTACATAAATGTTTCAATGAATGTATTGTTGCTGTTGATCCCAGCAGTAAAGGTAAATGTTAAGCTCACTACTTAAGACAAGCCCAGGTACCTGTTGCACATATTTTCCAGGAATTCAAGTGACTATGTTAATGACTATGTTAATTATTTTTTCTAAGGTTATTACTTGATATTTTTAAACCAGAAGATTCAAAATAGTTTGTTTAATAATCTTGCTGTTGTTTTTAAATGTTACACAAAGCCTCAAAAAATAAGCATATATAATTCAAAGAAAAATTAGTACATAATTCCTTTAGTATGAGGTAAAACTATAACAGTGAAGTGTGACATTCTTTCCATGAAAATTGGTCATGCAAATTGGTCAATACATTAACAGATTATTCAGTATATATTTCAAATGTAATCTGTTAGATCAAAATGAGTAGTAGATGTGCAACGTAATCTTTCCAGATTTTCCAGCAACTTTTCCAGTATAATGCAAAACCCAATGATACACATGGTTCTAAAGTAAGCTGCATATCCCCCAAACACAGAGAATCCAGCAAAAATTTGCAATGACTTTTGGCACTGAAAATATCAATATACATGAACTTTTAGTTCTGTTGAATACAATTACTGAAGGTGGAGATTTTGGCAAAGATGGACTTAGAACAACAAAGTAAAAAAAATAAATGATGCAGCTGTATGGTCTTGTATCACACTTGTGAGAAGGAGTTGTAGGAGGCACAGACTCCCTACCTCTGCTTATGAGCTGTCTTGAATCCTAGTCCTTCTATAAGTTATGATATAGCCACGTATGTGCCTAGACCTGTACCTCGGATCTGTGGATTTGACTTCCCTAGATAACCCCAGACCTGCCAGGAAATCCTTGGGGGCTGGCTGTGCTCTGCTGCTCTGTGCGCTGTGTGGCTGCACCTGGCCATGCGGGCATTGCCTCTGCCACACTTACTCTCAGGGCAGGGCTGTAAGCAGCAGCTTTCCCTTGCTGTGCCCTGACACAATATCAATGAAATAGGATGTTTTAGTTATGATTATTTTTATTTGGGAGATGAAGAAAATTAAATTTTGAGGACACACTGACTTTTTCAAGGTGAAAGAAACCACCACAGCTAAAATAAGCCTTTAAAGCTTATGACTTTTAAAAGATTAAACTGAAGTCTGCAAACCATGCATTTAATACTAGTAGTGGTTGCTGAAGAATTCAGGTAAATTTTGTCACAAGAAAAATAAAGTTGGCTGAGAAATATCAACTGTGAGGTTCAGAAAGGACAACGGTAACAATGGATAACATGGATTGGTAAGAAAAGGCTTTGCTAAGTCCTACTTGGCTATGAAGCAAGCAGAAAGGCAATACAGAATATGAGAGAGAAAAACATATTTGTTGTTTTATCTTTTTTGTTGGGGGTTGTCTTGGTTTGAAAGACAGGTGTCTGCCAAGAAAGGCAGAAGCTTCTTTTTTAAATGGAGAATGCAAACCCCCTCCCTCCAAATTATTATAATTTTGAAATTAAGGGGCTCTCAGGCAAAGATATGAGAATAGGAATAACAGTTCTTTACTAGGAAAATTAAAATAGAAATACAGTATTACAGAGAACAAACCCAAAAACACTGACAGAGTCAGAATACAATGTGAGACCCTGTCAGTCAGGGTGTGGGTAGCAGTCCCATTAAATGGTGGCTGCAGTCCTCCTGGATGGCAGATGTGGTTCAGTTGAAGCAGTGGTCCTGTAGAAGGGTGCAGTTTTCCTCCGAAGGTCCAGTGATGATGTGGAAAGGTCTGGTTTTTCCTCTAGAATCCAGTGGAAAAAGGCTGTCTCGGTGTTCCAGATTTCAATTTTTACCTAGGTAGGAAAGGCTTGGTTCCTCCCCCTGGCTGGAGCATCTCCCAATGGGATGATGTAATTTTATCAGTCATTCAGTGGGACTCAATGGCCCATTAACAGACGATATCTTCCTGGAGGAAGGATGGGCTGTGGAAAAGATAAAGATGACTGCCCCACCTGGTTTTAAGAGATGGCCATTAGCAGAGAATATCTCCCACAGAGATAAAGATCACTGCCCCACCTGGTTTCAACAGATGCTGATAGAATACATACTTTTGGTCATATCCTGTATTGCAACCTAAGACAGGGGTTTGTTTTGGCTTTGTTTTGAATTTTTTTTGAGCCTACACAGGAGAAAGGTAATTGTGCAATTAATTTTCATTTGTGTTTTAAAGCTCTTTCGGTTTTATAGACTGCAAATAAAAGGCCATAGAGATATTTATGCTCTTGGTATTTGCACGCAATGGGGCTGGCAATGACTATGTTCCTGGACAATATTTTTGCTCATAAAGCATGCA
The DNA here is from genome assembly GCA_013397075.1 of Rhabdornis inornatus. NCBI lineage: Eukaryota > Metazoa > Chordata > Aves > Passeriformes > Rhabdornithidae > Rhabdornis > Rhabdornis inornatus. Next base: position 112,365 of record VWZS01010667.1, read on the forward strand.
GTATGCTGAGCTGACCAGCCACGGTACGTAATAATCAGCTAGGATTGACCATGGCATTTGGATCTGGAATCTGAATAGCCATGCAGGTGTTCAGAGACTTTTCTGATTAATTCCCTAATTAAACCTAGAGACTGCTTCCCAGTTCTGAAAGTAGTTCAGGGTTCCAGTTTTGAATTATTTGATTCCTCTTAAAGTTTGGGCTTATTCATTTTCTTCTTTATACTTATGTCATCATTCACTGAGGAATACAGTGAACTATTGCACAGTGAAAACTGTGCAATAGTTCTCATCTTCACTTATTTAAAACACAAGTTTTTGTAGTCGATCCAAAGAGCTCTTTCTGGGACGTAATGAGGTGAACAGAGAAAACAACCATTTGGTGTGCAGCAGCAGTTTGATCTTTGTCAACTTTTCATTTGTTTGTCTCTTACAAAGGTTATGGGGAGGGATGTAGACAGAATAAACCTGCAAGCTTCAACAACTATGTTAATATTCAAGAGGGAAACCCTTCTGTCATTAACACCCGGGCTAATCCACTGTGAGGTGAAGTACTGGTTGTGATCTTTTAAAAATTTTTTTTCTTTACCTGTAAATTAGACTTAAGACTGGAAGAAAGAAGCTTTTTTGCCTACTCATTTCCCTAATGGGAAAGTTTCTGAATACACTGGATACAGAAGTTAAACTTCATGTACATATGTATTAATTTCAAATCTCACAATAATCCTGATGCATAATTCTTCCTCGTTATTCCTGATACGTTTTTCTAAAAATACCTTTGTGACAAAAAGAGATTAAGAGAAAGAATATAAATAAATTCTAAGATTTGTATCTAGCTTGGTGCAAGACTAAATGAGGATGACAAGTGTCTTTATCCTACCTTTTTCTTCCTTTATTTAATTTGATAGAACAGTACCAGCAGCACCCTGCTACACCTTAAACAGCCTCAGAGCAAAACACAGAAAATACTCTGAATCCACTAAGCACCATATAGAAGTCTTCTGGCTAATCCACTTGCCATGAGAAACACATTACTTGTTTTACCACATAATGTTATGTATATAGTCACCAGGGCTCACTTATTGGGGCCAGTTCTGTTTAATATCTTTAACAACGATCTGCACAAGGTTATTAAGTGCACCCTTGGTGAGTTTGCAGAAGACACCAAGACGGGTGGAAGTGTCGATCTGCTGGTGGGTAGGAAGGCTCTGAAGGGGAATTTGGACAGCCCAATTGCATGAGGTTCTACAAGAAGTGCTGAGTGCTGCTCTTTGGTCACAACCATATGCAGCATCACAGACTCGGGCAAAAGTGGCTGGAAAACTGTGTGACAGAAAAGGATCTGTTTGGCAGGCAGCTGAACATGAACTGTCAGTGTGCCCAGGTGTCCAAGAAGACCAATGACATCATGGTCTGTATCAGCAATAGTGTGGCCAGCAGGACCAGGGCAGTGATTGTCCCTCTTTACTCAATGATGTACCTTGACTCCTGTGTTTAGTTCTGGCCCCGTTACTACAAGCAAGGCATTGAGGCGCTGGAGCATGTCCAGAGAAGGGTAACACAGCTGGGGAGGGGTCTGGAGCACAAGTGGAGGAGCAGCCAAGGGAGCTGGGGTTGTTTAGCCTGGAGAAAAGCAGGCTGAGGTGAAACCTTACTGCACTCCACACCATTTGAAAAGAGGTTATGAAGTGGTGGAGGTTGGGCTCATCCCTGGCAGAGTTAAGACAAGAGATTTACCAGGAGGTCTAGATTGGATATTACAAAAAATTTCTTCACCAGAAGGGTTGTCAAATATTGGCACAGCCTGCACAGGGAAGTGGATGAGTCACCATCCCCAGAGGTATTTAAAAGACATGTAGATGTGGCACTTGGGGACATAGTTTAGTGGTGGACTTGGCAGTGCTGGGTTAATGGCTGGACTTGATGAACTTCAGGGTCTTTTCCAACCTATTCTATGATTCTACCCTTAGGAATTTTATCCTGGAAATCTTACAAGATCTTCTTGCCCAGGTAGCTTTGGCACTGCTAAAACTAGCCCTTATGATAAAATAGTTGCACTATTAGGAGGGCAATTTTTTAAAAAAGAGGTCTCCACAGTCCATTTTCTGTCTCATTGCTAACTCATATAACTCCTACAACTGTGCTTCTTTCAGAAGTCCCCATTTTGATTGTATTTGGTATATCAACCAGAAATATATATGCTAAATGCTTCTGGTATGTGCAAGTTAAAGTTTGATGAGATTTCAACACCTCCAATCTTTAAGGATGATCCTGAAATAATCAGGGAATTCTTGAGCCAGCACCTACCTGTTGGGTGGGCAAGGAAGATCCTCTTTGGCCAAACCTGGCAGGTGGTGGAAAACAGAGGATCTTCCCTGTGGCCCCCCAGCCTGGGACTGATGGCCTCAGGCTGGGCTAAAATGGGGTTTGGGGCCATTGACAAGTGTGGAGGGAGGCTTCAGCAGAGCTGAGAAACAAATCTTTCAAAAATACTGTTAATTCTTGTGCTGGTTATGCATTGAAGGCACCTGGCGGGGAGGGAGCACTCAGAAGTTCTTCTCCATGAGAACTTCCTCTGTGAGTTGATGGGACCAATTAGAGGCTGGTTTGGTTGTTGACAACCTGAGAAACCAATTGGAAAAGTTACTTAGCTCCGTGAATCCACATTTTGAAGCAGGTAAACCCTGGGAAAGCTCTCTTTCATTTCTGGCCTCTCACAAGGTGACACTGACTGACCCGGGTCCCTTCCCATGAGGCCCAGGCCAGGCAGGGGTGGGCTCGGGAGGCGCCGCTGGGGCCCCGTTCTCAACCAGGGTCCCCGATGGCCAGGGGGAGGAAGGAGAGGCCCATTGCTAAAATCCTAGCCCTCCTTCCTCCTCCGTACGGCCTAGCTTGGCAGGGCCTTACCCTGCTGCCGGCTCAGTGGGGAAGGCAGCTGGGCCCCCCTGTCTGGGAAGCTGGCATGTCCCGGCAGGGAGGAGGGGTGGCCATGGGCAGTGGATGCTGCAGCTGAGCCCCAGGGAGGCTGATTAAGATTCTAGCCATTCCCCCCCCCCAGCCTTTCAAGAGCATCTGCTGCCATTTCTGGCTTGGGCCAACCCCCCCTCAGCATAGCCTGAGTGTCCTGAGATCCTGGCACAGCTCCAGCATGCCGCAGCCTCTGCATCCTCCATGTGGGATTTTAACCCTTCCAATGCTCAGATAAGACTTGCAGACCTTCGATCCTCCCTTGAATGAAAGAAAAAAGAACTGAGAGAATACACTGAAGTCAGTGAAGCAGGAGTCAAGTTCCGAATGGAAGGAGAATGAGGAGATGCCATGAATTTAGGCTGAAAATCCTTTTGTAAGCTATAGGGATGGACTGTACTACAGTAAAAATTCCTATAAATCGTGAATAAAGACTTGGGGGGTTGGAGTGTTCAATTTGATAGATCATTGACCAAAAGTACCTGTGTCGAGAATCCTTTGCCCCAAGGGAAGAAGATGATCTCTGTTCCTGAGGATGAGGCATGAACAGAGAGAAAGAGAGATAAAGGGAACTTTTGCTTTTGAACAGTTCATTCTTCAAAGCAAATACCCCATGAGTTTAACAAAGCCCATAAGCACAGCTTTGGGAAAGCTGTGAAGGCGGGAAGAGTTCGTGGAAAGTGAAGCCACGAAAGAGCTGATTTTTTTCTCCTTGTGGAGAAGTTCCTATGGCCTGACAAGAGGAAACTCCTCTCCCTGAAGTGAACTGAAAAGGATTAGGTTGGAAACTGACTGAAGTGTCTCTGTATGCTGTTGTTAAGAAGGTGTGGGAGAGGCGAGGAGGGAATGGCCTGAAGATCTTATTCTGAATTTATTATTTTCTTTGTGTTGTTAATAAAGCTTTTTAATACCCTTTTAAGTTTTAGGCCTGCCTTGCTTTTGCTGTTAATTCTATCTCAAAACAGAAAAAGAGTATATTAAAATTGGCAAACCTAAACTGCAACATTTATTGGTGCATTGGCCAGGAAATCAAACTAAACCAAGACAATTTTAAAATAAAGTTAGATTTACTCCTACTTGTGACTTGTTTAGTGGTCCAGGTCCTGATGAAGAAGCGTGTTCAAGTTTTTTTAACTTACTTCTGTATGCAATTGAATTAAGGCAAAAATGCTTTGTTCCTTTATCTTAATGGGTGATTTCTTTGTTTGGTTTGATTTTTTTATTTTTTTTTTAACATAAGATACCCTGCAGTGAGATGAAAACTAGCATCATAAATGTCACCATAGAAATGAAGTATGGATTACAATTCTAGGATATATTGGAAAGTTGGATTATCCAGATTCTTTCCTGTAAGAGACAGACAATATTTATATTTTCAGACATAACAGTATAAAAAAAGAAATAACACTGTAGCTTAAATGAACACTGGACTTGGGCCTGTCAAAAAATTGGGGGGGGAATACTAAAACTAAAGGAATGTTTTTGTTCCTAGCTAAATTGATATTACAAAGCCAAACCCACCAGATTTAAGATTTTATCTTATGTAGAGAAAGAGACACAGGCAGAATAATAATAAGGTTCATATGGCTGTATAAAGTTGAAATCATAAATATATTTTGCTGACAAATAGCAAACTTAATTTTCTTTCCCCACTTTGTTTCTAAAAAAAGTAAAAATATGAAGCTTCACACTGCACTCTAGACTAATGCTTGTCATTGCACAGCAGTCTGTGATAAAAAACAATTGCAATAATAAATCATGAAATCTATCAACCCTTGGTAGGGAAAAAAGCTAATGGATGCTGGACTGTTTTAGGAAAGCTAAAAGAATATTGAATGAAACTTGGAAAAAAAAACTTCCAAGAAAAGTAAGCTGCTACATTTTATTCAATTTATTAGGATATTGTTTGACATCAGAAGTACTAGGTTTTTTTAAATATTTGCTTTTTTTTTATGTCCAGTGAATTGATAAAAAATATTACCTATCATATATTATCTGGTTCTAATTTTCTTCTTTTCTTAGTTCAAGGTCACATTTGGGCAGCAACCTTTTGTAAAGTATTGTTTCCATGGTATAGAGTGCATAAAATGAGTATTAGAATATATGCCAGACAGTGTACAGTAAAATATCATGACACTTTACTTCCAAGAGGACATACAGTTCACATATACAATTTAATAATATATACATATACAATTTACAATGTTTCACAGTTGCATAGGAACTGTGAAGGATGATTGCTATACATGTTTACTGCTGTGTGCAAAAGTTAGTTCACAGTGTGTTCAAATGAAAACATATGGACCAAGGTTTCTTCTGGATAATATTAGAACAAAGTCTTTTATTCCATTTGACATGCAGCATAGCTCATTCCTGTTGTTCAAGGACAATTCTGATGAAGTTTTTACACTTTAGAATAGAAAATGCTTGAAAGACTTTGCAGGGTACTTTATTTATCCTACTTCACTTTATATTAAAACTTCACTTTTTATTAAAATTGCTGAAAAACTGAGACATAAAAATCCATAACTGAAAAAATCCATAATTGAAAATTGAATTCCTGAATTGAGAAGAGATGTTTTTTCTTCATGACAATTTGTATTTTTCTTGGAAATATAAACCACTGCTTTGAATCTTCAGCCAGATGACCCATTAATTCCATAAAATTAAATACTATTTTATTTTATTTTTGGTATCCTATTTTTTGGCAGATTGAAAATTCAAATTGGAGGAGTTTGAAAACTTATTTAAATATGTGATAAAACTTAAGAGAAAGGAGACCACATTTTTCCTCTTATAGTTAAAAAATAGTTTATCATCAGACACTTTAGAAAGAAAATTGAAAGACTAAGATTTCTCAGATCCAATTAGTAAAACAAATTTAAATAGTCCACCAGTCATGATGCACTTGCCCTCAGATTAGAGGGTCCCCAACAGAGAGTCTCACAAGCTGTAGGATCCTTCCTGTGAGTCAGCTACTACTGCCTTCCACACAACCACTGCCACAGGTGGTAAGGATAGAGATGATGGAGCACAGAGAAGATGTGCATGAGAAGTGCAGGTTACAGAATAAAAATCTTGATGATCCTTTAAGAAACATTAACATATAGAAGAGTGCATTTAGATCACAGTAAACTGGATTGGATACAGACAATGCCAGAAACCTCACCCTATAACACAGTTAAAGAAAACATGCTTTGGATAAACTGGGCATTCTAAATTACAGAAAGATGTTGCATTATCATTTAAAATCAAGCATTATTGCATCATTGCCATTTATTATATTATTAGTATTCTGCCTCAAGTTTCCTGAAGGAGGAATTAAAGCCAGAAAAGATAAAGAATAAATTCCTCATCTAGAGGAATTTGAGGGTATTGGAGAAGGGAAAATGATTCTGAAAGAAAAAAGAACTGTTCAAAAAATCCACAAGGTCATTACTGAAAAGGAGTGCTCTAATGATACAGCTAAAGAGATCAAGCACAAAAAGGTAGCTAGGTGTTCCAGTTGCCAGATGTTCAGTAGTAAGGCCAGCTGGATGCAGCAGAATGAAAGAGCTGAACTATTTCACTGTCTGACAGAGCTACAAATAGGATGAAGTGTGAACAGTACCACATCTTCCTTTACTCTGGAAATGTCAGACACTGCTAAGCTGTTGGCTAACAAAAGCACACAATATGGAGAACATGTGAGTTCACAGTGTTGCAGTGAGGAAGAAGCAAGTGGAGGTGCATGGGGAAGGGCAAAAACTTTTAGACCTTTCCTCAACCACCAGATCCAGACGCACTTCAGGGGAAGTACTTGTGGGTCTTCTCAGTTTCTTAGGAGATTCAGATTTGATAAACATGCCTGTTGTGATAAATGCCTGTAGAATTGGAAATTGGATTTAACCTTATTAGCCCAAAAATTAACATACTGTATGTTGGATTTGTATGATCAGGTTTTGGTAGAGAGGAGGCTACAGGGGCAGCTTCTTTGAGAAACTTCCAGAAGCTTTCCCTATGTCTCAGAGGGCCAATGCCAGCTGTCTTGAAGATGGACCCCACCACTGGCCAAGAATGAACCCACGAGCATTGGTGGTACTATCTCTGTGATAGTGTAGTTAGCAAGTGGAGAAAAACTCTGTGCATGTCAGCAACTGCAGCCAGAGAGAAGAGTGAAAATACGTGAGAGAGACAACTCTGCAGACACTCTCAGGTCAGAGAAGGAGGAGAGGGGAGAGGTGCTTGAGGCACTGGAGTAGAATATCCCTGCCTGTGGTGAAGACTATGGTAAGGCTGCTCCCTTGCAACCATGGAGGTCCATGGTGGAGCGGAGATCCACCTGCAGCCCATGGAAGACCCCCCACACCAGAGCAGGTGGATACCCAAAGAAGGCAGTGACTCCATGGGATGTCTGCACTGGAGCAGGCTCCTGGCAGGACCTGTGCTGGAGCAGAGCATGAAAAACTGTAACCCAAGGGAAGGGCTTGGTTGGAGTTTGTGCTGGACTGTCTTCCATTGGAAGGAACCTATGCTGGAGGGGAAGAATGTGAGGAGTCCTTCATCTGAGAAGGGAGGAGAGGCAGAGACAACGTGTGACTGACCACAGTCCCTGTTCCCTGCCTCACCAGGGGCTGCTGCAAGGGAGTGGGGAGAGAATTCAGGAGTGAGGCTGAGCCTGGGAGGATGGAGGAGTGGGAGAAACATGTTTCAAGTTTTGGTTTTCTTTCTCACTACCTCCTCTTGTCCCAAAGGCACCTACCTTGCTCCCTGGTGGCAGTGCCAATTCATACACCCAGGTGAGGTATTTCTATTTCTTACTGTAGTTTGTTCAAAGTAGGGAGCTAGGTAGTAACTCAGAAAAGCATAGCTCTCCAATAATCAAGAATTTACACTATTTTTACACTTATACGTGCAAATTTATACATTTATACAGGCAAATCAATCACACAGGGCAAATACCTTGTTGCTGAGGGGACATGAAGGGCATTTGAGGGGGAGGTGGGTAGTCGTCGTGTGGCTGAGGAACCATGAGGGTGTCTGAGAGGTATACAAGTATCCTGCATGTAACTGAGCGGGTGGCAGATGCCCTGCATGCCACTGAGGGAACATGGGGATCACTGAGGGGGATGCTGGCAGCTTGGAGGTGTTTTTGAGGTAAAATCTGAGGTGAAGTCTAGCGGAGAAAATGGTTTTTGGGGAAAAATCTGAGGTAATTTGTGGAGGACAGGGAGATAAAATTTTGGGATGAAACCTGAGGTAATTTTTAAGGCAAGAAGGAACATTTTTGGTGATCAGATAATCTGCAGAGGACTGAACAAATGTAAAATCTGACGTAATCTCAACTGAATGAAATATTTTGGAAGGAAAACCTGAGGTAATTTTTAAGGCAAGAAGGAACATTTTTGGTGATCAGATAATCTGCAGAGGACTGAACAAATGTAAAATCTGACGTAATCTCAACTGAATGAAATATTTTGGAAGGAAAACCTGAGGTAATTTTTAAGGCAAGAAGGAACATTTTTGGTGATCAGATAATCTGCAGAGGACTGAACAAATGTAAAATCTGACGTAATCTCAACTGAATGAAATATTTTGGAAGGAAAACCTGAGGTAATTTTGATGAAAAAAAATTAGGATTTTTTGATGGGTGAATTTGGGGTAGCTTAGAGACAAAAAAATGAGCATTTTTGAGGGAAATTCTGTTGTAACACAGAAGACAGAGGCAGCATCTTTGACAGAAAATCTGGGATATCTTAGAAGGGAGGTAGGAGAGATTTTGAGCTGAAAAGCTGGGTTTGGGTGAAAACTTGAAAATTTAGAAGGGTGCTGTTGCAGGCAGAATGGAAGCTGCAGTCAAAATCTGTTAGAAAAGCCCCGCTACTAAATCCTGAGGTGCAAAAACAAACCCCTTGCTTTCTAAACTCCTCAGAGAGGAACCTGGGTGTGGCTGAATCCAGTCTTAGCCCAAGACACTGTCAGAGCTTTATACCTAAAGGATTTTATAGGTGTAATTGACCTTCTATAGGATTTTGTCCTTCAGGATAAAGGAATGCAAACCAAATAAATTAATATAATTTATAAGATATATTATAAAAATAAATAGGCAAAACTATCTTAAATAGATATACTTACTACACAGTATAACGGCTATAAAAACTACTGTCATATAATGCACAGTTTTAAAGTAATATTCAAGTGATTGTATGAAAATTACTACTAAATAAAACTAATGCCACCTAACCATACAAAAACAGTGGCAAAATCATTTTGTGGATCATTGAGAAGTAACTGAGGGGTGTCCTCAGTGACAAGGGGGTCTTGAGACACATATTCCATGAATGAATATGTTAGAAGACCTACTGCTAAAGATGTGACTGGGTGGCTTGAGGATCTACCTGTGTGGCCGTGGGGTTGTGGTTCCCTTCAGGAGCTGGAGCTTTTCAGGCCTGAGCGTGTCGTCGTCCACTGGTAGAAGCAGTGGGACACCAAGGCAAGAGTGAGCAGAGGAGAGCAGCACCTTCAAGCTCAAGAGTGGAACGGCAAGGCAAGAGGGAGCCAGAAGGGCAAAAGGTTGGAGCTGAAGAGGGTGTGAGAGAGGCCCTCTGGGCAAAGGGCATTGCTTGGCATGGCCAGGGCACCTTCTCAGTGCTGCAGCTGGCTTTGTGCTGGGCAGCCATCCCTGCAAGCAAGGCTTGGTCTTTGCTGTCATTGGCCTTTTGCTGTTGTGCTCCTTTGGCTGCCTGGAGAGAGGGGCAACCCTGTAAGGAGGGTGAGAGCCCCTGTCTCCACACCTGAGGAGGGGAAATGGCCAGGGCTTTCTCCCAGCCCAGCGGCTTTCTGTCTGCTGCTGGCTGCTGGGCAGCATGACCCCCTGTAGTCAGAGTGCATGACAGCCTTTGTCCCTGTGCCACCCCTGGAGCGCCTCAGCGTGTCGAGGCCCCTGCGTCCTTCCTGCAGTAGTTGGTGTGAGTGAGCAAGTGAGTTTATGGGTTACGCCCCCTTTAGAAATAGAGCAGTGTGGTTTAGATGTCCCAGGACGGAAAAAGGAGCTTTGTGTAGCCATAGGGCCGTACCCAAAAACACCCGGGCGGAGAAACAGTCTCGCCTCACCCTTGCCCTGGGCACTTTTCCATTTAGGGAAATCAATTTTTCCATGAGCTATTTTATACAGTTGAAGAAAAGGATGTCTTCATATTTATTGGGTACAGATTACATCATGATTTTTTTATTAATACTCAAGCCCGTATTTTCTAATTTTTTCTGTCATTTGTCATTCTAATTTGTGTGCATGATCAGTTCTTGCTTTTGCCTATGGGGTTAGCTCTGAATCGGTGGCAAATGACTTGGTGATCGCTACCTCCCACTGCTGATACTACCTTTTCTTAATTTTTTCTCAATTCTTCTCACCTCGATTCTGGTGGCTATCATCCAGAGAACTCATATATCTTGGGATTTTCTTCCTTTTCTTTTATAATAAAAGATAAGCCAAGCATCCAATATTCACTATGCAATTGCTTAGTCGTAACTGTCTAGCTATAGCTACTCGTTAAAAAGTATAAGGAAATTTATATTTTTATTCTTTGATCTTTATATTTTTAATAATTTTTTATCTTTTGATCTATTTTTATTCTTTATGGGATCAGACCTTGAGGGGGTCAGTATCACTCCCATATGATCAGTAACAAACTTACTTCCCCATGTTCAGTCCTTTTTGCTGGTGATGACAATTAATGAGTGATCTCTCTCTGTCTGCATCCTTACCCAAGAGCCTTTTCTTGTATTTCATCTCTGCTCTCCAGCTAGAAAGAGATGTGATCCAGAGGTTTTGGTGAGCCCCTGGGATCTTGCCAGGGTCAGCCTTGGACATCCTCTGTTGTTAGAAGAGTTGTAGGTTGTCATTCAGCTGTATAGAAACACACTGTAAATTTGGGTTTTCATTGTTTTGCTACACAATCATTCTTTCTAAAAAAATAGAGACTGAAAGAGAGAGAGAATCAGATAGTGAACTTCTGACAATTTTTTACCATAATAAAGAAATGAGAAAATAGTTAATAAGATGTATCTTATGAAAGAGGAAATTAGAGTGTATAATAAAGTATTGTTCCCCTTGCTTTCTTCATAGAGATCTATCCCAGAAAATTCCCTGGAACTCTGAAGCTACAGGTAAAGGAGATTTTAATATATTGTGAATGTACCTAGCTTCTCACGTGGCCATGTGTCCAATTAATGGATTGCTGCACAACATGCAACAGAAGCAACTTTTATACTCATTACAAGAATGAAAAGAGTAACACATTGAATGATTCTTCTAGTATTTTGAAAGTTTAATGGCAAACAGGAGTTGAAATCAGTGTTTTACATTTCTCTATGGCACAAATTCCACATCGTAGATTTCTTGTATATATGTGTACTGAGATGATTTGATGGTAATTTGATTTTTTCTAAATTTGAAAAATCATCTTTTATGGGAAATAAAAAGTATTGTTTCTTCTATCACCTTAAGTTTCTTAGTGCTGTAAGTTCTAACATTATTATGATTTTTTCAGAACCATTTATATTATTTTAATTGAAGTTTACAAACTTCTAATTGAATTGTACTGATCAGCATATTAAAATGCAGCATACAACTCATAAAATTACCTTTTTTCCTACAACACTTGTTGATTAAGTAAATGTCTAAAAGAAGAAAAGATGATGTAGTATATGGCAACAAATTCAAGGGTTACTTCTCAGAATCTTTTGATTCAGTGGCCCTTTATTAGGTTAATTATTTTTATTATTTCTAACAGTCATTTTGTATTAAATGTTTATTAGAAAAGGCATCCTCTTAATTTCATTGGGTATTTACACACTGCTATATTAATTTGATGTTATCACAGCATTCTGTATTTTTCCTGGGCATTTGTGAAATTTCTCTGTCTTCTTTCAAAAAACCAACCATATTTCACCATATATCTTTACACAGACCATAGAATCCACTGCTATAGAATAGTCACTTTTACCTCAGTTTTCTTCCGGAATGGAGGTAATGAATTACAGACCACTGATATAAAAATCCTGGGGTTTTTCAAATATGCAAGTCTAAAATATAAGTTTATGATGTAATTTACATTGAAATGAAATCTTTATGAGTGGAAAAACAGCAGAAAAATAATTACTTTTTAGGATTATTGGGGATTTTTTTCCTCTAATAAAGGACTGCACCACCTATAAGAGAAAGCTGTTTAAATAGTGAAGTTACGAGAGACAGGGAATTTTGCTGTCATGCTATTTAAAATGCTTTAACATTTAGAAAAGAACTTAGCAAGTTTCCTTCTCCTTGCAAAAATTACTTTGGAGTGTAATGATTGGTCTCTGCTTGTCTGCATATTACATTTATTCCTAAACTCAGCTCACACTTTTGAAAATTAGATGTTTTACTCTTTCTGAATGAAAAGCTTTTACAAACTCTTACCTTTTCAACTCTAGACAGACAGAGTTTTGGATGATATTTTTAACTAACATTCTAATATCCATATGGCTTAAAGATTATAATTTCTTATGTAATCACACTTCTTTGCATTGTGGTTTTATATTTCTAATTTCCTCTTCCTCTCCTTTGCAAGAGAGTATTCTGTGAAGTAAAATGCCGGAGGATAGAAAGTATAATTTCAGAGAATTTAAAACCTACCTCAAACCTACTTCAAATTTTGAACCAAATGCAAATGAGAGATTACAAGGAAACCTGTCTTCCAATTAACCAGGTGTTCAATTAAAAAGAGGGTTAATGAGATAAATGTGTGTGCTTATGTATCTGTGTACACATATATCAACAAATATATATATTTTTTAGTATTTGAAAACCAGTAATTAACAATTAATAGGTCTGCTTTTCAGTTTTGTAATGCTAACTGGAGTTCAAAGCCAGAAGATATTTTAGGAGTGTCTAAGCCGTGTGAAGAAGCCAAATATTTTTCTGGTTCTTTGGTTGCCCTAATGAACTGGAAGTTACTGAGGCTTATTTTAATCACTTGTGACCTGCAACTGCAGTTATTAACCAGAAGAAAGTGTGCATAATGCGAGTTTCAAGGGATTGAGGCTGTCTGAAATGGAAAGAAAATTTTGTTACTTAAGACTTTGGCTCAGTGATGTTTAAAATGTATTTATCTCTGCACACAGATAAATGACCCATGAATGAAGTTTGATTTTCATATTGAAGGTGGAGGAGGATCTTGCTGTGCTAGTTATGCACTCCACACTATCTTGTATTGCCTGAGGAGATAGGTGTCAGTTGCATACACAGTCTTGAATATCCAGCTATGAATCGCTTAAATGATCAAAAAGCGAAACTTCAACATTTAAATGTCTAATGGCTCAAGACTTTTTTAAAGCCAGTATGTGTTTAAAATAGTTTCCCAAGGGGGTTGTCTCATTCTTTAGACATTATTCTTCAACAGATTCCCAAAGCAGCAGGTGGACTGGTAAATGGGAAAGAAGTTTCTATTTGCCAGGGCAGTAACAAAACTCAGTTTTCTAAAGGAACTGTCAGGTGTGTTCATGTGACAGCAGTTCTGAGGGATTAAGGAGCCTAACATAGTATGTGTTGAAGAGCAACCTCCTCCAATACTTGCATCTCAATGCTTAGGAAAACAAGTGACCAAAGTTTGATGCAAAGAGTCAGCATAGAGGAGCTGGAAGGAAGATGGGTTTGACACTAATTACTTGACATTGCATTTGGAATACTGTGACCAGTTTTTGGCCCCACAACTGAAGAAAGACAACTACAAACTGGTGCAATTTCAGTGGACGGCCCCAAGCTGCTTGGAAGCTGGAGCACTCACCCAGAGAGGCTGAGATTCTAGTCTTTTTTAGCACAAAAGGAGGCCGTTTCAGGGATATATAACAGCAGTCTGCTAGTACGTAGATGGATATTATTATTAAGAAGAGAGGACCAGAAACCATAAGCCTACTGAAGCAGGAAAACAAGACACTGGTCATAAATTACAACAAGAAAGGTATAAATGGGTATTTAAAAAGAAAAAAAAATCACTTTGATGATAATTAAGCATTGTGACAGAGTGCTCTGGGAGGTTGTTCTTGGTGTTATAGATGGGTAATGTGATAGTTGGCTCTCACAATTAAGAGATGAATATTATATGTATGTTAAGAAAAATTTTAGAGATGTATAGTTATGTTATTACAATATGTCCTCCTGTAGTCCTCTTTCCCTTCCCCCTTGTAATAGCTTTGGTAATCAGGGCATTTGGGGAGCTGGCTTGTTATTAGGAGGCATGACATAATGACACCTGGCCTCCAATCAAGATATAAGAGAGTACTATCCACCAATGGACGGCAGAAAAAGAGTTGACTGACAAGACTTTGGGAGTGGCTAAGGGCATAAAAAGCAGAGCATCCATTTTGTAAATGAGAACGTGGCTGCCAGTCATGCAGGGTGGGGTGGGCTGTTACTGCTTTTTTTCCTTATTCAGTCTTTTGTTGTAATTTTGTTAAGATTAAATAGACCTTTGAAATTCAAAAAGTGAGTGTCATTTCTCACACCGGTGTTCACGAAAAATTATTAGAAAAAGTCCTACACAGTCTGATCTGCATTCAAGGTTGATTCTGCTGTGATCAGGCAGATGTACTGGAGTGCTCCCACGTTGCCTTCCAACAATAATGATTGTGATTTCATAATTGAAAGTCTGTTTACACATAACAAAAAGGTAGCCCAAGAATTGGGTGACAGATTTCAAATGTCATTTAGAAAATCAGGAGATTAAATTCTATGTAAATCATCAATTATTAATCCATGTCCACACTTTTGTTAATGACATTCCGCCCTGCTTTTGTCTGTGTTATCTTGGTTCATGCTTTGGAAAAAGGAATCAAGATCTAGTGCTAACAAGCATACATTCCAGATAGATGTGTTCATTAAACTGAGAGTGCTTGGCCACTTACAGCATCAGGTTAGGAGCAGGCAACATCATTTTAATATTGTTCATTTTTTTATGCACTGTAGTCCATATGCTGTTATACCTCAGTTATCCACAATTAAGAAGGCAGAAGAGTTGAATTTGTCTTTGCACAGTTTCTGAAATCCTCTTTGTTGAGAGAAAGAGAAAAAATAGGGCATTAAAAGAGCCACTTACTTTTCTTCTGCCCCTACAGAATGTGAGGATATCATTCATTTATTTGTGCAGAGATGTGAGGGTGGAGAGAGAACTGAGACCTTATCTTGACTTGGATAGTGATTTTAAAGACAGTGGGAATTAGCCGGTATTTTGAACAGAAATAATGTTTCAATATATAATTAAAACAAACTTCAAACTACAGTAGAGCACAAATGGGAGTTTTTATTAATTTGTTTGTTTCTTGTAGGTTTTGTTACTTGTTTTATGTTTGGTTTGTTGTTTTGTTTTTTCAGTTTAGTTCTACTTATTTGTTGGTTGGTTGCTCATTTAAAGCTCCTGGTTCTATTTTTGCTCTAATTTCAAGTTCATATAAAATTAATATGCTGGGTATATAGTTCTGAATCCAAACACTTTTTAATTTGGGCTAGAATTTAACTTTTTGAATGTAAAGATAAAAGTAATTTCACCCAAGAATTGACACACTTCTAATTTGTTCACACAACAATGGCAGTGAAGAGCACAAGTGAAAATGGACTTTCAGAGTTTGTAATTACTAACAACTTAATGAGGAGGTTTGTCACTGGAAAGCTTGACTAGGAGCTAAACTATTTTGCATTTCAGTGTCAAGTGTCAATGGCCCAGACTAGTTATGCAATGAAGTGGAGTGTAGATAACTAAAGTCTTTAACAAAAAGTCATTAACAGATGCTAAACTGTTGTCTTGGTTTGAAAGACAGGTATTTGCTAAAAGAGACAGGGGCCTCTTTTTGAAAAGGAGAGCATAAACCCCCCCTCCCTTCACTTTACTATGATTTTGAAATTAAAGGGCTCTCAAGCGAAGATATGGGGGTAAGAATAACAGTTCTTTACTGATACNCTGTTCCCCCCTCTCCTCACCCCCTTCGACAGAAACTGTTACCTTAACTATCTGAGCTTGGGTGTAGCCCAAAATACTTAGCATAACAATGGGAAAAATTCCACAGAAAGAAAAGGGAAAAATTCAACCCCCAACAACTGTTCAGGCTGAATCTTTATGAATGAATGCCAGTTTAAACAGAGAAGAGCTCTGTTTTCCCCTTGTCATGGTTTTGATTTGCCAATTTAAATATACTCATTTTCTGTTGTGAGACAGAACCAGGAGCAGAAGCAAGGCAGGCCAAAAACTTAAGAGGGTATAAAAAGAAATTTATTAACTACACAAAGAAGGTAAAAAAAATAATTCAGAATAAGATTTTCAGACCACTCCTTCCTTCCCTCCCCCAACCTTCATAACAAAACAAACATACAAAGAACTACTTCAGTCAGTTCCCAACTCAAATAGTCCCTTTTCCATTCACTTCGGAGAGAGAAGTTTCCTCTTGTTAGGCTATAGGAATTTTTTCCACAAGAAGGAAGAAAACAGTCCTCTCGGCGTTTCATTTTCACGATTTGCATCCGCCCAGAAACCTGCAATCGTGGCACTCCTCCCAACTCCACAGCCTTCCCAGAGCTATACATGTAGGCCATGTCGAATTCATGGGATATTACTTTTAAGAATGAAATGTTCCAAAGCAAAGGTCCTCTTCATCTCTTTTCTCTCTGTTCATGCTTCATCCTC
>VWZS01010667.1:129155-312278 GCA_013397075.1 Rhabdornis inornatus
ATTGAAAAAGTCTGCAGGTCTCATCTGAGCATTGAAAGAGTTAAGATTTTGCACAGGGAAAAGAAAAAAAAAAACAAGGCTACAATGCTGGAGCTTTTCCAGGATCTCAGAAACCAGCCACGCTGGAAAAGGAGGGGGGGGGAAAGTGGCTGGGATTTTACATCAGTCTGAGTATCTCTGGTCACTGTCCATGGCCACCCCCTCTCCTTTCTGCTGGGCCATGCCAGCTCCCCAGACAGGAGGCTCAGCCCTGCCCCCCTGCCAGGCTACTGTGAGACCAGGCCGGGCCCTGTTACCTGCACTGCTGCCGGAAAAGCCAAGAGGGCTCCGTTCCGGATTACCTCCTTCAAAATGTGTGTTCACGGAGTGAACTAACTTTCTCCAATTGGTTTTTCATGCTGTCAATAACCAAACCAGCCTCCAACTGGTTACTATTAACTCCCAGGGGAGTTGACAGAGAGAACTTCTCTCTGAGTTTCTCCTCCCCAGGTCAAACTAGCATACCCCTTCTTAACTGTTTCAGCTGTTTTTGAGATAAAAATTTAAATTGTTTGGACACAGCTTCCCAAAATATGAAAATACACCCCACAGTTAAAGAAACAGAAAATTCTTTGGGTAAAACAAAAATCACCCAAGGTGATTCTTAAAAATCAGACTTTAAGTTTTTAACCCAAATATCTCTCAGCAATTTCCCATTAAATAATGCTCTGTCATTGAAATAATGAAGACCGACTAGTGCAAGACCAAAACTACCCAGTTTACAGTGAAGGGGACAATGTGTTATGGGAAATACAATCATAGGAACTTTGTCATGTTTCATAGAATTATTTATGACTCTGTACTTTGTGTATTTATCTCCAGCAATCCTGAACCTGCTCTCCTGGTGTTTCAATAAGCTGTACTAGTCATGAATCTAGATCGCGCAAAGTCTTTGTTGAACATTGTCTGCTAAATTCATATACCCATAATGAAACACCCTGAAACTTTTAATCTTCCCTGTCAGAAGCTGTTGAACACATTATTTGGTAGAATTTACCAGCATCCTTAAAAATGACAAAAGCTTTTCCAACCTTTGAAGTTTCATACATCTTTTATATATGACAGTCTGAGAAGCAATAACTGTTTCATTCAGACACCAGATGTGAATGTCATACTGCTTTATATTTTTAAGTTTTACCTAATCTTACCTAGGTTCTTATGTGACTACTCCTTGTTGAGTTTTAGTTTATAATCTGTTATTGTTCATGTTACTTCTAATGTGTAATATGTGTAATAACAGGATATTCCCCAGTTTCTGTGTTTAACCTATGCCTTTAATAAAGTGTACTGGTATGAAATGATGCATTCTCTGTTCATTTTTCATGAAGTAAACAAACTCTTATGATTTCTTTTTTTAAATGTTTTTATGCTTTCACAACATTTCACACTGTGTCTTTGTATATTTTTAAAAATGTAAATTTTACATTTGTATTTACTTTTGTGTCCTTTTTTTTATTTTTTTAACATTTTACCATTGGGTGAAAAAATAATTCTCCAGGAAGTCTCATTCTTTTCAAATGAATCACCAAATGCTGTTTTCTGTCACAGTGCAATGCAAACCAAAATAAACAGCAGGAGCACATAACTTTTTTTATACTTCTGTGATGTTAACAGTTTCTCTTTGAAATGTTTTTCCTTATTTGTAAAATCTGTGACACTAATAGAGCATTACACTACATATGACATTACATATGACTGTACTGTGAGCTATGAATCCCACCAAAACAGAGGGAAAAGCCACAGGAGTACATTTAAACAGGAACGTATCTGAATGTTTAGAGAAATTACTTAAAGTGTCTTTGAGATAGGAAAATGGTGTCTCAGTTTATTCTTTAAAATAAAGGCAGACTCTCAAGCATGTTATGCCGTAAATTGTTGCTCAGAATTGTTGAAGTAAGACATGATGCTTCTTTTTTTGTCTTTTCTCATATTCAGGATGAAGAGAGAAAAAAATAGTAGCAATGTTAGATATTAAATGTCAATCTTAGTGGTGGTTTAATGGGAGGGGGAGCTTTCAGATGAGATAGAAGAGATGTGTATTTGTGGGTTGGCAAGCAACCAAAGTGTCACAAGGAGGCACTAGGCAATCATGTACCATTGATCAGGAATTTATTTTACAGTCTGACTCCAGGGTAATTTTGCTCTCTCTGTTACCTTTTAAAAGTCTAGCTATATACCAGTATCTACTCTAATATTAATGTGGTATTTTCTTTCTAGATAGTTCAGAGATATTCTTTCCTTAATAGCATACATTTGTAACTGTATTTTGAGTTTCCAACATACAACCTAAAGACCAACCAAACCAGCCAGGAAGTAGCTGGTTTGCCCCTCTGTCAAATCTTGTTTCCAAGCATAAATAGAGAGGTTTTTTTTTTAACAAGGTTCCCACATTCTCTAGTTTTAATTTAGCCTATTACAAAGGGTATTTTTAATTATGCGTTATACTTCTCATAATATCCATATACTTCTCATAATATCCATATACTTATACCAGCACAGCTAAGCAATAATAAAGATGAAACTATAGTTACCTTATAAATAGTGTTTGTTTTAAAATGTTGTTTAACCATTGCTGAGCAGATTGCATTTCCATAATGTCTCAGAGGCAACATTATGTGAACATTGTACTCATATCCCAAACAGGGAAGAATAATCTCCCAATGACAACACCTGCCTCAATGTCCCATTCATGCTATTGTCCCAGTTTGACCAGGAAACATTATATTAGATCAAATTAAAGAAACAGAACACTACTCACAAACAACAAATGAAATAATAGCATACGTTATTAGCCAATTGATAAATAAAATGTGTGCAGATGTGTTTCTGTAGTGGTGTGTTCACATCATCAAGTTCTGCTGGGGAGCTGGGTTCTTTTTAGCTGCAAGTTGACTTTTCCTCCAGGAGTCCATATCAGATCCAGCACTGAGAAACTGAATATATAAGGAAATTCTAAAAAAATAGATGTTTTTTTCTTTCAAAAGTTTCATACAACATTCAGTATTTATGACATTTCAAATAATAGTTTATTTTTTAAAAGTTGAAAATGTTTTTGTAGTGGAAAATATGTCCAAAGTAATAAAAATTTTAAATTGTTCAAGAACTGCATTTTTCATTACTGTGCAAATAATGGTAAAACTAAGACATCTTTTAATGAATTTTCATACATTTTGCTGTTGATATTTAAATGTAAGTTTAGCAGTTTTTGCAGCTGCTGCTCTGAAGTGCGTAATAAATCTCGTAAGAGACAGAAGTGCCTTGGTGGTAACTGGGAGACTCAACATTTTTAAACAGTGTTTCTTTATTCATGGGGTGATTCCAGCGTGCATAGTTTCTGATTCAGTGGTGTTTCTTACCTGCATGTTAGAAATCAGTTTTCAACAGAGCTGATTTCAAATTTTCACTTTTGCAAACCACATACATTGAGAAACCTGAGTTCACTGCCAAGACTGCAAGGTTTTTTCAGGAACTGTTGCTCTAAATAGGTGTATTGATTTCAGAGGTATTTAAGAGGCATAGAACATTTATCCTTGATCAAACCAGTAGCTTACATTTAATTACTGTCTTCCTGCTGAAAACATATAACCTTAAATACCCAATTCTCCACTTCTCTTTTTTTGTTAAATGTGCTCAATACTGTTGAACCCATCTTCTGCATGTTTGATCTATAAACAGATGAATATAAAATGGACTTAATAAATCACTAGTGACAGGTTCAAGAGAACCCAGCAGTTGTTATTAAATGAATGCTAAATGAATATGGTTACGCATATAAAATAAATTTGTTAATAAGGTTGTATTATTGCTCTGAACTTCATGTAACCTTTGCCATTCGTTTGTAAATTTTGATAAAAATTTAGTACTGGCTGTGTCACATTAAAATCAAAACAATGGAACTGCAGTCAGTTTACCTTTTTTTGGTGTTTACCTGGTTTGTACGTGCTTCTTTTTTTCTTAACTCTAGTGAAGCCAAACTTCAAAACTTATGTGTTTCCACCAAGAGACAGCAACTTCTGCTACTGCAAACAGGCAGAATGGGATTTAGCCCCAGTTTTAATTACCTAAAGTTGGCATACCCTACAGGGTAAAATGCCCAAGTTCCCATTTCACGAAATGGAGAGGTAGACTCAACTCAGTCACACTGGTCCACCCCCAATCTTTCCATAAAGGTGCGGGTCTTTTGTTCATCCTGTCTTTTTTCTTCCAGTCCTGTGCAAATGTCTCAGATATCATGAGGGCATTTCACAAACTTTTAGATGATAGCATTTAGGCAAACATCTCAACCTAATGTAAAGAGAGCTTGAGCATTGGGCAAATGTGCAATCATCCTCACACAAACACCTCAATTTTATGTAATTCGTATGAACTGATTCTCCTTTCTTGAGGTCAAAGCTGTTTTGCTTTGGATTGGAGTTCTTAAAGTCCAGGATGTGTTTTATCATGAGGTCTATCCACTGAGAACAAGTTATAAAAATTACACAAAATGTTTTTGGGCCAAAATTTTTGTTCAAAGAAATAAACAGTAGGAGCTAAAGATCATCCTGTCCTAAGGTCAATTCCTTCTCAATATTTGTAGGGTTTTTCGTATTTTGAATGCTGGAAAAAAGAATCTGCATTTTTTTCAGGCATCATTTAAATCTTAATTGATTCTATTTCTCTTCTGCTTTTTTGAGTATGGGCAAGTAGAATAGGAGAGCGCAACTAATTTCTTGACTAAAAAAATTAGTCTGCAAACAACACATTTGTCAAACAGGGACCTGCACTTCCACCTCAACCGAGTGTTCTAATGGTAGGACATCAAGTGAGAAAGTAAAATTTATCGTGATTAATGTCCATGAAATCTTAAAGGCAGAGATTTTCTCACTGAACTTCTTTATCAATGCATTAACTTCATTTTTAAACTTCATTCCTTCTTATTATTAACACACCATGCTCCTGGGTAGTTCCAAGAAGGGTTCTTTGGCTAATATTGAAAAGCATTTCAGCATTGGACAGAATCTCTGCATTTTGCATTCACATTCTTCTGCCTCGTGTTTTCCTTTTTCTGACTAGAACCCCACTTTAAACAAATGTCATACAAATATTTCTTTACTGATATTGAGTCACAACCAGCTATTTAGCAAGTAATTGCAGGATTAAACCATGTTTCAAATACCCAGAAAGATGCCTCTTCTTCTAAACACTGAAAGTTAACATAAAAGCTTCTCATATGCAAACTCCCTGTATTACAGGGGGAAATTAGTTTCAGTTTGAAAACTGAACAAGAAGTTTTTCAACAGAGGCAGTAATGAAGCATGTCTTTCTCTGACTGTCCATTTCATATCTGAATTGCAATGTTATATTTCCCTGTGTCAAGTTTCTTATATTCTCCTATTGCAACATTTTAAGATATCTTCTGTATTCCTTTCTGGGATTCTGCCAGTTTTATACTCAGTAATTTGGCCAGTTAATAAGAAGTGCTGATTGCCTGTCTGTCCTCTGCTCTTGGCCTCTGTTTAAACTCCACAAAACACTTCACCTCACAGCAGCTGATAAGTCAAACCAATGACTGTGACCCTGTACAGGCTCTGTGGAAATTCAATATTTTACAGCCGTGGTTTTCTGACCAATCTTGTAAACGTTCAGTAGGTTTCCAGATTTTGAGGGGGAGAAAAGGAATGGATAATGGATAAGAATGTATCTCTATATTCTAATACATAATAATTATGGGTGCATAAGTTCTATTTTCTTAGGTTTGAAGACCTAATCTTACGAAGTCAAATTTAAAAAAAAACAAAAAAAGTGTAGTAAAACGTTTTAAAATCTTATTCGATATTGGACCCTCACATACCTCTGAGGAAATTTATTTTCTTTCCTTCACTTTTCTAGAGGCTTCATTTAGCTTCTCAGCATTCAGTTTTAGTTATGAAAACACTTAACTGTTTCAGATTACATAAAAATGTGTGTTCTTAACCAAATATGCATTGAGTCCAATATTCTTTTACTATGACTCAATTTTTTTGACCTATATAGATCTGATGTTAAGTGCTAGAAATCAGAATCCTAGTACTGGAGACTAAATTTGCTCTTAGTTTTACTCAATAAGATAGATGTCTTTTTTCCTTGACTCATCTGTGCGGAAAAAGTTATCCACATGTTTTGCAACATGCATGTATTTGTCTTTCAACAATAATTTGCATAAACCTGCTGAATATTTGTGAGCAGCAGGAGAACACATTAATGTAGACTGAAACATCTTGGCTTTATATAATACAACGCTCTTGTGAATAATTCGTTCAGTTACCAAGCAGGGACAATGCTATGAGACTCACGTGACTAGCCACTCCATGTAAAATGTTAGCAGTAAATGGATGAAGCAAACAGTTGGCAAGCACTCACATGCCAAAAGGCAGGAGTTCATGTATGTTCAGTTGGCGTAGACTTTCGCAGTTAGAGTACTGCAAGCAAGCAATATGACAGAAAGCAGCATTATGCCAATGGATGCAATGTTAATTAACTATCTTTCAGAAGAATTTAAAAACCAAAATATTTTTGGTCATACTTTCAGCACTCATCAGGTGAGGAGTCTGCTCTTGCACAGAAAACTTTTCAACTTTAATTTTTAGCTAACCTTTGGTGTTGGGTATAATTTGAATCAATAAAAATTGAAAGCAAGATTATTTAGATAACACTCAGTTCCTGGAAAATACAACT
This sequence comes from Rhabdornis inornatus, assembly GCA_013397075.1. Classification (NCBI taxonomy): domain Eukaryota; kingdom Metazoa; phylum Chordata; class Aves; order Passeriformes; family Rhabdornithidae; genus Rhabdornis; species Rhabdornis inornatus. Next base: position 135,888 of record VWZS01010667.1, read on the forward strand.
TATTGTCACCAGCAATAATTAGTTTCACCAGCAATGTATCTGCAGATTTACTTTTCTCACTAGTATCTGTTGCAGACATTTAACATTTATTTGGATTTCACAAAGCGAAATAGGGTAAGTAGTTCTTAAATAATTATTCAACCGACTGGAGATGACATTGCTGAAATATTCAGCCAGCATAGCATTAAAACTGGGGACAAATTTATTGTAAGCTCCAAATCTGTCATTTTGCTGTGTGATTAAAGAACTCATAAATTGAAGACATAATAATAATAATAATAATAATAATAATAATAATAATAATAATAGTGACTGATAAATGTGGTTTGGGGAAAGGAAAAATTATTCCCTTTAAGGGAAGTTTGTTTGCTCAGAGAATATGTCAACTATTATGAACAAAGAGAAAGGTCGCAATTATCTATCTTAGCCTTTTATAAAGTTTTGCGTTGCTCTCACATTTCAGAAGTTAAATCAGCAGCAAAGTCACTAAGAGACTTTAGAGAGTTTCTAATACTATTGAATTGAGAAAGGAGTGGGAAAGCCAAAAACTTTTCCTAGATTACTGTCACCTTATCTCTACAAAAATGAAAATGTTTTCTTGCAATTCTTTCTCCTACCATCCCTTTTAGTGTCCTAGACGTCAAAAATAACGAACTAAAACTTTTGCAAATTTCAACAAAACTGAATGGAGGAACAAAAAATAGCAGGCGTGACTGATAAAATGGTCAGAGGAAGATTTCATACCCTCTTCCACACAACAATCCATACAGAGGGCAAAATTTTCAGCATCAGGCAAACCTATCTTAGATACAAGTCTGTGCCTGTCAATTACAAGCCACAGCAGCACTGGAAATCAAGTCAGTTTCCGAAGTGCTGCATTTTCTGGTTTATACCTGTAAGAGACGGTCTGGAGTTTCCCTCATTTTTTGCCTCACAATCGTCACAAGAAGACCCCGAGGACCCCCACCCCGGTCAGCTTTGGACAGGAGTTTCTGGCCTGGTCGAGGTGGATGCTTGCCAAGTGACTGTTTGCAGGTGTGTTACTGGACTGTGCTGTCATGGTACCAATGGAAAACTGCATGTTCTGCACGTCTGCACCTGCCTCTCGGAGCACCTCACAATGGTCCATAAATTTCCCCATCTCTTGGCCAGAAGCCACTCTCTTTGGAAAAGGACTATAAAAAAGTGACTCTCTGGAGAAGCTTTGGAGATCTCCCCACGGATGAAGACCCATCTATTGGCAGAGGACCACCAGGACATCCATCTCATCTGTTGATAGCTATTTCCCCATTCCCCCTCTTTTTCTCTCTGTACTTTGTTTCCTGTATCTCTCCCCTCTATTGAAACTGAGTTGTTAGCATTCAATAAAAATGCATTGCTGTGAGTAAACTGATTTGTCCCCTGCTGTGTCTTTTGCACCCCTGAGATCAAACGAACCATCACGACCGCCTACCTGTGTTGGATGGATCGTGACAGTGCCTCTTACAAAACAAATTCCCTTTTCTTTGCTGAATTAGTAATTAAGTGTCTGAAATTTGAAACCCAGAAAGGGAAAAACAGTCATGAGCCTGTTCTCTTTTTCAGTTTTTCTAGAAGCTGCATGGATTTAAGTACAACATTTAGACTGCCCTTCACAAAGTCCATATGCTGGTGTGTCTATGACATCTATTCTTGCATAAATTACTCTTCGTGCTTTAAAATTAATTTCCCAAGCTTGAATTCATCCAAGTTAATCTTCCCAGTGTTGGAGATTCTTATGTCTTTGTCTGCAATTCTAAGCACTCCCACTATCAGATCTCTTTTACTTGAATGAGGATCTATACTCTGATTAAATCACCTTTAACCTTCCCTGCAGAAGTGCTAAATTGATTGAATTCTTTAAGCCTCTGATAATAGGACTTTTTCTGATTCCCAGAGCCCTTTTATGTCCATTCTTTGAACTATCTTCAGTATTTTCATATTTGTCTGGATGTAGACACTGGCAGTAGACACATCCTGGCAGAAGTCTGTTTCTTGCATACCAAGTCAAAATTATTTCCTTACTTTAACTTGACAGTCTCCTCTCACATGGACAACATTAGGCCTTTTGCTCCAGTAGCAGATTAAAACGTCACATGAAGGAGGTTCTCTGATGATTTCAAGTAGCTTTTTGAATAACTGCTTTCTAAGGTAGTATCCTCTTCTCTAGGTGTAGATGCAGTTACTTGTTTTGTTTGCTACTACCCATAATGAAGTATTGTGAATTAAAATATATTTTGGTAGGTTGTAACCATTTGGTTTCAGAGTCACTCAGGTAACTAATCACTTGCCCTCCTCATTAGTTGCAATTCCACACCTAAGTATGTCTAGCATACATTTCATAACATTATCTAATATAGACTCTTAGTAAAAATTTCTATGTGTGGAATCCCAGTCAAAACAGCTCCACTTACATGTCCCTATATACTTAGAAATACTAGGTTTTAAGGTGGTTTTAAGCTATTTATTGTGTGCTGTCTTTAATTTCTACAATTTTTTTTATCAAGATATGGCATGATTTAATGACAAAGACCACTTTATATTTCTCAGACTGAGTTGCATTCCTTATAATAAATACATAACTAACACAGGCATTGCTATGAAACTGAATCCAATGTAATTTGTTGCATGTCTGATCTACTTTTAGTTACCAGTATGAATGCATATTTTTCATCATATTTCTCTGATCTCTTTGTGATAAAAGGATAACTTAACCCAGCTGAATTTAACAGGGAAAAAAGGTTACTGGTTTTATTGGAAATAATTTCCCTGATACCTTGTAAATTTACTTGTCCAGGTAGTCAAATATGAAGTTATAGTAGATCTAGTCCAGTGCCATTATCACACAGGCTTGGGAAGAAAAGCCAATAGCAGCGCAGCTCTTCGAGGGGAAAGCATGCTAGAGGAACAGGCAAGGCAGCTGCACAGTTCAGGAAGTGTATAAATTAGCTCCATGGTAACTCAAGAGCTCTGCAGGACTGTAAGCATAAATGCCTCCTGGCGTTTTAGGTGCCAAACTATTTGTGACTAGATGCTTGTCAAAACAAGATCAGCCTACTCTTCATAAAGTAATCTTTCATGTGCAAACATGCATATATCCAAACACCCACAACCAGCTGAAGAGTTTCTCAACAAAACAATGCACATAAGCACATGCAGATACTGTGGTCATCCCAGGTTTTCTCATGCACTGAGCCTTGTTTAGTGACTTCACTAGAGGCATAGGGATCAAATTTGTAGGTTCCAGTTACTTGTTCTGTGTCTATTCAGGACATGATTTTGGAGTATTATATAGCAGATAACGAAAAGGCAGAAGGATTTAACTCACTTGAGTAATCCTATTTCCTAACATTCATTATCAGTAACTTCACAGCCACTGTATGGCTTACTTATTAAAATAAAAATTAAGAGGAGAAATCTCTTGATGTCAGATTTATTCTGAGTGGCAAGACTTACCACCTGACAGATCTAGGTAATTAGAGGGGGCCTTTAACAGAAGGTTAGAACTCAAATACTATACAGAATTTATTGCTTGTCATGCTGAAATGAGTCTTGGCCAGCACAAGAAATGTTCTGCACCGATATTATGCAGAGATGTTTGAATAGTTTCTCTCTTTGGAGTCCTCTTTTTTTTCTCCAGATAATGATCTTCCTTTATTCTGTCTCTGAAATGCCAGTTCAGTGATTGATCCTTAACTAAGAATAAACAGATGAATGATTAGACAGAACTACACTTTATTTCAGGGGAAGCATGTAGGTGAGGACAGATTTCTTAACAAGGATGATATCAAGCTTATGCTTAAATATTTTACTGATTTAGAAGTAGCATCATAAGTTATGTGGGGTTTTTTTGTTTTTTTCAGTATTCTGTTATTCCTTTTTCTCCGAAAAAAATGCTTTTTTAAAAAAACTATACACTCCATAGACTATCTAGCCATCCTTTGGAAAGAAGAAAGAAATCTGAATTGATTTGGCATAAGCTTCTTTGCTGTGCATTATTCACTCTTCTGAGAGTGATGTCCCGAAGAATATAGGTCTTCAAGGTACTTCAATCTTATATAGACATAGTAATTAAATATGGGAGGTATGAACAAAGTACTTGCAGGGAGAACAATCTCCAGTCATTCTGGAGGTGATATCTTGTCCAAACACAGTCCTATGCAAGGCTTTGTGGAAAGGCTATTTAGCCTCAAGCATTTGTCACTGGACTTTACATTAGCACAAAAAACCATTAAAGTGGGTGCAACAAAGCCTCCCTCATCCCCCCACTACCCCGTGGTGCCAGGTTTACATTTCAATCTTATCTGACAGGCAGGTGCCATTCTGTTTCTATTCAACTATGTCACTGATGTTTACAAAACAAAGTGTACAGATGACAAGAACATCTTTACTACTTAAGTAATCAAAACACTGCATGATAATAGTTTCGTGATGATTTCCTTCCTCCAGGATAGCAGAACATTTGTCACCAGCAGGATTGAGAAAGGTTTCTATAAAAAAATATGAAACTTACAATTTAATAGTCTTTCTTCAGTAAGCATCTAATTCCTACCGAAAAAGAGAAGAAAATTATAAACCAGCAAAATACTTAGTTGTTTTCCTGGAGGGAACAGCGTAATAGAGTGGACTGGGTATGGTAATAGAATTTTCTCCAGTATATAACTCCTGCGTGTCCCCTGTGGTTCTATAAAAACATTCTAAAGAATGTTTCAGTAAACAAAATAAGAGTGATAATGAAAACGGAATTAGCAATCATTTAGACAGCCAGCTGTTTTGGGTTAATGCGCATGCCAGTTTTTGGAGACAATCTTTCTGGTTTATTTGAACATACTTAGTTTGCCATCCTGTCAGATGTTTGCAGTCTAGCATACGACAAAAGTCAGCAGAGTGCTGTGAGTGTTTTTGGACCACAGTTCAGCATCCTCACAGCTGACCCACTGCATGCAATATCTGATAATGACTGATTTGTCTTAAACGTCTTCATTAAAATGAAGGAATTTCTCTCTTATTAGACTCTTCATTGACACTGCTGTTTGGCAAAAAGAAATTTAGTGTTTTGAATCAGCAAGGTTTGGGGTAATTTACTGGGAGCAATGCTTTTTTGGTATAAATCTTCTGATCAAGTTAACTGGGGCTTGTTTTCAAATAGCATAAATAAAAGTTACATGTAAATATTTCTTATGACATTTTTTCTCATCCAAAAAGAAATGTGTACCATCTGTCACAGCAGAGAAAAAAGGCTGATGTTGAAGAGGCACTACGGTTTTTTAAACTGTAAATGTTTAGGACTTTTAAGGATTAATTTAGTACCTTCCATGTAGGAAAGTGCTTTTAACTCAAAGACAGAAACAGTGATATTATAGTTCCTTATATGAAGTGATACAAAAATAAAAATGTGAATGATAGGCCAAAGAGAGATAGCATTTCACTAATAATTTGCCTTTCCACTCTACGCAGTACGTCAGAAACTATACGTGATATCACGATGTAGAAATACAAAAAATACATGTTAAGACATCTTTTATACATTTGGACTCATGAACAGTAAAGATCAGGTTGGTTGCAAAATAGTAAAGTTTGATACCTTCAAATTCAGCTATATCCTATATTATTAGTAGTAGAAGAGTTGAATTTTCTTGTATAATGCAAGTATACTTCAGAGCTGAGCTACATAACTGCCAATGAAGAAATAGGAACTTAAAAGAGCTGTGTTGAAACTTGTGCTCTGTGTTGTCCTGGTTAAGATGTCTGGCTCCTAGAGTTGCCAAACACTGTATATATATTCACATTCTCTCTACAAAGATAGAAATTGGATTATTTTCTTGAAGTTAGTGATATTCTTTAAAAGATCTCCTTCTTCATGATGGGTTGTGTTTTAGAGATAATACTTGCTCCTACAAACGAAACAGAGCACTTTTATATAGCAACAGAGAGAATATTACACAAAATGGTCCACTATGCACCAGCACAGGAGAACATAGTATAGACTGCAATATGAGGAGTATCTCTACACCTTAATTAGCACATCTAAAGAGATGATGGATGGGAAGTATTGTCAGTTCCATGTCTCTTATGGTTTTCCAGTATAATTTAATTTTTTTTCCAATTAAAGGCGTATACACCCTACAGCATATAAACTTATACATTAGAGCAGAGATGTAACAATGACAGAGGAGCATAAAAGGCGAACAAAAAGATATTGAAAACATGTCCATAATTAGGAAGGAGAGACTGACTTAAAGAAAAAGCAAAATCCAATGCAAAAACCCCCAAATAATTAGAGTTATTTTCTGTGAGAAAGGGAAACTCAGAGGTAATTTTTGTCATTAACCTTTAAATTTCTATTAAACTTTAATATTTACTGTAAAATTTCAAGTACAACAATAAAATCCATTTTAATCCAATATTAAGTTCTTTAAGTTGTTGCATTATTTTGCAGAAGAAAAGGCAATGATTCCTTTTACAATTGTGACTGGAATAGCGAAGCTATTTGTGGGCTTCTCATTAATAGACCAATAAAGTGTATAAAATTTAGTCCCCTGAATTACTAAATACTGGAACCTGTGTCAGCAAACAGACTTCACATATGTACTGATATGGTGACCAATGTTGAGCTGCGAGCATATGCTCATGGGTCATTGGAGAGAAATCACCGCAGAGATGCCTTTCTGGGCGATGGCTATGAAATAAGCTGTGCTGACATGTGGCAGTTCGAGGGCTCAGTTTGCCCTTCCTGTTAATCCATACCCACCTGTTAGCTCACTGTCTACAGCATCAAAGACACAGCTGACAGCCACTTCGGAATCTCTTTTCTGACAAGGAGCACATCTTTCAGCAGGCTCTTTATTGGTTACTTTGAAATTCTTAGGATGATCCCTAGCATTGCTTTGATTCAGGCTAAATCACATATTTGTGAGCAGTTCCTCAGCACCAATCAGGAATTACCACTGATAAGGCTATTTTGCACAAGACTGCTCTCTGCTGTAGCTTTTCAAACGTTAATGATATAAACACAGGCCATGTGCTTCTACTTGCTCCAGTGTCAAAGACTGTCAAAGGCTTCAGGGCTGTTTGAGATCACTAATGTATCTCAAACCAAGGTCCTGATATGGCCTGATATCAAGTCAAGAATTTAGTCACTTCTACCTGGGTCTGATGCTGCTTTCCTATGTACTATTTTGTGTAGCTTCAAGTCAACACAGTAGGGACTGACAAGCAAGCAGAGATCTGTCTAACCTGAGATAGCAATGTCTTTAGGCAAGAAAGTGAAATAGAGAAGGGAATTCTTCCATAACCCCATTTATTGGGCATCATGGAAGCCCAAAACTGGTGAACTCCCAAACTCTCAGACAGACACTGATATTTTGCTACCCAGTGGCTAACTTCATTACACTCCATTTCTGTAGGGGATTATTTAATTCCACATGGTTCCCTGGAGCACACACTCTCACTCACATGCTCTTGCAGAATGAAAATGGTAGCCAAATGAAAGGGGAAGCTCCTGGGCCCCTTGGTACTTGCCACCATATCCCAAATTTAGCATCTTTTTCAACTGTGGTAATTAACCAGCCAGGGACATTTTAGTGCCTTTTCATCTCAAAGTTGTTTACATCTACCTTATATTACTGAGTAGCAAAAAAAGTTTTCTGTGAAATGTTATGCTACTATCCAAGAGATTTCGTTCAGAAGATATTTCACAATACAGTAATGCTCATGTGGATTTTAAATCTGAGTGTTTTGGAGACTGAGATGCTACATCTTCCTGTAGACTAAGGATATAAGCATCCTACAATCAAAAACAGTCTGGCCACAAATCTTACCATTTTAAGGTAAGATTTCTCATTTCAGATAAGCAAGCAACAGAAATTAGTATTTTAGGATCCCAGAGTTAAGGCAAGAGTACCCCTTGCAGGTGGGTGAGCAGGGAGCTTGGAAGGATATGGGTGTGGGTCTTCAGGGGAGGCTGATTAGGATCACTGGGGCCTCTTGTTCTCAGGGCCTTGACATCTCATATCTGAATGCATATAGAGAATTTCTCTCACATATATAAATCTAAAGAGGAGACTTTCACCACCCGTATACTGGAGCAAGAATCAATTGTTTATAGCAACATTTACAAACAAACCTTCAGTGGTTTTGACATCTAAGGAAAAATTGAAATAAATTGAAAATAGGTCTCACAAAATAATTAATTCACTGCCAAGGTTTAAGAAAAAACTTCTGCTTTCTGTGCTTTCTTATGTAAGAGAGCACACCAGATGTGGTGCACACTGCTAAATCTCTTTACTTCTGATAGACGTGTTATAGTTGCTTCTCCTCCATCCACCACAAGCTGCCTTATATATGATGGTGGGAGTCAATCAGTCTGTACACAACTGCTTGAAAATAGGTTTCTAGTTTCAGACAGCCCACTAGGCTCTCCTTATATGAGGACTGCTCATAGAACCATAAAATAGTTTGTGTTGGAAGGGACCTTTAAAAGTCATCTCATCCAACTCTTCCTGCCATAAGCAGGAACTGGATCAGGTTTCTAAAAGTTCTGTCCAGCCTTGAAAGTTTCCATGGATGGAGTATGAATTTCTTTTATAAAAAGTGAGACTTTACGTGTAAGCTTATTCTAAGATTGATGTTTAAAAGAAACACAAAAATGCAGTCTAATTCTGCCTTGCCTCACTTTTGCAGTACAAGGAGCACACTAACTAGCTTTTTAGATCATTAAAGTTATCTGCAAGAAGCCCTATGTCAGTAAGGAGAATGCTATCCCATATTGCTCAATGAATGTTACCGTTTGTCAACAGTTTATTACATGAGAGAGAATCTTTCCCCTCAAATATAGTATTATACTTCCAACATGTCTCAATTTCCACGAATGTTTTAAAAGAGTTATATTTTTCTTTTATTTTGTACAAGTCACCTTTAAAATATTTTTTCCAGCATAAATTTGTACTGGAAAGAATAAAAAAATTTTCTTATTTTAGCATGGATCTATTAGTAACAGTCAAAATACAAGTTAGTAGCAGAACAGTGTAGATATTGACATCAAAAATATTACATGGTATGATTGCATTTGATGGGAACTGGATTGACAATCCAAGAGGGCCTAGGTCACTTCTAATTTTATGAACAAATAGTGTTAGGAGAGGTATTTATACTGTACCACTAGGTATAGCATGTCTCAGCCTAGGTTTATTGTTTTACAGAGGTAACAGAATAAAATATCTCCCAGATGAACCTAATTTATGACCTCAGAACACTCCCTTGCAACAGTATTCTCTTTTTAAATACAAATATAAGCAAATTGCTCCAAAGTTAACTCTACAGTGTAAAAGTTCACAATTATGTGTTGTGGAATCCTCACTAAAAAAAAAAAAAATAATTCACTACTTTTCACAGAGGTTGATACAAAAAACAAGATGCTGATAGAAGCATCATGGTTCCTGCGAGATGATAGAGGAAACAGACTTTTAAATTGATTGAAATGTCCTGTGAGAATCAGGTTCATGGTATGCTGGTCTGTAGGAAACTAACTTAATTACTGCTTTGAATTTTAAAGAGTTTAAACTTCTTTTTTTTTTTTTTCTGATTTTTCTCTCCTGGCCTTCTCCCAGTAAACAATTTTAATATGCTATTAGACTGATGACAAATCAGATTTACTCATAGGCTTCTTAACCCTATTTAATCACATGGAATTGTTTTCTTATAATACAGAAAAAACAGTGGTTTTCTAGGCATGTTATGGTTTTAGATGCAGATCTGATTTGCCCCGTAGTGAAGATATGATAAACAAGTGACATTTTCTGCAGTTGTATTTAAGAACCTACTACGTAGTTTGAAATTTTAATATTCTGTTTTTGTTGTTGCGACTAATCTTCTGTTAGCTTGCTTATAATTTTGCTTCTACAGAGAGGCTAGTAGGGCTGTGGTGTCATTTCCTTAATTACAGCACTGGATTTTTTTCATTGGATAGTTTATGAAGTCAATATCAGGCCAATGAACTCATTGTTCAAAGTAAACAGGATTAAAGTTCCACTGTACTTCAACAATAAAACCCTTCCTAAACCTCCCTTCAAAACCCACAGTTTTGCCTATCTTCCCCAGGATTTTGAAAATTAAACTCTGGTTCTGACCTTGCATAAGACCAACATTTCCTCTATGAAAGTTTCAACAAATCCATCTCAACATTTCAGCTCTGACCTTCTCTCTCAGTGGAAGAAAGAACATTTTGAAAAATGTTAAGCAAATACCATATGAAAATATGGGTGATTTTTTAGCTTCAAAACAGGCAGAAAGTTGGAGCTTTGACTTTATGGGATGACTTTCTCTAGGACAGATAATGAAACTCAGATAAGGCCCTCCAGCTGCATAAAATACAAAGGTAAGAATTTTAAACTTTTTTTTTTTCGCTTGACAACATGCCTGTAAAACAGAAAAACCCTGTTTGCTCTATACCCATGCTCAAAAGCACTATTGTCAGGATCTTATTACAGGTACTAAACCACATGATTGTAGTCAAGATATGTGTACTCTTAGAACAGAAAAGACCAATGAACACAACAGTGTTGGAAAAAACACTCTGCTGAAGGAATTAAAGAAAAAAAATAAAAACCTTAAGTATTTTGGTTTTGAAAAGTGACATGAAGAATCTCAGTAAAATGTGCTTTTATTTCTCATCATCTTAATTTGGGGATTTAAAATTTTTCTAGACTTGAAGACTTAACAACTTAACGACTTACTTTACCAATTCAGATGAGTACTATTAAATATCACTGATTTGCAGCATACTATCAGAGACTACTATATCTAGAGGATCAGAATCTATTTTACCTGTGATGTCAGTCCTCTTTCACTTAGGCATGAGCTAAGAGATTTTCTTGCTACTGAACAAACAGTCCAAGTTAATTGTAATTGCAAAGAAGATGAGAGTATCTGTTTGGGAAGAGAGTTAAAACTATTGCAGCTTTTCATGCCAAAAAAAACTCCCTCTGTGTAAATTCAGTGCTGCTGGCAGAACCCCAGTCTGAAATAGGATTTCTTACTTAACATGTTCTTCTAGTGTGAAGGAATAATTTCCAACTAAACATCTTACAGAAAGCTGCTTACTGATTTTGCTAAGCACACTTATGGAAAATCAGTTCTTCTAATTGCCAAAAATACATCTTTTCCAAATGTTTCTACCTTGATTCTAGCCAGCAGGCAGGACATACACTGTTGCAGCAGAGCTCTCATTGGGGGTAGAAATGAGCCAAGACACAGACTCTCATTCAACAACATGAAAAGGGCCCTGGCTGATTCTTCTTTACAGCTCTGCCATCCTGACTCTGACTACAGCAAGCTCCTACTGTAGGGTCCAGCTGCAGACTCTGACCGCTGGCTATTTCCTGCTAGACTGTGACTGCAAGTATTGGTTTGCAGACTGAACAAAGCTTTCACCCAGGTCAGCTGCAGGCTCTGACTCTATCAGATCCAGACTGACCTCACAGCACATCTTTTACTGCAGCAGCTCTCTTCATTGTTTTGTTCTTCTTTGTGTCTCTCTGGATCATTCCTTCTTCCTCACGGCTCCTCTGCTTCCAATATTCCGCTGCCCAGCCAACCTACCCCTGTTATCACACTTATCTTTATTAGTCACAGCTGCAACCCATTGAGGGCAAGGCTGTTCCCCTTCTTTGGTAATTAGTACAACTGTGAGTTATCAGGAGCAAGGTCACCTGTAATCTCTTCTTCTACACCTACAATACAGCCATGGGTAGAGGAGGTATGAATCAAAACATGAGGTGAGTTACAACCTTTTATATTGCTTCTGAAATAAAGAGATCCTCACAAGTATCAAATCAAATGTAAAATACAATTCTGTATAAGTAATCTGTTAATGAGGTTTCTGTTAATTTCTATCAGAATAAAATGTAATGACAAGGTAAAAACAAATTAATTATGTGATACGCGTAGTCTTGCACTTCTGATTGCACCTCAAATTATTGTGTTAGTAACATACAGAATACATGCACAAAAGCTAGTTTTTCAAAAGCAGAACTTACCTGAACTATGTCATCCTTGAGTTCCAGTGCTTCTGAGAGTTATTGGAAAGTGTAATCCCTCATAACTATATTCTGTAGTCTTCAGTTAGAACTGTTTTCTTTTCATAAGTGCATGACACTTTTCTCAGATTTTATTAATATCTTTATAACTATTAGAAGGGAAAAGAGTAGCTGAGATTACAGTGCTTCTGAGAATTTACGTTCTCCTCCCCAGGAAAGCTTTATACCTGTTAAAGTCACCTTACACTTAAGTAACAGGGGAAAAAAAAGAAAAAGCATTCTGTTTTTACTCTGCTATCTTTCGGTGTTGTGGATACCTGGTAACGCTTCAGCAGGTGAAAACTCAGTGGAAACATATACTTTGATTGTGAGAGGCTTAGGATCCAGCCCTATGTACATAACTGCATTTATTACCCAATTAGTCTACTCCTCCTCTTTGAGAAGGATGATATCCCAGATGTAGATTTGGTTTAAAGAAGTAAAAAGAATGGTAAAATCTCAAAACTCAGTAAGTACAATATTTTTGGTAATTTCACTTTTCCCCTCTTTTATGTTTGGCATTAACATAAATTTTATAACAGATTTTAAGTGTTAGCTAAAGTCTATGTGTGTATATATATATACACACACACACACACATATATATATTGTATTGAACTTCATTTCGTGATGCTTTGCGTACCATTGTTAAAAGTTTGCTCTGTAATCAGCACTGCCAATACTAAAAGAACTATTTTAAGTAGCACAGAAATGAATGACAGGTTTTCTGTGGCCAGACTGTGTATTAGTTAGCATTGTGGATAAAAGCTGATGGTTGCTGGGCTTTTGGTTTTATTTTGAGATGTAATTGTCACGTTTCAAGGAAATTAAAATTCAAGAAAAAGGATGGTTAAAGATCTGAAGCTAAATTAAGTTTTGTTAAGATCTTTAAACTAAAATGTATAGACAGTAGAAATAAGAATGCAGTCCTGAAAGTTGTTGTGTGAAACCTCTTCCAATGACTGCACTCAAATTATATGTCAGAATTACTGGATTAGAACTCTTTAGATGAAGAAATCCTCTCTTTGTTTGTTTGTTTGCTTGGTTGATGTTGTCACTTTGAATTAGCATAAATATTTCAATCCAAAACATCTGGGTAAACTACCAAATACCTTTAATTTCCCAATTCATTCTAAACATCTTTGTTGATCTCCTGACCAGCTACATTAGTGAAGATTGAATATATGCCTGGCTACTGTTACCAGTCATTTTGATGAATAATGTGGCTACAAACAATTAAAATTTTTCATATAAAATGAGCTGGCTTAGAATTTGAACCTTTAAATGACTCCCAACCAAGTTAAGAAGAAAATTTATTTAGTACAACAGTATGGTTATACAGGTACATGAAGTTGTGTAAAAAGTATGTAAAACAGGGTGATAGATGATAGTTTTTCCAATTATTACCCTTCCTCTTCAGAGGTGTCTGCTGTAAGGGAAGGTGATGATGCTCACAGACAATACTGGCAGTGACCTAAGGAAGGAGAAAAAGCAACAGAAATAAGAACACAAAAAAGCCAGGCCAACATAAGAGTCTTTATTCAGAGAGCACATACAGACTTCTCATATTTTCAGTATCATCTGGCAGAGGTTAGCAAAGTAAACATTAAGGAAGTAAAGATGATGGTATGCTGGTTTGGGCTGGCACAGAACAAATTTTCCTGATAATGGCTTGTATGGGGCTATGTTTTAGATTTGTGCTGAACATAGGATTGATAATAAAGAGGTTTTTTTTTTTTTATTGCTGAGAAAGGCTTACACAGAGCCAAGGCCTTTTCTGCTTTTCATACTACCATGCTGGGGAGGAGACTGGGGGTTCACAGGAGATTGAGAGGAGATGCAGTCTGGACAGGTGACCCAAACTGACCTAAGGGATATTTTGTATGACATCATGCTCAGTATATAAAGTGGATGGAGGAAGGAGTGGGGGGCAGTCAGAGTGAAGGCATTTGTCTTCCCCAGTAACCATTACATGTGTCAGGGCTCTGCTCTCCTGGGGATGGCTAAACACCTGCCTGCCCATGGGAAGCAGTGAATTAATTCCTTGTTTTGTTTTGCTTGTGTGCATGGCTTTTGTTCTCCCTATTAAACTGTCTTTATCTCAGCCCAGAAGTTTTCTACCTTTTACCCTTATGATTCAGTTCTCTCCTTGATGCTGCTGGTTGTGTGAGTGGCTGCATTGTACTTGGCTCCTTGGGTTTAACCATAACAGAAGGTGAAAAGGATTGTGGAACACATTGACATTTAAAGATATGCAGGATACAAGGGTGAAGAATAATACCTAGAGTACAGACTTTTGGACTTTGATGTTTACCATGTATGCATGGCAGAGGAAGAGATAGTTACAAGTCTAACAGTTCAACAGCAAATTTGCTGCACTGCAGTGATAGAACAAGGAGAAAAGAAATTTAAAAAAAAAAAAGAAGAAAGCAAAAGAAAAGAACACGTACATGCACACACACACACACACAAAAAGTCCAGTAGAGAAAAGAGAAGACAAGAAGGAAACAAACATAGGGAGGAAAGATCAAATGGCAGAATAATTTGCAGGCAGAATGAGAGAGGGATGAGAGATAATTGAGCTCCACACAGACAGAAAACAGCAGATATATGTGACCACGAAAGAAGAAAATCAAAAGGCATGTTGCCAGAGAATATTCAAGAATTAGAAAGGTTTTGCTATCTGTCAGGTGGTATCTGAGAATAGTTCAGTCAAAACAAAATGTCTCACAGACAAATTTTCCTCTTACAAAGCTTTGGTTCAACTGCTAAATATATGTTTTACATCAGTACTAATGTCTCTGGCAGATTCCTGTTGAAATGAAATAAAGGTGAAAAGAATGGAGTTCATGTATTCAAATGGAGAGATATAGTAGAATGGAGTATGTCTAGAGGCCTACACTATAGATTTTTAGCAATTCAGTTCAGTGAATGCCAGTGAAATCAATTATACAAATATGCAAAAAACTTGCAGAATTTCAGATGGTCATGCACTGACTTTATGGATCTCTGAAAAAAACTGCTGAAGTCACCAAGGATTAATAGCAATTCATGCACAAAAGAACTAGTCTCACATGGAGGGGTTTATGATAGGAATATTGTGTGGCATCCACAGAAAAGGAACTTCTCAAAAGGCAGAGACAAATATCATAGCACCTAGCTTTGGGACTATGTGTTGTTCACAGATGAGAAAAATCCTAAACAAAGAAATTATGTTAAATTGTATGAAGTCATGTAGAATCTGATGCTGATTCCCCAGGTGCTTTTGCTTTCCTCCATAACCTTTAAGTTTTGCCTCCCGCTGGAGGTAAAGAGAACAGGAGTAATCAGCTGTTAGTCAAATCCAGCATGGCAGACAGCCATATTCCTACTATAGAACTTTTTACTAAAGAAAGTAACAGATTTATTCAAGTTGCCACATAAAATATAAGAGTTGATTATGTATTTTCTTCTTTTAAGTGCTCACTACAAATGGGATCATAACAGATGTTTGTAAGCTGAATGATCCGCACCTCATCTTTCGTTTTAAGATTTAACAACCTTGTACAGTTTAATCCATCCAACAACAAACAAGGCCTCTAACAAAATCTGTTTCTTTTAAAATGTGTTTTCAAGTTTTATGTTATCACTGGGACACTGAAATAAAACCAGCAGTTTTATTGACTAGCATAATTTTATGCTAGTCATTCCCCCCCACCTAGAAAAACCCACAGCACAACTCTTTTGTGGACTATATGGAATATTGAAATATTTCTGTATTCATAATCCTACAATGAATGCTAGTTGAATAATACTACAATGACTGCTACAATGATTTGTCTAAATTCTGTTTTTCTTTAGAGAATATTGAAGACTTTTATGAATTTGAACTGAAAGATACATACAGCAGTTTACAAGGCATAAGCTTAGTGCACAGAATTCTGCTTCAATGAGCCTTCTAATATTGACAAAATATTTAGCATCACATTTCTTAGAGCAGTTTGCACAGAGAAAGGTATCCAAAAGGACATACTTCTGCTGAAGGTGACAAGTAATCTAATGACCTTCCTTAGAAAGAAAAGAAAGTCCTTCAAGGATGACTGAACCAACCTAACTTTTCTAAGCTCTTTCTGAAACAGGCTTTGTTTTCTGTGTTGAGTGTAAAGAAAACGCAGTGAGGGAAACAAACTAAGAAAACCAGCCTCTGTGACTAATCTCCTTTGAGTTAAAACATATTGATTCAAAACTTTGTGATGCAGTGTCTGTTCACTGGTCAGAGCCTGATACGAGTACCAGAGCAATTCAGCTACAGAACACACATGACTTTGATTAACCATCAGGCTAACAGAGAGAACAATCCCATCCCCTCTAGAGAAGAGGAAAAGAAAACAATTTCTAGAACCTTTTGAATCAGGCAGCTAGTCTCTTCTGTCCTCTAGCTAATAAGCTACTCTCTGCATGAATCCTCTTTTTGACTGGAAGCCTTTTAAATCTGCCAGCTGGAAAACAGGCTTCCATGTGGCTTCTCATCTCTGGCACCTATTTGTCTTGACAAACAGGGCCGGCTGCACTTCTGAGTCTTTAAACAACTATGTGGCCTCATATAGTTGCCCCATGTATATCATTGCAGTGTAATGAAGGTGTTTTAACACCCCAGCAAAGGATTCACCTAGTGCAGAAACTACGCTGTACTTGCACAGTTCTTTCTATAGCTCTCCTTCATGCAGAGTATAACAACGAGATTTACCAAAAGCTTTCAAACCTGTAGACATTTGGCTCATTTGAAAAGATAGTTACAACACACCATCTGTTCTCAGTCAAAGCAAAATCTAAACAGAATAAAAATAACTTTAAAATCATCTTTCTGCTCCTTCTGACATCTCTTGAGGTTGAGCACAGAATTAGACTCCCATGTTATTTATACAGCATTCTGAGGCATGCTGGATGCTTTGTAGATCAAATGCAATGACATTTTCTCAGACTTTAGAAGATAGTTTAATTTTAAACTAACTTCAGGTTATAAAAACTGAATAAGGGGTGAAGGAGTGAAGGAGGAAAAATGTTACAGTAATACTAAACAAAAAATTTAAAGACCCGTGCTTTATAATTTTTCCTGTAAGAACTCTGTTCACAATTTTTGTTGTAGTTTATTTTTAACATACTTTCTTCTAGGCTGAAGGTCTAAAAACTGCCCTCTATATTATCTCCGAACATGATTTTTTGGCATCCTGAACTGGCATTTGTCTCCCTTTTGTTTAATTACCCATAACAGTAGCCTATCAGTCCCTACTTATATAGCTTTACAAAGCAGACCCTCAAAAACCAATTTGTGCTGTGCATATAGAGATATAAAAAGGGAGAAATATCCCATATAGAGAAACATACTTACTGTTTGTCTTGAGTTTCTTAGCAAATGGCAAGGCCAGTTTAATAAGAAACCCGTACTGGAAACACACACAAAGCCATAAAGATTCAGATTGTCCTTTTTCTAATTAGTATTTTTTGTGATTTACTGTACTCATTAGAAATGTTACAATGGACATCATCACCCTACCAGAGCAAAAGCTGGACAAATGGGACTAGATATGGACTTTTCTCTTAATCTGTTACAAAACTTAGAAAATATATTTTAAAAAAGTTAAGCGCAATCCATTACACACAGCATTCGACAAACTTACTTGCCAAAGTAAAGAAGTCAGTCCAAGTCACAGGGCAACTCCTTCTTTTCATAGTTGAGAAGGTGTGATGCAGATGATCAACTCACTGGCTCTGTCTCTTTTGCAGAGGTTTGTCTTCTTTACTCCGTCTTGGTCTACATAACTGGTTATTTGCTTTCTTTAGAGATCTATAGTTTTCAATTATTCATACCAATTGGGTATAAGTCTTATGTTTCATGGGGCAGAGGTATTTTACTTATTGGTATAAATATTATTTCTAATGCACATTGGACTTACATAATTTGTAGTATATTTGCATAAAGTTATGAGTAATAATATGAATTCATTGAGGAAACTGAAACAAAGAAAGTGCCTACTTTCTACTGATGTTTTTTTTCTACTGTTAAAATGTTATACCACTGTACAACAAGTGATACTTCAATGTGTAATCTGCATTCAGCATCTGAACATCTGCACAGTTAGCATGAACCTATTTGCCAATGTGCTTACATTAGAGCTCACAAGATTTAACATCACATTTGTGTTGATCTTTATACATCAGCTGCTCCTATTCCTGTTTTGACTCTTGGTTGGTAATAAGGATTTGGTCCATCAGACATTTCAAAGTGTGCAACAACTCAGCAAAACAGATTGCTTATGCTGGAATGGCTGCCAATAAGGACATGACCACCCTGAGGCTCTGGTAGATGTTTTATGCTGGTAAATATATTCCCCAGTGCCTACTGTTCACTCTGACATAGTGGCCATCACTGCCAGCTTGATCAAATTCCTATCAGGGAAGAAAGCGTATGAATGCTGCACAATTGCATTAATGTGTGTGAAAGGCTGTGTGAATCATGAGACAGTGTCTTGAGTCTGATATTATGTATGGCACCTGACATGCCTGTAGTGTTACAGTGCACATTTATAGCAAGTTATGGAAGACTGGATTGCCAAAAGACCAACCATACATACATGATATACCAATATTCAATATAACATTTATTTCTAACAATCTAGATTTATTTCTGCACAAATGGAGAGTAGTTGACTACATGACAATAAAAAAGCTGTGACAATGACAACAAAAAAGGAACTTATTGAAAACCTTTTTTTCAAAAGCAGCTTTACAGACTGTGATGAGAAAGTACCTCTTCAAAATTGTTTTCTGTATAGATTGGTTCAAAATCTTAGTTAATATAGTAGAAGATACAGATAGAAGCTTCTTCAGGAATTAAGTACGTCTGAGAAGTTATAAGGATTCTGTAATAAATATACCAGCAATCCTATGGCATAGACTCCTCTTTTACTAAAACATCTTGATATATGCCAAATGAAGAACATTAAAAGGCAAAAAAGGTCTTGTTTTTGCATTTACATGCACTCTTAATGTGCAAGCCAGTTGGAAAATTTCACTTCCCACATTTTAATATCTTAAAAATGGTTTTTTGCTTCCACATAGTCCCATCCCTTTCACCACCACCCCCCCCACCCTGGCTCCTGGGAAGGGTTTCTAAGTCTTTTACAAAGAACTGAAACCTAAAATACTTTGATCTAGAAATTCTACAGCTGTGTTCTCTGGGACTTTTAGTTTGAAGTACCCCATGTTTTAATTTCCATTTTATTCCCTTAGTCAGACTACTGTCCATAATGCTTTTATTTATACACTCAATGCTCTTCATTGAGTGTAACAGGTGAGATGACCTTACCCATATCATAGGAAAGGAAATCTATTGGAGGAGTAGAACGCATGTACAATTACTAATACTTGAAGGTTCCCTTTCCTCCCAACATGGGTCTAAACAGAAAAAAGGAGGAAAAGAGAGTGAGACATTTTCCCCCAGTATAGAATTTACCTTCAAAAAATTAACACTAAAATGAAGAAAGGAAAACTTTGCCTTTAACGATGAGACTAAGCTATGGGAAGAGAATGTATTAATTTTATTTTTTCTTTTACCTCTCAGTGCATTTCAGCTAACAGAAAAGCTTAGTCTTTCCAGTCTTCTTTCTAACATAGACATAAGTTTTATGAATCTTGAACAGTAAGGTTTCAAAGGCCTTTGACCATAGAATTATCATAAAATAAGTGACTAATCAGTATTCATTCAACTTTGTTATGCATATCCATTGTTATGATACTACTTGCTGTTTCAGTAGTGATATTCATGCAATGCAATTTACAAGTTATTTATTTCACACACAGTGTTTGCAGCACTACCCAGAACACAGTGACTTTAATTGAACTGTTTCCAAATGTCACCATTTACTAAGGACATGTCAAGAGATAAAGGTGAATGCATGATAGATGAGCAGATATAAAGGTGCTTAATTTCCTGTCAAACTGCACTAAAAAGTCCATACATGTCTCTTCTACCCACTCACCACTTCTGTCTCAATTTACAGAAATGATAAAGATCTACCTCTTCATTCAAAAATGTATCCTTTTCTTTTTCCAATTTCCTTTTGTTTCTCTTTTTGATATTCACTATGTTACAAAAAGACAGACACTAACCTTTTGAGGAAAGATCTTGACACAAGTCAAATGTTTAAAAATGAAAAGCATTCATTTGGTTAGAAAGACACTAATTTATACCAGCTTTATCGCAGTGAGACAAGATGAATCTTGTGAAGTTTATATTTCATATGAACTAAAAAATCTGACATGTAACTCCCAGCACTTTTCTTGGAATAAAGACGAGACTTACTTGAACTGTAGGCAATATCTTAACTGTTGATAGCAATAGAAAATGATAGTATTGTAGCACCAAAATAATCAGCTTGCTCTTAAATTGAAAAAAATGCTCCTAGGAAAAGGAAATGTCCTTATTTTTCTGTAGATTACAGTTGTTTTTTGGACTGGAGAAAAAGGTTTAATAATTGCAGTTAAATACAGCAATCAAACTGACAATTTATTGCTTTCCATGATCTCCTTACAGATAATATTACTGTTTGAATGCATTTGATATTTGAAACTATTCACCAAATGAAATCCCAATTTATATCTTCATTGTCATAATTTGTATTTCAGTAGTCCCATAATGGAGCAAACATATTTGTGTGGAAATATATTTTTAAAAAATCTATTTTTTTACAAATACAAAGTGAAAATAATGTTCATTTCTATAAAGCTCTTTATTTAAAAGCTGTGGTCTGATGCTTGCCAATAATCCATACACTTATGTCTCATGGTACTGTATGAACAAATAGACCCTGGGAATTTAACTTCTTTAGTTCATGTAGTCAGAAACTTTAAAACAGATACCAAAGATGTTTTATGTTTAAAATATTACATACTTGCCTAGGATTTTAAGCTATGGTCTTGCTTAAACAGGATAATTATCATACAATCATTGAGTGGTTTTTTAAAAAGATCAACTAGTTCCAACCCCGCTGTCATGGGCAGAGACACCTTCCACTAGACCAGGTTGCTCAGAGCCCCATCCAAACTGGTCTTGAACACTTCTAGGGATGGAGCATCCACAGCTTCTTTGGGAAACTTTAGTGCCTCACCACCCCCACAATCAAGAATTTCTTCCCTAATACCTAATCTAAACCTACTCTCCCAGTTTGAAGCCATGCCCCCTTATCCTATTGGTACACACCCTTATAAAAAGCCCCTCTCCAGCTTTCTCATAGGCCTCCTTCAGGTACTGGAAGGCTGCTCTTAGAGCCTTCTCTCCCCCAGATTGAATATCCCAGCTCTCAGCCTGATTTCATAGGAGAGGTGGTCCAGCCCTCTGATCATCTTTGTGGCTCTCCTCTGGACTCACTCCAGCAGGTTCTTGTCCTTCTCACGTTGGAGGCCCCAGAGCTAGATGCAGCACTGCAGGTGGGTTCTCTCCAGAGCAGAACAGAGGGGCAGAATCACATTCCTCAACTTGTTGGTCACAGTTCTTTTGATGCAGCTGAGGACACATTTGGCTTTCTGGGCTGTGAATGCACATTGCTGGGTTATATTGAGCTTCTTGTCAACCAACACCCCCAAGTCTCTTTCCTCCGGGCTTCTTTCAATCTCTTCTTAATTCCCATAATTATATGGCAAACAATTTAGCCTAATACCCCTCTAAGATTATTAATAATGGATTAATTCAAAATGCTATTTAAGAGACCCGGCTTTGAGATTTGCTGAAAGTGAATTTTAATCTAAAATGTGTGGGTGTTACTTTTCTTTGATTGTTTAAATCCCCCATCATGTGCCACTGTATAGCAATGTTACTGCTTCTTGCTTTCCAGCAGCAATTTGATGCCATCCAATTCTCCAAGAGAATTTTAAATATTTAGAATACTGTCCAAGTATGAACTCATCTGGAATACCAAGAACTACAATTAAACTAATTAAACTCTTGCAATCTGGCATTTCAAATTATTGCAAATAGGTAGAAACCTTTAGCTGAATGGCAAAGTCTGTAACACACTGCGTTCCCTTTTGTTAATTGCAGTTTATACTGTCAAGATTTTAATGAGCTGATAAACTTGTTCTCCAGCACTATTCAACAAATTATGTTGTGTTTATAAGTCCATAAATTAGTATATTGAGTAAGAAAAAAGCCATTAAATTCATTGCATACTTTTCTTCTACATATATTGCATGCAAATAAGATCAGCTAGAGGAGATTCTGCTGAACAGTCATATCTACTGGGGCAAAATTATAATTATTTTTTTTCAATTCCACATCTTCCTAAAGTCATATATGTAGGAAAAGTATTGAGATGCTAGTTTGCTATTTAGGACTTGAATAAACAGGAGATCATTTTCTAATGGTTAGAAAGTAAAAGAATGCAAGAAATTGACAAGTCAAAATCAAAGACAATACCAGTCATACATAGCACCAGTATAGGATCAGGCCCTTTCTCATTCAGCTTTATACTCTGTGTCAAAGTCATCCAATATTTATCTCTATATCTGTTAATTTTTTCCACTTTAAAATAGTCATCAATACTATCTCACTTGCGCCCAGTATATTCACATCTCATAGCTGAACAGGCTTATTGCCATTATTTTCTGAGTACTTTGAAAGTGTGAACTGTTTAGCAAGACATAAGTGTTGTGCCAAGAGCCTAAAGCATCAGCTCTGAAAGCACAGGCTGCTTCACTGATCGCCTGCAGAGCCCCAGATGCTGCGTCTATGTTACTATGTAGAGCAGCCCTCAGGGTAGCCTCAAGGCCAGAAGAGCTTGCCATCTACCTTGATTCCTTGTTCAGTCATCCCAAAGGCGAGCTCTGGGGCAAACCTGCTGATACTCCTGGATGGCACTGGGAATTAGTGATGTACCCAATCCATCAGCAACAATATTTGCATGTATCATTTAGCTATTCTATTTGCCATTTCATTGACATCAAGTAGGGAAAAAAAGAAAATAGTCTGGGGATTATTCCTTGAAGATGCCCTCAGGTTCTTCCCAAAAGGACTCAAAATGCTTGCTGTCATAAGGGCAACAGGGACTTTTATACTGCAGATAAAAGAGATAATGGATGCAAAATGTGTACCTCTTATTTACAGGGAATCTGAAGTCTTCACATTAGGTACAGCATGGAGGTATCCAGAGAACAGATGAGTCTGAAATAATGAAATTATTCCATATAATTTAAAAATGTTATCT
The DNA here is from genome assembly GCA_013397075.1 of Rhabdornis inornatus. NCBI lineage: Eukaryota > Metazoa > Chordata > Aves > Passeriformes > Rhabdornithidae > Rhabdornis > Rhabdornis inornatus. The sequence goes on from VWZS01010667.1 coordinate 159,217, forward strand.
TTCTTAAAAGCATGGTGCTGTAATTGAGAGACAGTTATTCTCAACCCACTGATGATGCATGTATTCCTGGCCTGAAAAAGCACAGTGCATAAGTTAATGTCGTCCTTTAACTACTGGTGAAACATGGTGAGGGTACTCTAAGCTCACACATTTATTATCATGTGTAGGGTAACATAGGGGCAGTCATGGATGACTACTGCAGCTCATACAGTTCACTTAAGTGGAGCAACATCCTTTTATTGCCTGCTCAGACGTGAATTTACCAGAGCAAGGAACCTGCAGCAGTTGGGCACTCCACTTTTAGTTTTGCCTCTCTCTGCCCTGAAGCGATACCCTTGTAGTTTCTTTAATTGCTGTCTCCCCCTGTATCTTCTTACTGGAGAAAAGCAATGGAGTTAGAGTACACAGTTTCCTCTGGAATCAGATGAGGTCAGAAATGCACATCAGCTTGAAACAAAAAACAAACAAAAAAAAAAAGGGGGGGGGGGGTGGAGCTGGAAGTACAATCTCTGTAGTTATGTCACTAAAGGCAACAATTGATTCAAAAAGACAATTCATGAAGCTGATCACCTCCTTTGTCCTATCCTGTGATATGCATCATGGTAGAAGTGGGTTCTGGATTCAAATAAAGCATAACTCAGAGACAGTCTACAGGCTGGACTTTTTTGGAAAAAAAAATCCAGACCTCAAACCCAAAAATTTATAACCATAATAAGAGGAAACCATATTCTTTAATGAAAGATGATTTTGGAGCACTGGTCACTGCCAATGAGAATGTTCTGTGATTAGTTTGAGGTATGAGACAATAACAACCTTCTTTATTTTTTTGTTTCACTGTTACTAAATGCTGCTATTCTGGTGCATAATATTTTGGCATCTCTACAGTATCTGACCTAACACAAAATGTCACTTGATTTAAGCTCACGATATTTGAAATTAGGAAGGTATAAATAACATATCTTAAAAATTATTTACTGGAGTATCCAAAGCTTTAAGTGTTGCAAGGGAGATCTTCATGAGTACTTCTAGTTAAGTGTCCTCTACTATATTCCATAAATCCTTTCTATAAATAATATAGCCAATGCTACAGAAATCATTGTGGTTAAATGTACAGATAACAGATTGCAGGTTCAATGGATAATGAGGATCACCACAGCTACAAAAATGATTGAAGCTCTTGAAGACATGGTTACTTTATTTCTGTTAGAAAGTGCCCTGTTACATTTATCTGGTAGCATGTCAAAGAGTCTATATTTACAAAACTGAATGTTTAGCCTTGAAAAGGTGCGAGTAGAAGTATTTGATGATTATGCTAGATGATTTTTTAATGCAATCTTAATGTAATGCTTGGTGAAATTTACCACAGAAAATCTTACAAAAGTTGAATTATTCATGGTTTCATTATACATGGTTTCAGTAAGTAGGTTGTGTGGTGGAATACCTTTTATTCCTATTATATTCACCATTCAACAAATCATTAGTGAAAATTCAAATTAGTTCTAAAATGATCCAGAGAGCTGTGAGAAAGACTCTGGCTGCATAGCATAATAAACTAACACAGCAATCTATGAGAAAAGAGATTGAAGAAGTTAACTGGATCAGAGTGTGGGTGCTTAAATACGGAGCAAATGTTTAGATAGAAGGAGAAAGGCTTTCAACTAAGAAAAGAATAAAAAGCCAATAGTTGGAAAACGATTTTAGAAAATTTAACTCTAAGTAAGTAAAAAATTCCTAATAGTGATACAGCTTTTTTGTGAAGATTGTATCTTCAATATTGCTTGGAATCTCTAAAGCAAAACTTGTAACCCTCTGATCCAAGTTTGAGAGGCATTTTTCAGCCCACAAAGCAGAAGTAGTGCTCTTTTTAGCTCTAAAAGGCTGTAAATAAGAACATTGCTTCTCATTCTTCTTCTTCTGCCTCAGTTTACATTCTGAGCGATTTCTCCAAGTACATTTAATTGTTGCATCACCATTTGTAAGGCAAACGGCTTTAATCAAATTTTTTGCTTTATTCCCATTCCGGTTGTATATTTTGGCTTCCAATTTTATGAGGGTTTTTATTTGGGTGAGTTTTAATACCGTTGAAGGTGTCCTGATTGTAAATGACCTGCCAAGCCTCTGTTTGGCTCATTTAATTGCCTCTTTGTTAGCCTCACTAATCAGATCTGACTACTTTTACAAGCAGTGTCTGTGTCCTAGAAACAACCAATACTATTTAGTTTACTTGTGCATAACTCTTTTGTCATCATCACATCTTCACAGCTGGTATTAGCTGGATCTGTTCTGGTCACTTTCCCATTTTGTTTTTCTCTGAACCCAGACACCAGTTAATGACCTGAGAATCTCATGTCTCTTTCTCTGGCAAAAGGTGTTCTATTCCCATTGTTTTATACTGCCAGAATCTCCACACAGATATTCAGATTTTAAATCCCCTTTTCTTTGAACTCAAGGACAACAATTTATTTCCTCAATTGGTCTCATGCAAGTAAAATCCAGAAATATTCTACTAAGATGTATAGCTAGAAGACATGCACCACATAAGCATAAACACATTAGATGTTCAGACATTTTAACTAGACATGTTTGCAGCTGCACTTCCATTTGCATATGTTCTGACACTTTGTCTGTAGTTAACACTCAAACATGGTTTCCCTCAAGGTTTGGAGACAACCAGGACTAACTTTCAAGCAAAATTATATCTGTAGCCTTGATACACATATAGCATTAATAAAGGGATTATTTTGCTCTAAAAGAAATTGATACAGTAGGCAAAGTCCTTAAGTCATTAATACATAATGTGACAGGACCAGTATCAAATGTGAAATGAATTATGCATGCAGATGAACTTTTAATTTAGTTACCCTGGATTACAGCAAGGTTAACAGAATTACGATGAAGCTATTACGACTGAAATGAAAATAAGATGCATTTTCATGTTACTGGCTTGAGCTGTATTCAAATGTTGCTTCAACTTGATTCATTCACAGCAAATGAGTTCAAAGTAATACCATAAAATACGTTTGCAATCTCTCTGGGCTTCATACAGCTGTTTTACAGTTTGTTTTAATAACAAACATTTTTATTGTTGAGGTGTATAATAAATATGACAGACCAAATCCTGTGGCCTGCAAGGTGTGAGGATGAAAAGGCTCTGTATGAGCTGAGTAGATGAGGTAGCCTGTGTAAGAATAGAATGCCGTGGCCCATCTGTCTTCATATATAGCTTGTTTCTGTGTGATAATCAATAGATAATTTGCCCCAGGGGCAAATATTCCTCTATGAACAATAGTCAAGCTTTTATCATGGGATTCATTTCACCAGATTAATTTCTTCTCCATTGCTAACAGAATTCTATTACTTTGGTAAAATCAGATACATTTGTGGCCTACATTATGTCAAAAGCTGAATTTTTCTTCCTAAAAGGACATTAGAGAAAGATGGTTAGGATAAATAGGTTAGGATAAATACATGAGCCATACTATAAAAATTATTTTCTTAACTGGGACGTTGAGGATCTTTAATATAAAGCAGCCCCCTATTTCTACAGAGGGATTTAAGCAAACAGAGCATATTGCACTTGCATGACAAGGTATTGGTAGCAGGACAGGTTGCATGGGTGGCTTCTCTGAGAAGACACCAGAAACTGTCCCTGTGTTGCAAGAAGCCAGTTCCAGTAGTCTCCAAGATGAACCTGTCACTGGTCAAAACTGAGCTCATCAGCAATGGTGGTAGTGCCCCTCTGATAACTTAGGGTAAATTATATTGGGCAGCAGCTGGGAGAGAGGAGTGAGATTATATGGGAGGTACATTTTTGCAGATACCAAGGTCAGTGAAGAAGGAAGGGAACAAGGTGCTCCATGCACTGAAGCAGAGACTCCTCTGTTGCAGTTTATGTTTAATTTGGTTGTTACTCAGCTGTATTGTTCCCTTATAGTAATGGTTTTTCCCTCAGTTGTACCCCTGTGTTGTTATAAAATGGTTTCTTCCTTTCCCCCTATCCTTCACCCTAAATCCTGCCCTTACAGTTGTCAATCCCTCCTGGCCCCACCCATTCTTCCAGAACATTCTGTAGCAATCATTCCCTCCTCGGTTTACTATTCGTTATTTTGTATGAATCCCCGCCTAAGTTACTCCCCATTGGTTATGTGAGACTGTAATCCCGCCTTATGTTACACCCCTTGTTGCCCTTCATTGGCTGAAGCTTTGTACCCTCCCACAGGGAGGTCCCATATTTAAGTTGCTGTAAGCCTGTTCTCCCGGCTTTTCTGGGTTCCTTCCCTCGCTGTCTAGTTGTTTTCGCTCACCTTCCCAATAAACCTTGTTCCGGAACCTAGAAAGGTCTCCTCCTCGATCCTTTACTTCCCCTCGGATACGGAGACGGCCGTGATAAGGGTGGAGAGCCCTAGCTGTACTCCTGCCTCACGGAAGCTGGGAGACAGCCCACTCTTGACACCGGCAGCCAGTGGAACTAGCTGGGCTTGCCGGGTGTGAGTGGGCAAGGCTGCCGTGTCACTCCTCTGCAGCCCATGGTGAAGGCCATGGAGAGGCAGGCTGTCTTCCTGCTGTCCATGGAGGCTCACACTGCAGCAGAGATCCAGTTGCAGCCCATGGTGGACATCACATCAGAGCCTGAAGGTGGGTGCTTGAAGGAGATTGTGACCGTAAGCAAAACCTGCCCTGGAGCAGGCTCCTGGCAGGACCTGTGGTCCCATGGAGAGAGGAGCCCACACTGAAGCAGGTTTTCTGGACTTAAGATACCGTGACTCACACTTGAGCAGTCTGTTCCTGAAGGACTGTACCATGTGGAAGGGACCTACACTGGAGATGTTCATGAAAGGCTAATGCTGGAGCAGTTCATGAAGGACTGTATCCCATGAGAGAGATCCAATGCTGGAGCAAGGGAATGGCCTGGGGAGGAAGGAGCAAAGAAACCAAGACTTATGAATTGATGACAATCCCCTTTCTTTGTCCCTCTGTGCTGCTCAGGCAGAGGAGGTGGTAGAGTAAGAATGGAGTTGAGCAGAGGAAGAAAGGGGAGGGGTGGGGGAAAGAAGGGGAGGTAGAAGTTTTTAGTTTAAATACTATTTCTTATCCTAATCTCTTTACCAATAACTGGCAATAAATAGAATTAATCTCCCCAAGTCAAATTTGTTTTGCCTGTGACGGTAATGGATATGTCAACTCACTAGCTTATCACTGCATTTACTCCCTCTGTCTTTTTGATAGAAGAAGAGTGAGTCACTTGGTGGGCATCTGATGTCCAGTCAAGAACAGTCTACCACAGAAAGGTCTCTCACTCTCCTTTAGAAATCTCTCATCCCTTCATTACTGATTACATATACGTCCAGAAAGTGAGGCAGACTTGGCTTTAATGCCCTTTTTACCATAAAGTAAGTTCAGTTCACATGTTTATCTTCCTAGAAGAATGTGTTGTATACAACCATACAAATAAAAATTGATTTCAAAATTTCCGATTTTATCACCTTCCTCTGATATCAGGATCCCAGAACAGAATTTGGAATTCACTGAGTAAGAGACAAATAAAAAAAATGACAACGCTGTAACCCAACAAGTGAAGAACTTAACTGGCTTCTGTCTACTCCATCTAACTTAAAGACAAGTAAGAGATTAGAAATCAGAATCCTTTTTGCACGGTGAAGGTTATATTCCTTGAAATGTTTCATAAAACACTATGTTGAGATCCCTAAACTTATCTTATCTTTCCTACAGGAAATGTAGGGGCTTTAGATTCCATTCCAAAAATACAAGACTGGCATTCAACAAAACAGTTAAGCAGAGCTTAAGAGCCTAGTTCAAGACTGATTTGAGAAAATACCAGCTAACCTACCATGTAGTCTGAGATACTCTGGATGCTTGAAATAGGATTTATTTGCCTATTTGTATTTAGTGCCAATTTACACATGTGAAACTGTCCCATTTGGTATCTGTTTGCTTTTCTAAAACTATGTTGTACCTTTGTTGCTGATACCCTGTAGAGTATATGCCAGCCCTAAGAGAACAACTTGTACAACTGGACAGCTGAAAATGGGAGATGAATATTTTTCAGGAAACTGAATCCTACTTTTAGGACCCAAGAGAGGAATTTGTCTGAGCACATGTAGTTGTGCTTGGAGGATCCTAAAGGTATGTCCGTATCTTTGGTAAGTGGTGGATCATTTGGTCAATAATTATCCAAGGATCTAAGCCCAAAGAAACTGACTTCCTTAAATCATGCCTACCTTACACACACTTAAATTAAGAAGAGGGCAAATTTTCAGCAGGTCCCTGCTAGATCACTAACTGTTTCACATAATAGAAAGTCTACCTTTAATATTCACCTTCAGCCAGTTTATAGATGAAAATAAAATGTCAAGGAGAGGCTTAAATACTAAACAGTTGGACTGACACTCAGAGGAATCTTAACAAGCCAAAGAAAAGGACCAAGACGATCCACACACCAGTAAACAATGGAGGCTGCTCATCTGCAAAGCAGCTTTGCAAAAAAGAATCTAGTGTTCCTGGTGAACAGTGAATTGACAATGAATCGCAAGTGTCCCATGAGTGGAAAAAAAGGACTACAGCATCTTAAGCAGGAAAAGCATTTCTAGCACATAGAAAGAGGAGATCCTTCTCTGCTCAGCACTATTGAGTGTGTCCAATTCTGGGCTCTCTGGCAGAAGAGTCATGTATATACTGGAGACAATCTAGTGCAGGACCACAAAGATGTTTATGGGACTGGAGCATCTTTCCCATGCAAGGGGAGCTGAGCTGAGACATGTAGGACAGTTCACTTTCCAGAAGAAAGTTTGCAGGTCTTGGCGATGTTTATAAATATTTGATGGGAATGAATGAAGAAGCGGAAGCAAGTCCTTCTCAGTGGTGCCCACTGACAGTACAAAAGGCAAGAGATAGAAAAGCAATAAAATTTCATTTTGCTATAAGAATAAACAAGTCCAGCACTGGAAGAGGTTGTCCGCAGAGGCTGTGTAGTTTGCATCCCTCAAGATATTCAGAATCTGAGAGGACAGAGAGCTGGGTGCCATGGTGTGGTTGATAGTGCTCTGTGCAAGGGTGTTGGACTCCATGGTGTCCAAAGGCCCATTGCAATCTCAACAGTTCTGTGATCCTACTAGTCAATACTTAACAGTGGACTATTTGAACTGAGCCAAATGAAGCCTTAATGGAGAATGTACATTCTCTTATTATCAGCTGAACTACCCTAGATTAGGGAATATACCCTGCTGTTTGATCAGTCATCTGTGTTTTAAAACTGTTTCTGTGGGAATGAAAGCAATATTTCAAGAACTTTCATCATTTAAATTGCACAGAAAAAAAATATTGTAGAGAAGAACAATCTTTCATTGGCAGACATTGGACTTTGTGACTTATGAAATAATTTTAAGCCTAATTTATTATTATATCAACAATAAAAAAAGCCAACTTGCTCTAGTAATTTGTTATACCATGGAGTGAGTCTCTTTAATATTGAAAAACTGTATAAGTAATGACATCTTATATTAGTATTAGATCTGCATTTATAATACAATTGTTGTTACTGCTGTTACGTTTTACATTATAGTTGTCTATGAAAGTTGGGAAGTGTTAATCAACTGAACAATACCAGTTTAACAGACATGAGATAATAAAAGGACAGGTTGATAACAATCATTACTTTAGAACTAATAAAATCTGTTGTGCAATTTACCTATAAAAGTTAAAGCACACTGTAATTGGTCTGTCATTTTTTATTATTGCAAAATATGCTCCTGTTCTCATTATAAGAGTTGTTGCAAGGCAGTTTGTAGGTGCCATAGTTTAGCTCAGTTTGACTTCTCAGAAGAATTATAGGTGTTATCTCTAGGAGAAGAAAACCAGAATGGGCCGAATATGCTCTTTGGGCAATGTCTTTGGGAGGCACACATTATTAGTAGAGAGGGTATCAGCCCAAAGTTTCTTAGCTATGGAAAAGGTTTAGGCAATTTCATTGCATATCATTAAAACTATGTTGAATTGTTAATATATGAATGTTTTAAAGCTAGTTCTTGAGGAACATATAACAGATGGTTATGGTAAGATGAGGGTAATGATGTGAAGTATGTCCTTGGACAAGTCTTCAATTGTCTTTCATGGCTGAGAGATATTATCATTATGTCCTTGTCCTTTCCATTTTTGTCACATCTCCCTGTGATTTTTGGAAACCGCTTCCTTTATTTGAGTGCTCTCCTGGATAAAAGAAATCAGAAGAAGCTTCTGGGAAGATGAAGTGAAGGAGAATTATTTGCTGAAGAGAGTGCCACCATAACTAAAAAAAAATACAATAATGCTGTTAATAATATATCTCTGAGGTAGACACAGTTGAATTGGATTACAGATTCATCACACTCTGGTCAGTTTGATGTAGTTGTGAAATGAGAAAATAATTGAAAATGAAAACACAAGGAAGGAAGTAAATGAAATTGCCTTTGGATTAAAAAAGTTACTAAAAATAGGAAAAAAAAATACTATTTTTTTAAGTATTGCAAATTTTTTTTATCTTGGAGTTTTTAGACTCCAGTATTGACTGCTTGTGACAGTTCAGTTATCATCTGACTGGTGACAAAAATGATAAAACATTCCTGTTTTCCTACAAAAAAGTGGCTGATAGACCAAGAAAATAAGGGAATATAATTAGCTGCATGGATCAGATGCTAGATCTCTTATTTTATTAAGCAGCAAACTAAGCAATTATCTAGTGTCTGTGCTTTTAATTCAGCCAGTACAAGATATGTATGTTTTGAAGCCAAAACAGGCATATATCATATGACTGTTATTGTCACAGAGAATTGATTATAGACTCCTGGAATCTTTTCAGTTGGAAAAGACATTGAAGATTATTGAGTCCAACTGCTACCTAATACTGCCATGTCTACCACTAAACCATCTACACAAGTACTGCATTTACACATCTTCTAAATACCTCCAGGAACAGGGACTCAAGTGGTTCCCTGTGCAAAAAGTTTGAATTGCAGAAAAAGAATTGCTTTCTCATGACTCAGAGTTTAATTGTGGAATTTCTTCACACAGAAATAAAAAGCTAGAACAAATTTATAAAATTAAAAAGAATTGAGGCATATTAGAATCATCAATGTATATTTGAAGGGGTTTTTGTCCAGGTATGACCTCAAAGCAATCCCTACAGTGGTGGCTGACAAAAACTAGAAAGCAGAATTGACTTATGCATGACCTTTCCCTCATGCTTCTACTCCTGGCATGCAAGTACGTTCTGAAGAAAAATACCAGAGGGAGCAGAGGTTCATTTTTGGTCCAGCAACATCTTTGCTAATCGTGTGATGGTCATGGGAAAGTAGGAATTTTATTCTTGCCTTCAGATTATGAACTATTTTATTCAAATTTTTACTACAGTTTTTGGATTAAATATGAGTTGCATTTTAACTTTGATTTTTATTTATAGAATGCTAAATATTTAGTAATTATTTAATAGAATTTTAAACTTGTTTATTATAAGTTTTTACTTTTCCATATAATCACAAGACAATATTAAATATGAAATTTTCTAATGCTATTTTGTATATCACTCTTGTTCCTCCTCAATTTTAGCTCAATTTCATGTTACATATTTCAGCTGTACTTCAGGTATTGAGACTTAATAGTCCTTTTCAGTTCCCATTCTTTTTAGGCTTTAATAGCAAGTATGTAACTGTCTGCTTGAAGCCGAAGTGGCATTACCTCATTATTGTTTATTGAACATGTTATATTGAAAACAGCAAACATAATTTTCATTTCTGTGAACTCTGTAAGTGAATGTTAAAGACCCAAGGGCCTAATAAAATTCTTACATTAGTCAATGACTTGAGGTTACTTTGGAGAAAAAGGTCTTTTCCAACCTAAATAATTCTATCAGTCATTGATTTACAGTAACACCAAACAGTTTTTCTGCCTTCTTGGCTGCTCTCAGAAATCTTTTACCCCTCTTAAAGTACACCAAGTAACATCAAATATTTCTACATCTGTTGCAGTGAAATGGAATTGTTTTATTATGTGTGTAGAGTTACGACCAGTGCCCTTCTCCCATCCTTTCTACTCTCTCCAGGTACAGATTTTAATTTTTGGATTTGGTACCATTTCTGTAGGGCACCTTGATGGAAAACTTATTAAACTCCTGTAAACATATGCACATTCTGCCAATTAGGTCTTCATTATTCTCAGCGTTTACAGATGTATTAATACCAACATATTTAATGTGCTTACAACTGCTCTCTGACACTAGAGCTCAGAAAAGGGCATAGTTTTTATTTCATATTCTGCAAAACACGTGGCTCCATGTTGAGAATGCTCTTTGGGGATTGTGTTAGCTTTTAAATTGTAAACAGGACAGTGACAGTTGGCATGAGTCACTAGCCTTCCATAGAGTATTCTAACAGTCTATTGGTAAATAGAATCAAGCTCAACTGCCTGGGAATGTTCCCAAAGTAGCCACTCACTTTTTTTAGAGTATTGTATTGATTTTCAATGGAAAGTATGTTCTCTATAGAATCTCCATTGATTCTTTTCCCTTTTCCTTCTCCCTCTCTGTCTCTCTCTGTCTCTTCTCTCTCTCTCTCTCTTCTTTTTTACCCCTCCTGCCAGTCACAGAGTTCCAATCTTTACAGTTTGCCTGAATTAAATCAGATTTGTCAGTTCATTTTCCTAGTTCTCTCCTGAAGTCTTTTAAAATTGATGTCCTATTTGATCCTTTCCATCCTTCTGATTTTAACTGGAAGTTAGTGATTTCATATTTGATTACCTTTAGTGTTCCTGGCTGAATATCATCTCTTCATGTCAATGTCTTATTAATCTTTTTATTGATTTATCTTAATAGTCATTTACTGACACTTTAATTTGAGTGAGTTCCTAAAGTGTTCCCTGATTAAAAAAAATAGAAAACCTCTATGGAGACACAATAGGAGAACAAATACACTACATTTTTAGCTGTTCCACTATACACATTTCTTCCTTAAGTGTTTCTTTAGCACTTGTATCATCTTTTGAACCTCATTAAATCTTTAACTGTCTTCCCGACTTCCTCTGCTTAAAAATCTTCTATCAGAAGTTTTAATGATGTTAGTAAGACACTCCTAAACACTTCTTCAAAACGGCAGCATTTAGGTCTCCATCATATATTCTCTTTTCTCTTATTTTCTTCATTCAGACCTAAACTTTATCTTTTGAATAACTGCTGGGAGTTTTCCTTTGGTTGTTTAAGGGAGTTTTATGTATTTTTTTCATTATCATTGGTTTTGGGTGTTGTTTTTTTTCCCCTTTTATTTCTAACAATCCCCTACACTTAGCTGTTTATGAGCACCTTTCAGCCTTTTAAATCAGTATTCATAGAGTTTGACTCACATAAGGTTTTTATTTTTCTATACTGTCTGGGAGACATTTAGACATTGACTCACTTCAGTTTCTTTCTGACTTTCATTGCAACTATTTTATTTCAATATGTAGCTTTTCTTTCTGAAGTGAAAAATTATAGTGGTAGCTTTCTGTTCCATTTTTATCATGCAAAGGTGTGTAATATTTTTCAAAGGTGATCTATTTAGTGCTTTGCTAGACACTTTGCACTAGTAAGTAAGGCACTGTAACACCTCAGTCTAAGGAACCCAGCAGGGATATTACACAGGAGTTTAGACTCACAATTCAGTGACTGACTTCTTTTACAACAGATCGAGATCTAAGCGTCTCAGAAAATGAATGCTAAAGCTCCCATGATCAAAAAAGGTAATTAAAAATTCCAAACAAACCAAAGAAAATGGCTTAATATGGTTGTCTGGCTTAACTTCCCATTTTCTCCTTGCCTGCTGCAGGAATGTGAAGGAGATCTATCAGCCTATTGAGGTTCCTCTACATTACGTCCTAAATCCAGGAAAAGACTAATATTCTTGGATAGACTTTATCAGCACCAACCCTTTGGGCTTAAAATAGCGATAAAGGAAATGGTATTGTCTGTTATTTGTAAAGGAGTTTGGCATCCAAGGAGACATGAGCTCTTGGCCTTCTTCATCCTGTGGGATTTCAAACATGTATGAAGTCAGTTGAATATCTTCATCACAAAGTTAACATAGTATATTCTACTCTATGTCTCAGAGAGGAGTATGTAAAAGACTACTGGGGGTAGACAAGCAAGAAAAAGTATGTGTATCTGTGGAGAAGAGAGGCCACTATGAGTCAGGAGTTCTGCTTCTTGTTCTATTTATACATTTAGGTGCCGCAAGTGTTAGACCCATATAAGGATTTATTTTTATAGCTAAAAATTCTCCCTGCTTCTGACCTACTGCAGGGATTTTTGATGTCTGAAATACTGAAACAGGTAACAACAGTAGCTGTTAACTCCCTTTGAAGCAGCAGCATTTGAAAAGGAGGTTCTTTGAAACAGACTGTTGACAGTAAAAGAAAAAAGATTTAAAGAAGACATAATGGTGAGCCCATTCCTCTTTTCTTCTGCCCTCTGCACCCCCACTCCAAGCACAGTTCTTTCTGGCCTGCCAGCTGAGTGACTGTCCCAGTTCCTACTTTCATGTTCATCCCTCCAGAGGAACCTGGTTTGTTGCACAGATTAATGACAAGACAGTTTTCTGTTTCACAGCATCTTGTTCAGTTTCAAAATGTTCACTGAGCTAGTATAATAATTTCATGATCTATATTCTTGGCCCAACCTTCTAGAAGCCATTGTGAAATCAGTGTTTGTATATAAGTGTAATTAAAACATTTTTAAAGGCAAAACCTCTTCTATTTCAGGGAATTTGATTGTACTTGTCAGTTGCTAGTTTTCTCAAGAGGGCAGCAATGTAAAATGGTTGCTCTTAACCTTTTCTTGCCTAAACTTCAAGTTTATTATGGATTATGAGCTAATACAGAAATAAGTAAATAAATAAGCATGGCTCTCAAGTTAGAAACTGGTATTTACTTTGATACGGGTCAAATTTAGACATAGTCATCATCCCATTGTTTCAAGAAGTTTTGGGGTTATGTCATACGCTCCATGCCAGATCAGTTTGTTACTAAATCAGTTCAAGACACCCAGATATAGAATAAAATCAAACATTGAGACTGAGCAAAGAAATTTCTGATTTGCTTCAAACCTCTTGCTCCTCTATAAAATCTATAAAAACTGAATTTACCATGCTACCATGAAACATGAATCAAAACTCTTTATTAGATGAAGGATGAGGGAAGCTTGGAGCTTTAGTATATCAATTAGTGGAATAATACAATGAGTTTTTATATATGAACAATTTTTATGAGTCTTGAGAAACCTAAAGTTTGGGCTTGAAGTACACTGAGCATCTCTAAAAATAAACAGCAAATATATACCAACGGAGTGTTTAGTGTGTTAAGTAATAGTTTCATTATGCCATTCTGAAGCACAAATTGGTTTATTTTTTTGTTGCTTCCAGATGCTATTAGGAAAAATACTTTTTATTGATGTTTATGAATAGTAACTGACATTTCAAACTAAACCTTAACTCTGCAGATTGTTCTTTGTTAGATTTGTACATGACTGAAGGCACACAAAAATGTCCTGTAATGAAAGTATTTTACAGCAGTTGAATATCAATGTGCAGTATGCAAAGTTCATTATAATGCTGAGCATACTAGGAAATGTGTCAATTTGTAATGCTTATGGCTGATAATGTCATCAGAATAAGTTCTGGTATATTGCCACATACACAGCAAGAGAAAGATGGGACTTAAATAAAATTAGTGTTTTCACATTTCTTTTTACGGGTTTTCTACGCAGCAGAAACAAACACTTATAATTAAGGAGGCCAAATTAAAATTTAGTGCAATTACCATGAAAATATTGTCATTCACAGCATACCTAATGTAATTCGTCCTGTGCAGTATGACTCTAGAGAATTTCACCTTATCTTCTTTTGTTCACTCACTTATATTTCAGACTGCATTCTATTCCAATATCTTTATTTAGGACAATACCACGGCTGCCAACTCTAGCTGTGTTTTGAGAATGACTCAGAGAACTTTAGGATCTTAGATGTTCAAATAGACATCCCTACTGAGCAGCTACCCAGAAAAGTATTAGGCAATTTGACAACATTTTGGAGTGCAAGAGGTTATTATAATTGATATGTGGGAAAGGAGATAAGAAAAAACTAATAACAGGCGAAGAAACTCAGCTGCTAAAAGAAAATGCCAAAACCACAGGTCAATGCTACTTTTCTTTGTGGCAGATAGACATAATTTGTTTCCTTTCCAGAGAGTAAAGGAATCCCTTTGTTACCCTTTATTCAAATCAAACTTGAAGTATATCCAAGGTACCTCTATGCATTTTGGATAACAGAAAAGAACCCACAACTTTCATAGTTTAAGATTTTTCCTGTTACTGTCATAACCAAGCTCCATTTTCAAAACTAGCTTCAGTAGTTTTGAAATGTTTTCTATACTATACTATAGCAAAGTTTAAAAACATGGTCTATACTTTGGGGCTATGCATATGTTGCTGTTTGGTATCAGATTACCTGTTAGGCCAAAGGAGACACAGCGATACATCTCTTCTCCAGACAGAGAAAAAGGACAACTTTATTGTAACGCTGCGTTCCTTATAAGCACTAAACCACTAAACCAAGAATAAAATACAGCTCATTGGTCAGAGTGAGCAACACCTCTTGCACAGATGTTTTCATTATAAACAACAGAGTTCTCAACATACACACTCTGTAAACAGTAGCAGGTGCATTTTGTTTGTTCCTGGGAAAACGTCTGCCCCCAGGCCAGTCCTTGGGAAAGCTTCTGTTTTCCCAGATTGTGCATCCACATGTATAGATAATTCACCATCCTAAAGCTGTGATTCCTATCCTTTTCTCCCTGTTTTCAAGTAATAAAACACAGAATGATTTTTTGAAACTAATTGGGATATGCTTTTTCATCATAAAAAAAATTTTACTGATGAAAATAGCAAGGCATCATGAAAACAGCATTATTTTTAAAGAACAATCTAAAGAGGACATCCTCAAGACCATACTCAAACTACTAGCTTAGGTTTGAGTTCCGTGTTAAGGTTTCTGACTGTCATTATCCATTTCAGTTTAGTTTATCCTTTCAGGGAAGTTTTTAAAACTTCTGCTTATGTGCAGAGATGACCTAGCCAGAATAAGAGCTTAATTCTCAGCTGCTGCTCTCACAATTTAGAGTTAGATTCAGATATATTTCTTAGAACGGTCTCCTCTGAGATGCTTGACATACAGAAGTTCCCAAATAACAGGGTTAAGAATTGTTCAAACCCCCAGTGTTGTAGCTGTAGGTCGAAGAGGGTTTTGCTACTTGGTCACCACAATGGGACAGAGCTGACTTCAGCTCTCTGAAGCTGGAGAAATCACCTCTCTCTCAGTGATACTTTTACTGTGCTATACATAACATTACAAAGATGAGTATATATAATTTTTACTGAAAACTTAGTCTTTTTTTTTTTTTTTTGGAACTAAGGCAGCTGGAAATAGCAGGAGATTCATATGTTAGTGATTAATAACAATTACTAATTAACACCAATTCTTAAAATTAAGAAAAATCTAAAACACTTCTTTGAAAAAACCAGACTCCATCAACACATCATGGGATATAGGTCCCCCATAACTGGTGAGTTGCTTCTGCCCAAGGAGATGGCTCCTGCAGATTTGAAGACCTGTCCTAGGATATACTTTGTAAGATATTGCCCATCCTTAGAGCCCTGTCAATAGTTATGATAGCATCAAAATATTCTGTGTCCTTGTTCTACGAAGAGATGTAGATAACCTCTCTTGAATGAGGGGTATGTTGTACACCACTGTCTTCCTTAGAGTTCAGAAATAAAGGAACAAAGGATGTAAGGATGTAAGTACTTCTGTCTCTCTCACGGCTGAAAGATAAAGAAGCATCCTCAGATACTGAAAACACAACTACTTGGTGGACAATGTGTACTGCATGTTTTATTTACACTCCTTATCAACTTCTGAAGAACCAAAAGTTAACAAGAGCTGAAGCTGGCTGCTCTCAAATTCTCTGTGGCCAGAGAACAAGTTCACTTTTCTGGCTGCAGCAGTGGTACAGGATTGCTCATGTAGGTAACAGCTGTCCAAGGATAGAAAAAGGAGTCCGCATGAGGATTTCTGGTCTGCTAGCTCAGGTTGCTTGCCAGCACATCTGTGTCAATTCTTGATTACTTCTGGCATACAATGCTTGGGGAAGAGCTGAGCAGGGAAATCTCATGAAATCTAAAATAACCTTGATCAAAATAAGTAGGTTATTTTGTACTGCTTTCTTTAAATGTATAAGAAATAGTTCAGGATATATCTACAGCCTTCTATCTTCTCTAAAATTTAATCTGACTCAGGTATTCTACATGATCAATCCTTCCTCTCAGATATCCAGAAGAGATTTGTTGTTGTGTGTGCCTGGGGCAGGAAGGTGCATCAATTTTACTTTGGGCACAGTGAGCTCCTGTGCATTCAGCAAATAATCCTCAGTGTGTTTTTTGGCAAGGGTTAGTGCTACAGGACTATGACTGCTGTCCAGGATTTTGTTTTCCTAGCTGAGAAATGTTGGAGCAAGGCAATGTGATTTAACCTATCTTCTCAGAGCAAAGGCAATTATTTCTTTCTCTCCCTCTCAATCCTTCATGGCTGTGGAAAATCTATCAAAGTAAACTCTACCTTTGCTGTTGCCACCTGCCCTTCTCCCACAGGAACCCTGTCTTCTTCTATTTCTCTCTTCAGTATCAGGGAATTCCAATATATTTGGCCACTTGCAGTTGCACTGTTTTCAAGAACACAGAAAAAAAAAAAATCAGAGGCCAAGTGAGGAAGAGGAAGGACTGGATAAGAAATAGTCAAACCTACCCAGAAGACCAACTGTTCCCACCCTGTGGTATTTTTGGCAATATGTAGCAGGTGCAGGTTTGCATTGTTATTTCAGCAACAGCCAAAGTTTTAAAGCATTACCAACCATGTCTGGTAAACACATGTGCTCTGGCAAAATTCATCCATCACAGCAGCTTCAGCTGTGCACCTTTCCTAGCAAATTGTCCTGTAAACCAGTTATTCCTCTGAATGGGAGAAATATTTGTTGACCTGAAGGTATCTGCTTAGAGAAAAACTGTGATAGCTATTCTGGGAAGTGTGTCTGACAAACGTTAAACTCAAAATTTTGGTCTTTAGACACTTGTAGTATATGGTGTAATTTCTTCAGGTTAAAACTATCTAGATGTATAAAGCTAAAATAAAGCCAGTTAAAGCAAGTTAAACTCTAGTCACCTAACTATTGTCCAATTTTCTACTTAAACCAAGATTAGCTACAATAAGACCTGACAAGTCTAGACAAGGCCAAGCAAATGCTTAGGCCTTTATATACCTCTCATGAATAAGTGTTTTAAGGTTGCTTAGAGAATCACCATCAAAGATATCGGCAAAAATAGGTTTAAGATCAAAGAGGCAGCATGACAAAGTTTGCTGGCAAGATTCACTCTACATTTTTCTAGATGGTTAAAGCACACCAAGAAAAAGCAAGCAAAAAAATCCCAAATCAATCACTTAAAACCTAGAACTATCTATGTGGAGACTTGAGAAGGGTGTTGGGGGTGGTAGGATTGGACAAGAAGAAAATTATAGGAAAGGATAATGAAAAAAAATAGGGAAGACCCTCCTGTTGAGTCACAAGTTTCAGAGTAGATGCCTGTGCTAACTGAGCCAAGATTTGACTCACTATGGCCAAAGGCCCAACAGCATTTATACTTAACCACAGCTAGTACAAGTGGTCCATTAATAGCAATGGGAAGAGCACAGTACAGAGCTACACCATGTTGAACCTTCTTCTGCTATGGGAGTATATGTCTCTCATAAAGGGTTGGACTTTACAGAAAACACTAGTAATTGATTCAAGGATTTAATGTATTTACTAAAAACTATGCTAAGCATCACACACCTTCACTCCAACAACTTATTTCAAAATAGTCCAAATCATAGCAGTTGTGTATAAGAGAAATAATTTTAAATGTTCCAGATTAATGAATGTGTTTATTTGTATTTTTCTTCAACAAAGTCAAATAACAGGGTTGTTATGCTTAGTTGGTAACTATTTTTTACAAAACAGAAGTGTTATTTTCATGCCACTAACAGGCTTAGCTAAAGACTGTACACCATTTATAACATCTTAACCACAAAGCTTGTGTTTTCATCAACTGTGCTAATTTAAAATAAATCCTCTGCTGAGCTAATTAAGAAGGTGTATTAATCCCAAATAATTCCATGTTGAGCTCATTTCTTCTTAGATGAAGGGCCTAAATTCCCATTGTTGTGAATCTTTTGAGCTTGTTTATATGGTAATGGTGGAAATACTAGTAAAAAGATTACACCAAAAGTTGCTGTGATTACTAACACATGTCAAATTATAGAGCCAGATTCTTCCTCCAAATCCTCAATATGTGGACCCAGGTAATGTGTATGTAGTAGATGCTGTGTACACAATCCTGATTCTATACCTCAAAATGGGGGGGTGGGGGGGGTGGAGGGGCAGGGATAGTGATGCTCCTGGACAATACATAGTTTGGATCAGAAATGTGCAATTTATGAAATCTTAAATAAATAACCTCTCCATTCACAGGGAACACTGAAGAAATTCTCTCTAGGATAAAAGAAAACTAAAGCACTTCAGTAATGTAACCTTTATTATTAGAATGTATTTCTGTTATACTAGAACACCTTTGTAATGCCACTAAAAAACAAGTTAATGTCAGTCTCAACTGTGTGTTCTGCTTAGCATGGTTATTTTGCTAACAGATACTGATATTTTCTCCCAGGGATGATTGAGAAATAAGGAAGGTGGAAACTTCCTATAAATGCATAATGCCTGAATGTCCTGTCAGGTAATGTTTGTCTAAATGTGAAATGCTCAATTATTTTTCATACCAAAGTTTCCCAGAGACCCTAAAAATACAAAACAGTAGCAGGACAAATGCTAAGTCATGGTCTGAAAAAAATTATTGCTCTCTCTGAGGAGGAACCCTGATTTTCATGTCATATTATAAGTGGTTTTCCAGCCTCATAACGCTAAGCTAAACATAATTCTATCTGAATCAAGCTTTACAAAGTCACTTTCCAATGTTGTTGACATGATCACTATTAACTGCTTCCCTCAAAGAGGCCATTTACTATGTAGAAAGACAACTCTTCTGAAAGCTCCCCAGCTGGCTCATGGCCCTTCTGTTTGACCTGGGAATAGTCTATCACACATAGCTCTGAAAGAAACAGAGGCTTCTGTCTTCAATATTCCAGTTTATCAAGTTAGATTGCCCATAGGAAGAGCCAGCTGAATATCCATTTACTATAGTTCATTCACATTAATTTGTCATCAGTTCAAGTGCCAATAGCTGGTGTTCTCATGACAGGCCCTCCTTTCATAAGCAGTCTTGTTCCAGACACCCTCACTTCCTGACCTTCCAAGAATTTCGACTACTCAGAATTCAACTCCTAATTGAGGATTAACAAAGTATCTTGACCTATCCAACTCTAGTTGAATATTCTGAGACTAATTTCCCCCTCAGACAAACAGCATGAAGATGATATATACCAAAAAATTTACTTACAAAGAAGGCATAACAAAATGTTTTGATGAATATATGTGCAATCATATTTGTTTGCAAATAAGAACTATAAGATTTTAATCTTATAGTACATCTTTGAAGGATGTACAAAATTCTTTAGTTATCTTCTTTTTTTGCTTTCCATTCTGACATACCACTGTGATGTGCAATTGCCAGTATAAAAAGGCACAGTGCTGCACTTAGGCCATATAGTACTGCCTTAGAGGAGTTCCAAAGCACTGTATACACCATTTGACCCAAACAGTCATAGGTTGTTAAGTACCTACAGAATCCCAGGGAATGATTTTCTAAGTCTAGACTACTTTATATTTTGGTAGAATGAGATAGCTTCTGAAGCAATATCGTCATACAGGAAGTAAACATGAAGGGTCCTGATGTACAAGTGATGTACAAGTGATCTGTGGGACTGTCATGGTCAGGCCACATATAGCAGTCTTCTTTCAGCATTCAAATACTGTAGCAAATTGTCATTTCTACAACAACAAGAAACATAGTTACAACCTGGAAGTTCGACTATGATCTGATGTCCTTAGGATCATTTTCTGCCATGAAGTCTAAAAATTCTATCTTTTCACATGTCATTGCCTGTCATTACATGTCAAGAAACCTTTGTTAAACTGCAAAGAACTCATTCTCTTCCATATCTTTTCAGTAACTTTATTCTTTGTCAATCTTTTTCCAAGTATTCCTAGAGAAAGCAAATAAAGTAAAGCAAAAAGGTAAATTGCATGTCAGGAGTTATTAGGAGAGAAATGAAGTACAAAACAAAAAAAATTACTGTGCCATGGAATGAATTTATGTATCACCTGCTACTTAAATCCTGGTTCCCTATCTCAGGGATATAAGGATATGTTGAAAGGTCAGATTCAAGAAGGTCTCTGCATTAATCACAGTGATGGGCTTTCTTGCACCCAAGAAACACCTAAATAAACTAGGACTATCAAGCAATCAAGGGAGGTATGATACAAGTCTACAAAGTCAACGAAATTAAAAGAGAATGAACCAAATATATTATCAGAAATAAATAAATAATGATGATGATTATAATAACAATAGTAGCAAAGATCATGATTCCTCCTACAATATCTACTCCAGAAAGATGACAGTTTAAACTAGTTGAAGGACAGACTAGATGTGTGTAAGGAAGAGAAATCCAATGATACACAAAAGTGAGGCATAGCTTAGAAAGTTTCCAAAATGGTTATGGATTGACAATGCACAAAATCTACCATACATGCTAAATTTACTTTCCCATCTTTGTAGTTTTTTAGCTGCTAATATAGGCAAGGTACTTAAATTTTTGACCTAAGCGAGTAGAGCTGGTTTTACATGCTCTGTGACTTTTCCTGCCATTTCTTTTGGTGCCTCTGAAGCCTTTCAAACAGGCCTACAACATCTTAATCTGCTGTTACTATTCTGGTTTTGCTACGGCTTTTCAGAACAGATGTGTGCAACTGGGAGCTGTCACAGGTAGAAGTGGAGATCATTCACCAGGACAGTGGAGGAAAATTTATTGCATTAGTATAAGGTTATCATTAAGCTAAGACTTGTTTGATTATAGTTTTATGAAGTCCATGCTCTGCAAACACAGACATTGAAAATCATTCCATAGGTTCATATTCAGTTATTTGGTCCAAATGCAAGAATCTGTCTATGATGAAAAAGAAACAAGCCAGTAAAACATGCTGGTTTATACTGATCAGAACATGACCAGTATTTTCATTTCAGTAGAATGGGATTTTTGGCCTCACAGTCCACAGCCTATTCCTTTGTAGAGGACTATTTCACTAAGTTCTCTTTTTTCATATGGGCAAGTGATTATTCCATCCAACGCTAGTTAATTTCTCAAATCATTCATATTAAAATCAAATGTAACCATATCAATGCTGAGATAATTTGCAAAATACTCAACAAGATAATGTCAAATATTTTTGAAAGGTGTTCTAGTTTCAAGGTGTTACTTTCAAGAATCTGTGTTTTCCCTGTACCTGTTTTTCTGTTTTCCCAAGTTTTAACTTTTCACAGTTCTAAATGGTGCTTTTTTGTTATTACTCAGGTTATTATACATGACTAGTCAACATTGTTTTATATTGCCTTAAATAATTACTTTACTTTTCAGATAATCACTCTATGTGTAAACACACCATGTGTGTAAATACACCATGCATATAAATAACTGGGGTCTCTGAGTCCTGAACAAAATTTGAGAGTGTATATTGTTTTTAAACATTGCCTGTTCCATTACTAGTTGAAATGTTTCATTAATATTTTCGTATTTATATTAAATTTTTAATGAATACACATGCAAGTCTCATTTATTCACTTTTAAATTTGGAGTAGCTGAAGAAAAAACAAAATGTCTTTATTTAATGTTTTCACAGAATGGGTCAGGTTGGAAGGGACCACAGAGGGTCATCTGGTCCAAGCTCCCTGCTCAAGCAGAGTCATTGCTGAGCACATGGCACAGAAGTGTGTCCAGATGGCTCTTGGTATCTCCAGCAAGTGAGACTCCACATCATCTCTGTACAATCTGATGCAGTGCTCAGTCACCCACACAATAAAGTTCTTCCTTATACTCAGGTGGAACTTTCTGTGCATCAGTTTTGGTCCACTGCCTCTTGTCCCATTGCTTGGGACCACTGAAAAGAGCCTGGTCCATCCTTTTGACACACTTCCTTCAGATACCTACATAAATATCTATATCATTTTTAAATGGTGTTTGGCCTGCAAGACTTAAAGCAGCTTTCCTCTCTAAAGTAGATACTGTGATCATTTGTATTTAACTCAGAAATTTTAGGCCTCAGTGGAAATATGTGCTTTCTGGAAAGCATATGTAGATAACAATAAGCAGTGAATTAAATGACCATTTAACCAATGTCACTAACTGATCTTGTAACAGTAACAGATATAATACTTCCATCCAAGAAAACAATTTTGTTTTAGTAACAGGCACCTACTTCAAGTATCTCCAAAAAATAGTATCTTCAGTGCAGACAGAGTACTGCCTTACCACTAAGGTACCACCCAGCAGTTACTCACCAGACTGTAAATTGAGAGGGATTTTATGTACCTTTTATTGCTGCATATGAATACTGCTGAGGACTTCAGTTTGAGACTGCATACCCACTTAGAAACTTACATTCTTTAATCTTGTTCTTTGAGGGAAACAATCTTTGCTCATTTGTTAAACTAGTTGATCTGCAAGCTGCCACATCTTCAGAATGGTAACACAACATCATCTCTATTAGCAATAAAACACCCCTAAGATTGCTTTTTCCTGTAATTATATTTTCAGCTTTATTCCTTCCAGGTGACGCTTGGCAAGACTCTAGAAGCAGCTATTTGAAGATTAAATGTCTTAGCTCCTTCAGAGATTATTCCTGATTTGTCCTTCAATCACAGATTTTCTACAGAGACTGCAATTTTACAAGCATTTTGGCATTGCAATCAAGGAGTGGAAAATGATTGGAAATAACCAGCACCTTTTTATTTTTTTCCTTTTCCAGACACAATATTTGAGTAGTCCATGAAAATGCTAATGGAATTCCAGAAGTCATTACCCAAAAGCCAAAGCTGTGGGAATATAGTGACATAAATGTGATGAAACTGATGTCATCCAATACCAGTGGAAATTAATTGGACCCGCAAGGCGAATTCTGCCCCAAGTGACAATAGAGCACAATGATATGAGCCTTCTTAGGATGAGAAAAAAAAAAAAAAAGGATATAAATATTCCAGGAAAAAATGGTAGAGAAATAAATGTCATTGCAAAAACCATTATCTATTTTGGACAGAGGAAAAATAGCTGCTATTGAAGGAGTGACTATACAGAAGCTCTACTAACAATTCCTGGCCTTCACAAAAAGTTTTCTTTGATTTATTTTTGTATCTGTTTCAACTTATAGTCATACCTCTTTGTACTGAACAACTCAGCCTGCTGCTCAGTTACTGGGAAGGGTATTTTTGGTTTTTGAGTAGTTGTTGAAATAAAGAGAAATAATATTTTTACTAAAACATCCAGCTCTTATGACATTGTCAGCTGAAGGTTACTAAATTGAATGAGTGAAATAGATTCTCTCGGCTGAAAAGGCTTGTAAAGTTTAGAAGCACAAAAAGTTATCAACTCCCACAAGAGATTTTTAAATTGAACAATAATAGTCTTGTGAAAGACTGGTTAACCAACAGCAAGAATATTGAATTTAGATTATTTAATTTCATAATGCCATGGATCTTATAATACAAGATTTAATCTTTAGATAAGAACTAATTATAAAGCTCAGGGAAAAAAAAAAGCTTACATTTCAGGTTGTCCTAAAACTGTTCTGCATAATGTATCTAATAAAAACTCCATGAATGTAGATTTGTGGTTGAAATTTAATCTGGTAACGTCTAATACTATACCAGACTACTTGTTTTCTACTGTAAAGCTAGATAAAAAAGTAGAATATAGTAACTATTATAATAATCTCCAACTGGAAACGTACATTTTTGTGACGAATAAATGCTTGGCCCTTATGAACATTATTAAATTTTATTTGAAAGATTTTTTAAATACGTCTATAGAGTTGGGCTTTAAATAATAGCATCTCATCAACTTCTTCAGACACAGGGTAGGAAGGACTTACCACAGCTCTCAAGAAGTATTCATTCAGACACAAGACCTATATGGATGAGTCTTCTCACAGACTTCCATTATCATGTGCAACAGATGGACTTTATATTCCTGTGAGATTATGGAAAGTGGGTTTGAGTGATTTGATTCCTATGTGATTATGGAAAGTGAGCACTGAGTTTTGCACTGCCACCTGATGAGAATGTTGAAAGAGATCTGAAATTAATAAAACTTTAAATTTCCCCCAAACTTATCAAATCATGCAGTGTAACTTCTGCATGAAAACTTGTTAGTCAAGCAAAGAACTGGGACTGCCTGAGAGAGCAATCAATAATCTGTGGCATCTTTTCTTCAATTCCCACTTTCATTTTCTTGATCAAGTCCTACACATTCATTTTCAATTATTTTTTTTTCTTAAATAAAGACATATAACTTAGATATATAAATATCTCTAGGACTTCACTTACAAAAATAGTTAATGATCATTGAAATAAACACACAACTTTCAAATGTATTTCAAGAAAGCTCGTCCTATAGAATTTGAGCTAAATTCAATTTTATGATTGCTTCTTTATTGTACAGAGATTATTTAAAAATATGCTAATGAGAGACTAAAAAACATACAGCAACTATAGCCTTTCAAGACAATAAAAAACGGTTGGGGAGCAGACCCTGATCAAGGATAATATCATAAACAATATAATTTGTGTGATTTTAGTCAGTTGATTGCAACTCACATAGCCTGTGCCCCTGCTGCAGGCTGTGACAGCAATGCTGCTAAAGGTGGAGGAACTTCCCAGAATAAGTAGAGAAAATTTTTTTCATGGCTCAGTAACATGAGAAATAGGTATCATGAGGTGTAGTTTTTGATGTAGAGGTTTCTCACCTCGATTTAATAGACTGTCAGATGTAAACTAGCATGTGAATAGGTAGAACAATTAAAATAATTCTATCATAGCTTTTGAGAACAAAATCACTAAATCACATTTTTAAAAAGTCATCAAAGTACCAAAAAAGGTGAATTTGTGCTAGTGAAAGGAAGAATAGCATACTGCAATGTCACCCACAGACATTCAAATGGATCACTTAACAGTGAACTTGTGTTCTAAAACCTACCTATTGCTGAAATAATACATCTTGACATGACTAGACTATCCTGTATTAGCAACAATCATAGACTAAGGCTTGATCAAAAGACTATAATTTTCTCTGTAGTCACTCATGCCTGAAATACATTAAAATATCATAATGTTTTTAAGTTTCTTAATCACCAGCCACTTGGAAATGTAATAGAATAGTCCATTGTTTTCTTGATGATTTTCAGGGCAGTAATGAAGTATCTCTGGAATGCAGCCAGAATATCGACAAAGTCTTATTATTGGTAAATGGTAACTCTACTGCAAAATTTGGGAGACATAGTTCTACCCACAAATTAATGGAAATGAGAATAAATACATGCATATCATAAATACTGTATAATATTGAAAAGTAAGCTTTAGGTGATCCATAATTTAATCTTGCAGGCACAAGTCATGGATGATTATTATTCATTTGTCAAAAGGTTTTAGAATTATAGGAGATATCTCATTTGTCAGATGTGAATACATGGAAATTATTATACAAGGCCCTATATGATAGCTACCTCAATATTCTCCAGTTCCAAGGTTTTAAAAATATGAAGCAATATAAATTAATTTTTTTTACTAATAACAGTTGTGTAGTTGCTATTTTTGTGACAAGTATGATAAATTCAAGAAAGTTGGAGTCATCCTGTTTTTCACAAAGCGCATAAAGTTTTTTATTGTACAGTCTTTACAGCTATCTGAATTTTTATGTCCTGGTATTTGTGACATGGTGCATTAGTGTGTGTTAAATCACAAAGAAAGACTTTACTACAATTCCTGTTCATAAATCTGCACCATGGCAAACAGAATAAGCAAGAAGGAATTTCATTTTGTGAAATGGATTAGATTTCAAATGCCGGAATCAATGTTTTGATGTCATCTAACCAAAGCAGCTAAACTAACTGAGTAATGCTGCTCTCAAAAAAGGGAAATTGCAACCATTTCTGAAAATAGATACAGATTAATTAGAAATTGTAACTGAAACATGTACACTAATGCAGGTCAGATGTAATATATTAGGCCTAAAAATCTATCTTGAAATGCTATTTTTCTTAATTTCTCAAAAAGTTGTAGAACTTTTAATGCTTGTTTCCGTCTCAGAAACACCATCAATATTAGTCATTGTGAAGAAATTTAACTCTACCCTAACCAAAACCAGCACAGCTTCTCACATCCTCCTGCAGAAACTGTTGTGATGTTCCCCTCAGGCAATTCTCCCTGTTTGTGAGTTTGCCTACTTGGGCTCTGCAGGCTAGATTTCTACATTTCAGTGGTAATTAATTTCCTGCAATTAAGTAATTTTCAAATGAAGGTTGAAGAGGCAGACCAAATGTGTATTTTGTATGTACTGGATCATCTGAATCAACATTAAAATGAGGTCACATCTTGGTTCTTGACACAAATAATGTGTTTTGGCTCATTTGAATCTTTCTGGCTCTCCACCACATTCTGCCCTTTTCATGAAATGTCTGTATTTTGTGACTGCACTTTTAAACAAAATCAAGTGTATGAATCTACTCAATACATAATATTTTACCATTTCTGACCAACAGACGGAAGCCCTTGATTAAAATGGAGTCACTTTTTAATGTTAATTGGACTGAGATCACACATATAATAGACTTTGGCTTTAAAAAGTCTTCATATTGAAGCAGCTTTTGGACACTGCCTTTTTCATTTACTGTATAATTGAATCTATAAATTACTGTCTCAAAGTACACAACAGTTCCAAAAGAGCATTTCTAAAATCTTATATTCACAAACTGTGAGCATGAAACAGGTCCTTATCACATTTTTCTGAAGCTTTTTTTGGTTCATTTCTCATTTTAGTTATAGAGGAATGAGATGGAATAAACAGAAAATATTTAGTTTGTATGTACTTTAATTCTACCACCATGCACATTTATCTGAGTTTTCCTTCAGTTAAGATATATTTATTCTTGCCTATTTACAAAAAAAATGTTTTGATAAGACACTTCTAATTTAAAAAAATAGTGATGGTGGGAATACTGAACCATGAACTCAGATTATAAAAAAAATAGTATCAGTTCATGATACTATAGTTTAAACATGTCAAAAATCTGAGAGGAATTATTGAGGGCCGAGGGAGCTCTAGAATACAAATACTAACCTACAGCTTCTTTTTTTCATGAAAGGAAATCTTGTATCATATCTTTGAAGCATATAATATTTTTCTCAGGTTTAAGGTTTAGGGAATTTTAAATGCTGTCGATGAAAAATTAACATATGATAATTTATTTGGTAGTTCTGAATGGAAAAATTCTCTACATGAACTTCATTATACCTTCTTCACTTTAAGATGATATCATTCTTAGCAGATGCAAAAGACTAAACTTCAGCTTGTGACCTAGCATAGAATTAAAAATTAAAGAATATTTTCATGAAATTCCATCCTCAACTAACCTGGTACAGTGTAATTTTTCCTGTAATTAAATTTTCATTTTCCATTGACACTTATGAATGGAATAAGGATAAAAGGAATTAATTTCTTAAGGTGGCCATCTTGAACACCTGGACAACTGAATGACTTGGACTACGGAACCTGAAAAATCGCAAATGTTGGGCCATAATCCTACTCCTTGATGTTTAACTGGGACACAAAGGGGATCTTAGGGAAAATTTATAATCACTATGCCTGAAAACTTAATTGAAATCTTGTGCATAGAGCAAACTATTTAGATCTACAACTAAAATAATTCTATTTTAATTCTACTTCCCCTCATGGACTTACATTGATTTATGCCATTTTCAAAGACCAAAGTCTTGAGAAACTGAGAGATTTACTCCAAAGTATGTTGAAGTAAATCCTGTTTTCCTCTCCGGTCCACTGGCTAGCTCTGGACTAGAGAGAGGTGGGAAATCCCCATAGACAGAGGCAAAAAAACAGAGAAGGCTCTTTTCTCCCATGGGATGGTAATCCACTGCTTATTCTGCCCACACGGCCAAAGGAGAAAAAGAGAGAGGGAAGATGGCGGGCACCTTTAAACTCAGGGAAAGGGGCGGAACAGACCCGCGACCAATGGGATGCCGCCGAAGGGGAGGGGCTAAGGGAGGGCTGAACCAACTTCACAAGCTCCGGGGGGATACAGGGCAAACCATTTTCTCTGTGCAATATATAAACATAACAGTGCAATATAGAACCATGAACAGTGCAACTTACAAAACAAACAGTGCAATACAACAGTAGGTGAAATGCTCTACACTATGAAAAATACCTTTAAATTTCCAAAATAAAGACTTGAAAATGTTTCATTGCAAGTATAAATAAACAGTACCCAGCCATGCATCTCACCTTAACGGTACTATGTCCTTAACCATACTATAAAAATCAGCAGATTTGAATATGAGTAAAAAGAAAACCCCATAAATTTTATTTTACTGTACAGAATAACTCATCATCTTTATTATGAAATGTTAATAGACTGTTTAAATCAGAGAAATGTGAATTATTTTTTAACTTAACTGTAGATATTTACAAATTGAAAAATTATCATGACATTTTTCTCACATGCAATATTGTGCTTCATGTCATATCAAACATGTTAAATTGTATTTTTCATGAGATCTCACAGAAATAGGGAAAAAAGAAAAAGAAAAAGAAAAAGAAAAAGAAAAAGAAAAAGAAAAAGAAAAAGAAAAAGAAAAAGAAAAAGAAAAAGAAAAAGAAAAAGAGAAAAGAAAAAGACAATGGAACTACATAATAATTTATTCAAAAATTTTCATGTAGGGCTTCTTATCTGAAAAAGTATATCAATTACAGAGCAAATCAGTTGAGAGAATTGCAAAACAAAATGGTTTTGAGGTGCTTATAGGATAAAAGGCACCTACATTTCTGTTTATAAATCTGTGCATGTAACTCCAAGCATAAATGTATAAAACAAAATGTAGGGCCTGATTTTTAGAAGTCATCAAACTTTTTCCAGACATGTTGTGCAAAGGTACTTTGGCATCATGCAAAACTTTTAAACATTTGAACAGAAGTTCAGGAAAATTTCCATACGTCAACTTTTAGCTCTCTTGAGAGACAAGTAACCACAATTCAGAAACATTTTCTGAATAATTTTAATATATGCAAAGAACAGTTTGATGTGAAGAAACACTGCTCATGGAAAAACTATAGATTTAAAAGTTCATTCAAATGGATTGTCAAATATTTATATTCTGAATTAAAGAGGGGAAAAGCTTGTTCTTTGTTTTTTGTATTCTGAAGGAATATCAGAACCATTGCCTTGTCAACTTTTGATCAAATTCTTGACTGAAAACTTATTCATAATTTTTTTTATCTGTAGGTATAATTTTATATGTGTATGTAAACATACTGTCACACAAATGTCAATTTTGTTCAAAAATAAAAAAAGGTTCCATTAATCCTGCCTTATTTTTTTAACCAAAATTGACATTAAACCATGAAAGATTTTCTGAAGAATATATAAATTGTTCCATCCTTCTTGTTTCTAGTCCTGGACTCTTTGTATCTTGAAAAATATCTGTGGAGTACAAATTTGCTTCCAGGCAGTTTACAATGATTAAAGTTTGAACAATGTTAAGTAACTTCTTCTACCAGTACTCTTGAGACCAAAATTGTTAATGTGTAAAAAAATCGATAATGAAAGTAGTCTGAAATAAGCAGCATAATTGCATATCATATGAAATTTGATTTACATCTTTGGTGAAAGGAAAATTTGAGATGTTTAAATTAGTCATGGATTTTTATGTGTGTTGAAAATTACATCAAATATTCAAATTGATTGGAACACCTGGGGCTAAGTCTACAGAAAAACAGCAGTATCATGGTACTGCGCAGTGCAGCAAGTGTTTAACCTAGATACAGTGCACTTTATAAAATGTTTGGGGACAGTCACATAAAGAAGTAACAGCAAAGATAGTATTGAATGAATAGCCATTAAAACAGATTATAAAATATGTCAGGTGGAGGAATTTGGCTCAGCCCCTGGCACTCTTGTGGATGTGAATGACCCACTGCACAGAGCAGAGAGGGAAACAATCTTGAAGAGAGGTGAAGTTCCCAGTAAAAAGACAACTTACCACTGGCACAATAGGTCAGTGCACTAGGCTTACTGCAGACATGCTACTCAGTGACACCGAACTGCTCAGAAGAGCCCCAGTTACAGGCCCTGAGTGCACCACGGAGTTGTGTCTTCAGATGTAGAAAAGAGTTGCTCTGCAAATAACTTTAGATGATTGAGAAGAAACAGTTGTGTCTAATCAAGATGCAAAAATCCAAGCTCTTTTCTTTCTTTAGCCATGTGTTCAATATTTCAATAGGTTCAGGTTAAGGAGGAAGGAAAGGAGAGACAGGGGATATGGGGATAACTGCCTCTTCTGTCTGCAGAGATTTGAAATCACATCCCTTCTTTGAGTATTTTATTATTGCACTCCAAGGTATTCTGAAGACCCTCCAGAAGGTAACCGCACATAGCATGAAGTAGTTCAACACTCGCTGGTCCGGAGAATATGAACATGACTTTAGACTACATTCAAGAAAATCACTTGGGAATCAGTCTGGTTCTACATATGGCCCTGCCTCCATTAAACATTTCAGATAAATATATGTCTTTAGAATCAGGAATGGGATTCATATTTACCTGTCTTAGGCAAGTGTTCTGTTGACTTTGCAAAACAATGAATGTGGGGTTTTGGCCTGTTGAATCAATATGCATATACTATCCTGGTTTAGCTAAAAAGAGTAAATAAAATTGCTTCAGGTGGAATAAAGAACTGAAAAATGGTGCCCTATATCCTAAATCAATGTCCTAGCCCTTGAAGTGCTGGTTGAACTCTCTCCTCCCTAAAAATGACTCCCTCTTCTCTGATTTAGAATAAAAAAATTAGTTGTTTGAACCTAACAGAAAGATTAATAAAAGACGTGGTAAAACACATGGACTTTTTAGTATTCCTTAGTTTCTAGCTTAAGGTATTGAGCTATGCAACGGTGTTTTTGGCTGCTGTTACTAAGCCCTTTATGTATTCTATAAAGAAGTTGCTGCCTAATATGGCAGTTGTAAAAGTCAGGTGCTGCAGAATTTAGTGCTGTGATGTCTCCATTCCCTTTGTGAGCCTACAAGAAAAATGGATCTACTTGTAGGCAAGGACAGTATCCTAACCCATCTCGATCTAAAGAGTGGCTGAACCAGATGGGAGACATTCACGTTCTCCTGCTCCTCTCAAAGAGAAAACTAATTCCAGGCTCACAAGACCTACATGAAGGTTTATTTACTAAAGCTTTGGATTATAAGGGACTTTATTGCCTTTTGCTCTTGTGTTCCATTGAGGATCTATTTAAGTGCTTATTTGAATCTCTGTGTTTAAAAAAAAAAAATAAAATCAACCCACAATTTTTAACAGTATAGAAGATTTAATTCTAAAGTTATGGAAAAGTGAAATAGACGAACTTGCACAACATAACATTTTGTTCAGCATAAAAAAATTGCTAAACTAGGCACCAAATAGGTAATTGTGATATAATTGCCTACCAATTCAGTTAAATAACGAGTACAAAATTCCATCAGAATAATTTAGGAAATAATTGTGCCACACATTTTGCAATATGACATTTTTAAATTGTAAAAAATTGGGGGAAGGAAAACTGAAGGAATGGGGAATTTAGAAATAAAAGTGAATCTTTAGTGCCTAAAAGAATGCTTTAAACTGGGTTAAAAGTTGATAGAACTAAAAAGACCCTGATTCTATAAAATACTAGAGCTTCTTGTGTATTTCTTTATGGAGCTGATCTGGCAGGAGTGAGATCAATTATTTCAACAGGGTTTCAGTCAGGGTATGGATAATTTTAAAATAAATTATTCAAATGAATTACTCCTGAAATATTTATTTATCATTTATTCCTTTCCTGGAGTGGATAAGGAAACTTAATATGTATGGTTTCTTTAAAGTTTGGGGATAATACATTCGAGAATAATTTTTCCATTATTCACATTCTTCTACCAGTACAACTTGAAATTTATCATACTGACTGCATAAAGCACTTCTGCACAATTTGTCTGACTTCAAGAGTTAGTAAATGAATGACTTAAATTTCGTTGGAAAAAAAATAATTCTCTAGTACAATGGATTTCTACTAGGCTTCTGAAGGAAAAAAAAAAAAGAATGGCTTTTTTCTTGAGTGGAAATGACAGCATACGGGACAGTAAGATTTTACAGAGCCACAATAAAGAGAATATCCTACAAAATGCTTTTTTAAAGGAAAATTATATAAAATTGCCTTTTGCAACTTCTGAATTTCACTATTCTACTATAATAAATTATATTTGTGGTACAAAAAGTAAGAATATGTGGGCTATGGGTCAAAGTTGGCTCTGTTCAAGAGAAATTGGCTATATCCCCAAGCTAAAATGAATGGACGTTAGAACTACATCAATAAAAAAGATTTTGAAAAATTGTTAGTTTTAATAAGCAGGAGTATAGAATGAGTATAAGTTGAAATACTCAAAATAATTCTAGCTTTCTTTTTTTTTTGTCTTTGCAAACTGGGGTGTTTGATAAGGAAAAATTGTTAGCAAGCACAGAGCACATACACCCTGATAAGTAAGTTTTGTGAAGATCATTCAGTCATCATAAACCAGGAGACTCCAGTATTATAAGTCTGGAGGAAAAAAGCATTATATTCATTGGACTGAAATAGTTGCTGATAATAGCTTCAAACAAGAATTGTTAATAAAAAATCCACAAAATAATAGCAATAGAGAAATGCAGAGATGACACGATTAGAGTAATTTTGCTTTTTATCTGCATAAGGGTCCATCACTGTTGATATGATACAATTTTTCAGTCACTGCATCATATAATAAATCCTGGTGTAATCAGCACTTACCTATTGCTGCCGCAACAAAGTGCCAACAGCTTTTGGAGAAGCATTTGCGCTGAAACTTTTCCCCTCCCTTTGTTGAGTCCTGTGAGATAAGCAGGAAAAATCACACATTTGTCTATTTTCTGTGTATTTTCTGTCCTCTTTAGGCAGTTCTACTGTGTCTTTCATATTTCAGGCTATTTCTTGGTATAAATCCCTGTCTATGGAGGAGTTGCATTGTTGTCCAGTGGCATTGGACACGTCACTGAGAATTCAACATGAAACTTTAATTCAAAGAAAAAGCTACACAGCATATTCTCTGCCAGAAACCTAGTGTACTACCACAGGCTGCCACAGCACCCAGCATACTTCAGTACATGTAGATCCTGTGATCCCTATGTTCAAACACTGTACTGGACCTTTTTTCTGCTTCATTTGGCCTCATTAGATGAATGATGCATGCAATATCGTGTACCTTTATTCTCACGTTTTTAGTGATCTGTGCATAAATCTCTACTGCACTATGTTTGTGCTCTTGAATGCTGTTTTAAAGGAAAAATGGTATTCCAAATACTAATTTCTTACATTTAAGTCTGGACCTATAAATATTTTGGCCATCTTTCTGCCTGTTTTCATAAGGTATGAATCTTGTACTTTTTCTTCTTTTCAGGTTCTGTTTTGAGGCATCATACATCACTTTCCTAACAAGTCACTTTCCATTTATGCTTTATCTCCTCACACTAAGCCAATATGATGCACTGAGTTGTCATGTTGGTGTGTGTTATTACACAAATGTAACTAGATGTGACATAATGCAATACTAAAGGGCAGCTAGAATTACTCCTATTTTCAGACCAGGAAATTATTGTCTCTGTGAATATCCATTCATGAAGGATGCTTCTGACCTGCAATGAATGCCCACTCTTGTGTTTATCCGGTCTTACATAAGGATAAAGAAGACAGATAAAAATGGGATGACGTAAGTATCATCCTCAGATTATAGTTCACCTACTTATCATTCCAGATGATATCACTCTTTTTACAATTTATATTGATACAATCTTTCAGTTTAGAAGGAAGTGAAGCAAAATAATATGACTGCTGTTTTGTAAGTTCCCAAGTGTAAAGAATTATTAAGAGCGTGAAGAACAAAGAACGAGGAACCCATCCAGAAGTATGAACCCAAATGACTTTAGCTGTGACCCATGAAGACATCTGATGGAACCTAAAGAGTGATTAAATGGGATGGATCTAATTTCATCTTATTCTGCCCATCAACACTACTGTTAAGGGAGTAATTGCAGTAATTAAAACATTTTTGTTTCATCAAATTTAATAGGGGCATCTTTAACTCTATGGACCCAGACAGTACTGTGATGGATGCAGGGACAAAAAAAAAAAAAAAACAGAAGAGAAACATCATTGACATTCACGTCTCAGACAAAAGAAAGAACTCTGCTCTTTAGCATGCACAATCTTTCTTGCTACCGCCAAAATTCCTATGACATTTTTGCATGGGGTGCCAGTAACAAAGAATATGCTCCTTGGTGGATGTCAGCACGTGCCTTTGAACCCCTCCTCCAAGCTGTTGGATAGTGCATGGACAGGCACTGTCGATCTGGTGAGCACTCATGATTCCACTATAGTTTGTATGGATAAAACAATGCAGAGAGTTGATTCAAGGCATACCTACAATTTTTGTTTTATGTAGTATAATATGAACCAGGAAGCATGAATGTGTCTTTCCAAACAGACCTGGGAAGCCCATGCTGCTGTTATCTGTGTGCTACCTAGATTGTGGATAAATGATGGAAGAGACACTTTCATAGAGCATTTTACAGTGCTTACCTATGAGCTAAGTTCACTAAAAAAGTGTGTTGCCTGATTCACAAGCAGAAAGCCAGCATTATTTCACAGCTGTCTGATGAAAAGCCTGCCATAAAATAATATTTTACCAGCTTGTCAGCACATTTATTTGAATAATGTTATCATTAGAGTGAAGTGTAATTTACTGTCTGAGATATGCTTAAATGCATAATGCAATATCTTTTGTGTCTTAACAGAGTATGTGTATATATGCTAAAGGGAAAACATATTGAGATAGTTTGATAACATTATCTTCTAGCTTTCCAAGACGAGTCTTTATTAAAAATCATCTTGAAGGAGTCTCTCTTTTCCTCTAACACTGGAAGTGAAAGTTACACATACTCTTGTCTGGGACTATGTCAGATTGCTCCAATGTTCCACTTTGAAAGCTCAAGGCAAATAAACCCTAGCTGAAATCTTGGCATTATTCAAAGAGACATTCAGGGCATTCTTACTCACAACATTAAAGCATCTGTCAGGAAAGGTGCTGTCATTTGCCACCTGATCTAATTATTTCTGACAACAGATGTGAGTTAACTGCAAAAACTCGGCATCTTTAATAAGCTGATCAAATTTCATTAACAAAGCATGACTACTAACAAGATTATAAAATACAGTGCAGTTTATGCTCAACATATAAGTAAGAGTGCAATTACATTTAGTAGGTGAAAGGGCAGGTTAATTGGAGGTAAAAGTTACCTTGTTGCTCAGGCATGTATTTAGTTTAATTACCAGGAAATTAACTGTTTATTAAAAATCCATAATTGTATAGCATCTGTGGTGGTTAGTACTCCTAAAATAGTAAGATTCCCCCTACCTTGTAAGGAACATCCCAATCTATTTGCTTTTTCTGCAAGGTTATTTTAGTTTTAATTTAGAATACAGGTTTTACTAAAGTGTTTATGGAATGTTTCTTCAGGACATAGAATCTCAGACATGCAAAATTGAGATTTACTTTTAAACTTTTTCAGACTGTAATGCCAGGGTTGTTTGAGGGAAAAGAACAAATGCCTAGAAATAAAAATGTTTATTCTTTACCGACCCATGCTATGTTTAGCTTTATTTCATAAAATCAAGTCTTCAGTTCTCCAAGCATTAAAAAGCACTACAACTCCTTCAGTTAAATAAAAAGTAAATTAATAATCCCTTCATAGATCCTTAAAATTATTATATTGAAAAAATGAGTTTGCAGTAGGCATATTTGATATTCGGCCAATGTACTGCATTTATTGCCATCACAAATGAGTGATAAAATTTATTATAAGTTTCTGGTTCTAGGCAAAATTCTATGAAAAATCTCACACTACATCCATCCTTTATAAAATTATTAATTTCTTCATTGCTGTTATTCTATGCGTTTGACTACAGTTTACATTCTCAAAAATTAAATGCTTTTCAGGAAAAGTACCAGTTATGTTTGACTCAGTCATTAAAACGTTATTACGGGATACAAAGTGGTTCACTCTGTTTTTAAAATAGCTTAATGATATATGTGTCTATACTTCTATACCTGTAAACTTAATTATGATGTGCCATATACAAAATTAAAGCTTGCATTGTAAACTGCTTCAACTATTAACACCGTAATAAACATTTTAGATTAATTGAGAATAAGTATTGTGTCAACTTTTGAGTTGTTTTCAGTTATATTGACCAGTTATGCCACAAAACTGATCTGTACTTGGTTAATGTCACTAAATTAATCTATCCACCAAAAC
Source organism: Rhabdornis inornatus (assembly GCA_013397075.1). Classification (NCBI taxonomy): domain Eukaryota; kingdom Metazoa; phylum Chordata; class Aves; order Passeriformes; family Rhabdornithidae; genus Rhabdornis; species Rhabdornis inornatus. The sequence goes on from VWZS01010667.1 coordinate 196,010, forward strand.
TGGGCCTACAAAAATTAAGTGTGTTTAAGATAGTTGTTTTATTGGTTTTTTGTTTTGGTTTGGTTTTGTGAGAGAAATAGCATAAATAAGACATACATTAGGCCCAAACTTAAAATATGTACTGTGTGGTCTTTCAAACTTTCTTCAGGAAACCGCATCCAGAAAATTCTGAGTATCAGCCTCCTAGAATCTCACAGGAATGTCTTAAATTTTTCTAAGGGTAGTAAATTTAATGAGCATCCTCAATATTTTAAGAAAGGCTTCTTTGGTCCCCTTTGCTTTGTGCTTCTGTTCCTTAATGATATTTTTTAAAAAGACTGAATATGTAAAAGTGGGTATGGACAAGGACAAATTCAAAATGAGATCAATGTTTTTGAGTGTGTATGTGGTGATGAAGGCATCTTATTTGTGCTGTATAAGTTGCAGCCATAAATTATAACCAAGCAAATACCTCTACTCAGATGTGAATGCATAACTTCACATCTGATCCAAATTCCTCTTTAGCACAAGAGCTGTTTTCTCTCTACTTCCTAGTCAGTAAATTCAAAAAACAAACATTGATAGAAACATAAAGAATGACAGCTGCAGAAGCCTATTCTACATTAGGATTGCCTCTGGTAGAATTAAATGTAAAATATTTTATGACTGTTTTGGTAAAATTAATTTAGAGAAATTGCTGCTGTTTTTTTTTTTAATTCTCTGTTAATCTCACTGACGTATATAGTGATAATTTTTTCACTAAGAAACATGAATTAGAAGTGATAATTTAAATCCTATGGATTTTGTGACATTGTAGAGCATGACTAATAGATTTTCTAAATAAATCCAGGGATATGGTACAAAACAATACAGTGTAAGAATAAGCAAGTACTTTTGGGGATTTAAGCTACTGTTAATCGCTATTTGCAGCCTTCTCAACTTCAGCTCTATTCTTGCCTTTGTCCTCTTATGCTTAATCTTGGGTTCACAGCAATCCCATGGCACCTCACCTTCTCTTTACTATAGGTAGGAATCGAGATCCTGTGATGAGAAAAGTAGCTGAAAGAGAAGACAGAACTCATATTCTAATTGCTTCAGTTCAGAATGAGGGATGGGATAAATTAATATTTATTTTCCTACATTCATTCAACTATATGCTTATTACTTTTAAAAAACAAAAGTTGAAGTACAAGAACACCTATCCCTTCAGCACACATACCTAAATTATTTTGCATTTCCTAAATTATTGGGTAACAATATATGATATCCTTGAAAATTAATCTAGTTGATATGGATTGGAGGAGTTGCTGCATGTTTCTGCAGATTTCCTAGAAGTTGTATTTTAAACAGCACCTTATTTTTCAATCATGCAAACAGCATGATCACAGCAAAAGATTAGGGTGTTTACCAAGATGCTTAAGCAATGCCATTCTTTTTACACATAGATTTTGCAACTGGTCTTCATATAAGCCTTGGATTTCCATCATGACTCTTTTCTGCCGTTTTTTTTTTCTAGTATTGTTTATAAATGTGATTTAATACTTCCTCTGACATTTGTAAAAACTGTACCATGTATCTAAAATTGCTCAGACCTTAAACAGGTCTTCAATATCCTTCCTTCTTTTTGCCTAAGTACACTTAATTTGTCAGCCTTTGTTTCGGGGTGTCAAGTCTAGCATCAGGTTTTATGGTCAGACTGGGGAAAGTGTTTCAATTCTTTCAAAGACCAGTCTAGTATTAGCTACAGATAACACATGACAGGAAGGGCATGTTTAGTAGAGTTTACATGCACTCTAAAATCAGAAAGTTGAAGGAACTTTTAAAGTTTTCTAAATGTACTTGGCTTTTGTATCATTTCTGTTTCCTACTAAGTACAAAGTTAATAGCATTTTCTTAAGAGGGAGGAGTTCAGTGGCTTGTTCTTGTGTTAAATGCAGACCTTTCATTGTCACTGTCTGGTCTTCACTGACAGCTACAAAAGTTCATACATCTCATACAAACTGCATGCAGATATAATTTGAGAATTCCTTAGCTCTATTTGTCAGAAAGAGCCTCCATGCAGTTTAAAATCAGATCAAGGAATGCAAAAAGATCTGTTTACACAGTGAAGCTGGGACTTTTTTCCTCAAAGGATAACTAATGCTGAAGTCACAAACAATTAAAAGAAGACAAGTAAATGCCTTGATTGTTAAAACCAGTATCCTAGCTGTCTGAGAGCAAGATCTCTCCTCCACATAATCACAGAGGCATTTATAAAATAAATTGCCTTGAATTCCTTGTTATCCCTGATTCTCATTATATCAGTATGAAAATGGAATCAGATAAAAAGTGATCTTGTAGTTTATGTGCATTGTTCTAAAGAGTCCTTTTTGTCTGTTTGTTTCAGGAACCAATAGTTGATGTAATGATCTTGCCAGTCAGTCACAGGAGTTTTCACTTCTTTTATTCAGTAAAACAAAGATCCATGCACTGTTGGTCATGGATCTCATCTGAGAAAACCAAAATGTTTCTGTAGCTTTGGGAGACCTGCAATAGCCTGGAAAATTATTAAGCTGTGTAGGTGTAGAAGAAGAGATTACAGGCGACCTTGCTCCTGATAAGTCACAGTTGTACTAATTACCAAAGAAGAGGAACAGCCTTGCCCTTAATGGGTCACAGCTGTGACTAATAAAGGTGAGTGTGATAACAGGGGTGGGTTGGCTGATCAAGGAGATTTTGGAGGAAGAGGACCTTAAAGGGCCCTGAGGAAGAAGGAATGATCCAGAGAGACACAAAGAAGAACAAAAGAAGGAAGAGAGCTGCTGCAGTAAAAGATGTGCTGTGAGGTCAGTCTGGATCTGATGGAGTCAGAGCCTGCTGTTGGAGCCTGCAGTCACAGCTGAGCTGGGTGAAAGCTGTGTTCAGTCTGCAAACCAACACTTGAAGTCATAATCAGGGAGGAAATAGCCAGTGGTCATAGTCTGCAGCTGGACCCTAGAGTAGGAGCTTGCTGTAGTCAGAGTCAGGATGGCAGAGCTGTAAAGAAGAATCAGCCAGGGCTCTTTTCATGTTGTTGAATGAGAGTCTGTGTCTTGGCTCATTTCTACCCCCTAATGAGAGCTCTGCTGTAACAAGTTGTTTCTGCATCCACTCTACTCCTCTGCTGTGCATGTGCAGTAGTAAGTCTTCCTCGTATCATTCTCAGCACATAGGATATGCAAAGTATAATCAGTAAAATACAGTTGCACTTGAGGCTAGCAAGATTTTTTTTTGTTTTTTGGAAGTACTTTTGACCTCCCTCATTCTAAAGTTTTCATCTTTTGAATATGTTGAACAATGCAAGCATATTTTGTGACTCCTTATTCCTTGTGTGCTCAACTGGTGTTTCTGTAGATATTGATATTTAAGAGATGTCTTGAAATGACAGTCTTTGACTAAGAATTACCCAGGGAATCCTGTTTGCCTTCCATTATCAGGCTACTTCATTGGATTTAACCAGCTTTTTACTTGTGTCAGTGACTTCACACAATGGTAATTGGTGTGAAGGTTTGATTAGATTCCTTCATGTTTTGCATTCTTATTATCTATGAATACTAGTGCTTATTATTGATATTAATCATAATACTTTCAGAACACTGGCCACTTGGATCAGGATATGGAAAATATGACTACCACGTAACTAACAACAGCAAAGTGCTTCAGTGAAGAACTTAGCCCTAAGTCAAATGTGAAACAAAAAAATCATTCTAATCGTCTTTGCAAATAGTTTGAGCTATGAGATGAATTTTGTGTAAATGAATCTTTTGTGTAAGTGACTCTTTATATGAAAATCGGAAAACAATGCAGAGAAGAAATGAGATTGTGATGTGGAAAAATTATGACAGCTGGACAGCAAATTCCTCAGCTTACTAAACCTCAGTTTCAGAGATGCTTCTTGAAATTAATCTTAAATTTTACCTCTTCTGAATTGCTCCAGTTAGATTTAACTATATCCCATTTTACTAAACTGAATTGATTTCTCCAGTTGCAATTATTTATGGCTCTCTATTTTAGGAGGGGCCTTGCAAAAAGCAGCTTAACTCCATGGTGAGTTTCTTGCCCAGTTCCAGTGAAAATTCAGGCTGTGCAACTCTTGCATCAGTCCTTTGGTAGACAGAAACATGGGTTGTAGGCAGGGAATATTATATTCTCTGATATCTTGTATTGGTATAGTCATCAAACTTTAAAGTATTTCTGGTTTTTGCAACTAAGTGGTATGGGGTAAGGTGGCTGATTTAAGATGATGGTACCATTCCACACAAAAGGAAAGACCAAAGTTTAGGGAGCAACAGTCTACTCAGATTTTCATTATGTGCTCCTCTTCCTCTGTCTTTTAATATTTCTTCCCTTAAATTTTATGTTATTATTTTATTTTCTTATTGCATTTATAAAATAATTTATCTGGATGTAATAAAAAAAACCCAAAAACTATTCTAACAACAAGAAAAAATTAATGTCATTTTTAAGCTAACAAATTATCAATGCTACTGAAATCTAAAATTTGGCTGTGCATATAGGTGAAATACCTTGTCCTGAACAGAAAACTTCAAAGAGAGACACAAGAACTATCCTGTAAAAGTATAATCTGTCTCACATTTCTTTCCTTATGTGTTTTTTCTGTTTTGTTTCTTTTTTTTCATAAAAGTGGTGCTTTCATAATAAATCAATTTCTATGTAAACCAGTTTTATGCTTCTGTCTGAGAATCTATGATTTAACAGGACATAAGTAGGAAAAATATAGGGATATATCAGATTGTTTTAATAAACACTGCCCTTGACTAAAATTATATCTTGGAAATTAGTTCAATAAAGTAGGGCTGTAAAAAATAGGAAGTGTCTTTGTAAATGAAATGCTTGTTCTTAACCATCAAATATATTTCCTTTTTAAGTCAACATTAAATAGACACTGTTTCAAGAAAATAATCTTTATGCATTATATTTATATGAAAAAAGTATAGAGCCACCAATAATGGAAACCAATTTATTGATGTTGTTTCAGTGGTTAAATATAAATATGGCCATTTTCTAACAGGAAAAATCATATGTCTGTATTAAACATTTGTGTTTCCCTCTAATAATACTGCAGCTGTTATGTACATTTTTATCTTTAAGAAGTAAATACCAGCAGATTTGCCATCTGGTTTAGTGACTTTTTACAATGGTTGAGAGTTGTCATTCTCTGGTAACTTTAGATTTGCCATTTGAAGTTGATGTTACAACTCTGATTTTGTTATCTATGCTGTAGGAAAAACTGGCCGACTTTTCAAGGAAAGTCACTACTTCAACAGTTATCAAGACAGAGCTAAAACTAGATTGTGCCATGGGGCTTGGTAATACATTTTGTGTCTCCTTTTTCTGTCACTTGTTCCTGGTATCCAGCTATGGGCCATCAGAAAAACACTGCTGCAACTATTATCCAAACAATATTAAGCACCAGGCTAAGCAGGCCTTGAAGCTAATTTCATCTCAACATGAGAAAGGTTTGCCTCACCTCTGTTGCACTGGTGTTCAAAGAGACTGAAAAAAAGACCTGGGTTTCTGCATGCCTGGGAGTCCTCAATTGCCAGCCAGATGTGGCACCGAAAAGGCTGGTCAAATGGCCATGCTTTAAGAAATTAAACTGAGGATTTCTGAAGTTAATTAATGTCTATCAGAAGCATAGCTTGCTGTTAACATTGAAGATCATATTCAGTAAGTTCACTACCATTAATGTCAGAGTCCCTGCCTTTCCATTCCCTAAGTATCTTTGATATCTTCTGCTGTGCTCACAGCGTGCCTTATGCTTTTATTTTATACAGTGACTCCATTTCCAAGTATATGCTATAGCTTCTGGGAAACCATTCATAACTAGAGCAGTTTAATACCCAGAATGAATATTTATAGTATAAATTACTTGATGCATAATCTTAGTCATAAAATTATTTTCTTCATGCATTTTTGACTAGCTTTAGTGACAGAAGCACCCAAATATTAATGAAATACAATATGCTATAAAACAGCATGTTACACTGAGCTGTGTGTTTCTCAGATACATGGTCATGTGCAACTGCTTTAGGTGACCCTGCTTGAGCAAGGAATTTGGACCAGATGACCTCCAGCAACCTCTTCCAACCTCAAACACTCAGTGAACTAAATTCCATGAAATAAATATTATCATGAATAGTCTAAGTAAAATAACTTTCTTTTCATTTGTTGACTGAATTTCACAACCAGTACATAAAAGAGAAAAAGAACTATATAGCAATATAATTTCAAGAAACATGTCAAAGAAAAACATAAAATTACTATATGCCATAAGTAAGGTAATTTTTATTTCTGACAGATATGCTATTTTCACTCAAAATCAAATTGGTTTTATTAAGTAAGATTTTCCTGGAGACAAAAAGGACCACAAATTTATGTTGGTATTGTGTCCATATTATTTATTCATATACTTCAAGTTTTTCATTTATTGGATATGTGTAAAATGATCTTTTAACTTCTTTCTAAAACATACTGGTTTTTTTGGTGTTTTGGTTTTTTTTTTCCCTTTAGGTGAAATATTCCATTTTGGTGTCTAATTCAAAATGGTCATGTTGTTATTTCTGTTCGCTTCTTTTTGATGAAGTACTTAATACAATATCATTTAGCATTTCAAATATATGATTATAGTCATTTGTTGCCTTGGTGATGAATGTGTTGTGTACCTGAGGGACAATTGTGTGTACTTTGTTGATGTATTGATGTAGATTGTAATTTGACAGAAACATTCTATGTATCAGAATTTTACTGGTAAGAAAATGCCAACAATGAATTTCGTGACTAATTAAAAATCTAATTCAAAAAACATTTCTTTTAAGTTTGCATTACACATGGATTTTTTCCAAGCAAAGTCATTAAAAGGTCGACTACAGTTTTGTAATGGAAGTCTGCATCTTTTGGTCATCTTAAAATTTCTTTAACAAACCTTAGCAAGACAAGTTCATTGTAAAGATGCAGGCACAAAGACATTCATCAGAACAAAGCTAAGATTTATTGCAGAAGTCCCAGAAGATTAAAACCCAAGTAGTTATGCTGCTCATATCAAGCTCCTTGGCAAGGAACTATGTAAAGGTGGCTTACACATCAATTGTGCATATGTCCAAAGAAAATCCCTAAACCATTCTCAGGTCTCTGACAGATAGTCCAGACCTCTGAGTTGCCATTTCAAAGTGGAGTGGAAACAACCCGGTAGGTAAGGCTAAAGGGAAGCATTTCAGGCATACCCTTCTATGTGGGAATTTTTGCTGGATTGGCTGCTCAACATATGTTTTTAAGTGATTTTATGAACTGTTAAACTCTTCCAATTTCCAAACAGGAAGAGGAGGGACTTTACTTTCTGCTCTGCCTCCTGTGTCAGGTCCAAAGTAGTTTAAACACCACGTTGAAACATACTTAATTTTTATTATAACCAAATTTTTATTTTTATTATCAGAATTTTTTTTCAGCTATCTTAAAGAATTCAACAGCAGGACCCCATAAATACACATACCTGTTTCTTTAATGGCCATAATGTTATCTCAATGTTTATGTCAGAAACAGTTATTTAATGGCCATGAAATACATGCTTTCAGCCTGGCCCTGAAAGAGGAGTATGATAGCAAAAATTTAGACTTTTCAACCAGAATTCAGTATATCTACCTTTTAAAGAATTGCCTTGGGTCATGCTTCTGTATTGCAGATCCTTTGTCCTCAAGAAACGTCAGATTTTATAGTGATAGCTCTGAAAATACTAATGGACATGTAATAAATGAAGATAGTCATTTGGCAAGAAACAAGTATGAAGAAGAAAGCGTTGTGAAGAAATGCACTCTCATTGTGTAACTGTCATGAGGTATCTTTCAGGAGCTGAGGGAGCTGTCGTGCAGAGTTTGTGCCAGAGCTCATCTGTGACGGGTCAGGTCAAGCATACTCACCACAGCATCACTGTCTGTGTTTTGTGGCCCTGTTCTGGAAATTCCTTTAATGTCATGTTCAACCAATTTTTAAATTATCTTAAATAATTCACAAAGTTTCTGCTGCATTTTCATTAAACTCTCAACTCCTGCACACTATCAGCATGTTCAACCTTTTAATTCTACTTGTAAATTAGGTTTCAGATGAGCAGCTTGTATTCTAACCCATTAACTGCCAGGAGAGTCACAAGTCTGAGCAATTTCTTACAATGAACTTAAGACTAATCTGTATCACAGAACTGGCAACATCAGTACTGCTGCTTTCTCAGCTTTGTGCTTTCTTAAGCAGTGACTGTTGCAGCTATTTCAGCCAGTTTGGGAATCTTTGGCATATTTTTCCTTTGTTTACAAAAAAAATGCTTTATTACCTTCTTGTTTTCTTTGTTTTGGAACACTTCTTCCTCATATCTTATGTATAAATTAATGCTGAATATTACCTTTTCTTGGATAGATCAGCAGCTTATGTGCAAATTGAACTATAATGCTGTTACTTCAAAAACCCATGATAGGAGGAACTATAGCCTGCTAATGAGCACTGAGGGACCATTTGTAGCCTCCCAAGAAATTCAGGGCACTGAATGTTTAAACTTGAGAGTATTATCTTCATAAAGGGTGATGAGCTGTTGCATGCATTGTGGCAAATTAAACCTTGAAATAATATTTTAAAAATCACTGGAATTACTCAATGGATGCATGTAGTCTATTGCTTATGATTTAGGTGATTCCCTGCTTAAAAGGATCATTTTACGTTAATTTGTTTGAATTTCATTGAATTCGCAGCACACATATGCAAAGGGAAGGTATCTAGGACCTTTCTTCTTCTTCTTCTCCCTACCACATGGTTCAGTATACAGATCTCTCATGGCACAGAATCACAGAATGGACAAAGTTTGCAGGGAGCACAGAAGGTCATCTGTCCAACCTTCCTGCTCAAGCAAGATCATTCTGGAGCATATTGCAGAGGATTGCTTCCAAATGATACTTGAATATCTCCAGTAAGGGAGGCTCCAAAACATCTCTGGGCAACCCGTTCCCAAAATTGTAAACCAATTATTTACTGGCTTTCACAGACAATACAGGTCTGAAATTTAAGAAGCTATCAACCTAAGGATTAGAATCTTTATTCTTCTGCTAAGGCACCTGAAAAAAAATTGAAACAATCAGGCCAATAGGTGAATGATTGCCATGGGAACTTCAGGGTGTTGTGCTGGGTATGGGAGAGAAAAGCTGTAGAAAAATAAACAAGGAGAAAATTCACCCAAGAAAATTTTTCCTAAAAAGGTAAATACTTTATATAACCACAAAAGAAAATCAGCTGAACACCATTAGAAAAAAATCTCACCACACGTCCCTCCCTGCATCATCTGAAAGCTGAAGAATAAAATTCAGAAAGAACTGCTGAAAACCCTTCTCCTTCCACAACCCAAAATTTTGGTTATTTTCCACTGTTTAAGACAAAATTTGGTTTCTTTCTACAATAGTTCAAGAAACTTCTTTTTCCAGGATAGACCCTGTACAGTTCACTATATAAAGAAGACCTGGTATCATTTGTTCATTACTTCAGTGGGTATCTCAACTGTACATCATAAGCAAAGTATCTTTGTATAGTTGATGTTTTATTGTTGTAAAAAGCATTCATTCTTTCCACTTTTATCTGTGGCAAATGATTGTTATAGGGTGCTCTTGACTTTCTGACATTGGTGATGCATCTTCCAAAAATCTGCTTCTGAATTCAGTCTCAGCCATTGCAGAGCAGATGCCTACAAGAGCAGTGCTGATGCTGCCAGCTGTCATCTCACACCGTTGCTCAACCCTGAACAAAGAGCCACACTGGGGTTTGCACATGCACCAACAGCATTAGCTGAAGTGTTAACAGTCAATGGAGTCAGGGTAGGTCATGTTGACAAACTCTCCCTAGGGCTTCCTTATATTTCACATATTTAATTTTAATTTTTAATTAAATATTTTATTTATTACATTTCCTTATATTTTAAAGGGCTGCATAGGCTCTTCAAACAATGCCTGTCATGTATCTTGAGTTGAACTTTGAGCCAGCTGTTTCACTGAAGATCTGTAACTTTTTCCTACAGAAGTTTTGGAGATAGAGGTGAAGTTGAAAGACCCAATGATTCTGCAGTTATTTGCAAATAAAACACTCCAGGCTCACCTCTCATGGAAGTGCATACGTATTTAAATGTAGATGCACATATTCATGTATGTATTTGCAACTGTATGTGAATATACATATTTATCTTCCTTTTTTGAACAGTGCAATTACAATAATATTAGGCACAACTGTAGTAGTATCTGGGAAGGTAATCATGGCTGTGGGTCTAGTGGTCAAATGTCTACTTATTTTTATATATGTTGTGCTCAGAGAAAAACACAGTTAAACAAAGCAGCAGTACTAAAAGTCCAATTAGCAAGTTATTATAATAATAAAATAATAATTGTCATTTACACTTCAAAATTTTCTGAAAAAAAGTGTTTTTTGATTAACTTACCTTCAGTCTTCAGAGTCTTCTATAAAACTTGTTCTGCTTTTCAAATATATAAAATTAAAATTATTGAAATAATTTAAATTTTTTTTTGGTGCGGGTTTTGCCTTTATGCGGCATACTATATTAACTAGATTGTTGATCAAATTGTTCATGAAAAATGTTAGCTCAAGATGGTCTGACAGAAATGTCAGTGGTAGCTTAATGTAAAGATTAAACAAACATAAGAAATTTAAATAGAAAAGGCTAAAATACATATTGAAATCTTCCCACACCTTCCGTGTAGTTGAAGAAATCTGGTTAAGGATAAGAATTTTCTCCGCATTTATATACTCTAGAATTGCTCATACTCAATGAAAAGTATTCACACAGATATATCAGAAATATGATGGTCTGGGTGTTTTTTTTAGTTATTCATAGGTCAAAAGGCCTTTTTCACTCAGTTCAGTTTTTCTCTGACTAAGGCTCTGTTTAGTGACAGTTTAACCCAGAATAAATGCTGAGTACCGCAATATAACCTTTTATTTTTATAAAATACAATTACTGACAGTCACATCCATCAACCTGGAAGATGTTACACATGAGTGTATGCAGTATCTTCAACCCCTGTCTTTACCAATGTGTTCATATATGCTGCTATATGTGCTGGTAGCCTTGTCTTTAATTCCATATACTATTTAGATTAAAATAAAATGCATCCAGAAATATATATCCATTTTCCTTTGGATATACAATCTATGTACAAAGGAATCATGGTCCATCAGTATCTTTTCTTGGGTTTGTGACACATAGACCTGGGACATGTTTTTCTTGCAGGAAATATTAAGATATTTGTGCTTTGTGCTGTCAATATCCTGGATAAGGAAATTCTCCTAAAATTACATATGCATAGTGACTAGAGTGTAAAGTAGGAGATATAAAGCCATGTTACATAAACTGCTTTTTCATATAGTTCACAAGTGCAATTATCTCATGGTCTTTTAAAGTAACTGGCTTGCAAGAGTCAACTGTTCGTGCAGGGAGTGTTTCTGTGAAAGCAAGAGACCCATCTAGTAATAGAGTTCAGCAAATATTATTCCCTAATATTATATATATAATATATTCCCTATAATATAATAATATTATATCATTCAGCAAATATTATAGTAAGTCTAAAAATGAAAAAAACTCACCCTCAAACCAGACTGCATTTGAGATGGGACATCACACATTCTGCTCAGAGCAGAGCAGTGCAGGCACAGTGCACAACATCCGTAATCCAGGGAGTGCAGGACTAGCATCTAGGGGAACAGACATTGCCATTTCTGTGGGACCAGGCCTCCACCAAAACCTCTCCTGTTGCTTGGTATTCATTCAGGGCCACCTCCCTACCAGTGCTGTGGCTTTGCTGCAGTGCTGCTGCCACTGCCTGCCATGCTGAGGCTCCTGACTCATGCTCTTCATCCATTCTGTGGGTGGAATACACAATCTGTTGGCTTGAAAACTGGGGCAGAAAATAATAACTGAGCTTTCTCATTTTCTAAATGAGAATATCTTATTTATGTGTACTTGTAAGCAATAAAAGGGAAGGTAAAAAAATTAATGAGGACTTTCCCTTCAACATAATGTATAAGAACATTCCGCTGATTTCTTCCTTTTCCTGTCTATTAGTTAGGAAAATCTGATGAAGAAGAATTATAGCCCTATGTGTGCTCAGGGGAAAAAAAAAAGAGTTTTCTGTTGTTTTTTGTTAGATGTACTGACTCTCAGTTTTAGAAAATACAAAGTGAAACTATAATCTTGCTTGAAAGGAGGTGCAGGTGGAAGCCAGCCATACTAACACAGCTATATACTTACTTCCCTGGCTGCAGACCCAAAGCCATCAAAGCTCTTTTTAACTGCTGGCCAGTCAGGAAGACTGCTCTGGAAGAACAGAAGGGTTAGTACTGAAAAAGATTGGCCCCTTATGCATTTTCCAAATTTACTCAGAAAAGGGAAAGAATAGGCAGTTATGTACATAATCACGCAACATGATCCTAAAGCTATAGATCTTTAACAAAAATTAAATGTATTTCTGCTTATGGATTATGAAGAACTTGAATAATTAATTTCCTTACCAGAGCCTCAACAGGTCTGGTAATTAACCTCGTTCTTTACTGGGGCTAGCAGTTAAGTTTTAACACTCGCTTTGCCTCTCTTGTTTGCATGAGTTAAGAATATCACCCACGGCTTATGCAATTGTATCCTTCCATGTTTCACTTACCATTTTGCATTCTGGATTTTTAATAAAGAGAATTAAAATTAATTGCTTTAGGAATTTCATAATTAAGATGTTCTATTTAGCTTGTGGAGTGTTAGATGATAAAGGAAATCTTATTTAAAATTATTTAACAAGTAATTATTATTTCAATATTTTTGAATCTATTTTTGCTGCAAAATAGAGTTGTTGGCTCCAGGCACAAATAAATTCAGTAGGACTTTTTCAATCGTATCCTGTTATTTCAGATCATCTGCCAAACCTGATGCTACAAATCTATCCCAAACTTCAGAGACTCCTTCAGGTTACCTGTCTGTTCCACGATGTGAACCCAAACTGACCCATGTACTCCATTACAGGGTTTAGCTCTGTTCCAGGAACAGTGAAAATTATATCAAGAAGTTTTAAAGATAAACAAAGAAGAGTGTCTTTTTTTTCTGACACTAAGAATTTTGTAACCATAACAGAAAGGAATAAAAAATTAGGCGATTGTCAAAATGTCACACTTTATGTGAGAATATTTTATTAATTTTTTTGTTAAATGTGAGTAAATATTCAGTTAAAATAACTCAATTCTACCTGAAAATTAGTATTTAAAGCTTTTTGTCACTAAAATAAAATTTAAAAGGAAGTTTTAGCTTTATATCGTGTTAGAATTTACTGAGTACCTTACTGTATTCTAGCTAATTTTCTTTCTAAAATATAATGTAAGAGATTCATAATTTGGGCTGATGACACTCCTACAAAAATTCTGGGATGGTTATTTTACACCATTTGTTTTTAACTAGTTTCTATCAACTCCAGTTATAAAGAAAAGATGCAATTTTTCAATGTCTAGAGTGGAAAATCCTGCAAAGTGGGAAAGGACATCCTCTGGTACAGACTTTTTGAAGAGTTTTAGAGAATTGTGAGAAAGCACATCATATTTTATCTCTGTTAAGAACATATTGAATTTTCATTTACTTAACTAAACTAAAATACATTCATACAGTCTTTCCTTATAACTGGGATCCCCAGCATTGCAGTGCATCATTTAATTTATTTATTCCTGTAGTATCTTCAAGCTCAGTCTGCACTCACATAATGCAACCCACACAAGTATGAAATGAAATCAATGTCCATGAGAACTTATTTTATTCAAAAATTTTTAATTAAATAAGACTAAAATATTCAGCCACTTTTTTGAAATATTTTTGTGAAAATGACTTTTTCTGTTTTCTTTCTTAAGATGTTATACTAAATAGAAAAAATAATGTATGTTAAATAGATGCAGATTATATTTTTGTTTACTGTTTTAGTAGAAAGAACATATTTACTGATTTAAAATTTTCACTTTGAGATTAGTTTTTCAGGCTTTCTTGTCCTCCTAGTAGTTTCCCATGAAAATACCAGTTTCAACAAGAAATTTTTCAATGCAAAATAATCCAGTAAAATCTTCATAATTCTTTACTGAAAAACAGGGATAAGCAGCTTACTGTGGTCTATTTGCCAGTATTGTTCTTTTAACCAGCAAGGAGGAAAGTGCAGACTAAACTACACCAACTTGTTAATTCTTGTTTGTGACCCATTTTTCAATCCCTGCAGAGATTTTTTTTTCTTTATAAAATAACTAAAGTGGAAGAGTTAACCTCCACAGTGTTGAGAGACTTTGATTGTATTAGCTGCTGACAGGAGGATAATATTTTTAAGTAACATAAAATTATCTCACTGATTGACAGAACACACATACAATAAAGTAAAATGTAAGAAAAATTCAAAGTAATTGCTTGAAATGAAATAACATTCAAGCAAGCTAAGAGGATAAAAGATACAGTCCCAACTAGAAGGCTAAAAAGCAAACATATAGAAAGGTGTTATGGAACATATTTTAATGTGATTTTTTTCATCCTCATCAGTCTTTTCATTTACAGTATCAGAGCCATCCCTAAGACTTTCTTCCCCAGGAGAAAAGGAATACAAATATTTTAGTTTATGTCAGTTTGTCTCACTTTGTCCTTACAGTAGGTAATGGGTAGTAACTACATGACCAATAGTTTATAATCTTTGTTTCAGAAAGAGATTTAGTTTCAATATTGTTCTGAAAGACATGTATTTGTTCAGATCCACAAAACTAGGAGTCTACTTTGAAATTACATTGTGCATGAGCAATTTTACTTTTCTTATTTGTTATTTCTTCAGTGTCTAAAACTGAAACCTGGAAAGAGACTTGGAAAGCAAAACTAAAACATTATTATGATGACACATTTGGAGGTCATAAACAGAGGATGTTATGCATTAAGGCAAAATGCAATATGCAGAATAGATTCACAAACAGTTTGGTATGGAGAAATGACATTGTACAGTACTGTGAGGCCATGTCAGGCCATGAACACTTTGTGACTGAATGAACACAGAGGGCCATACCAACTCATTGCTTTAAAGTCGTTTTTCAACTTCTAGTTTCGAAGCTAGCTAACATAAGGCCCCCAGACCAATAGAGACAAAAATGAAGACTATAGCCCTAAACCAGGGAGATTATTTCCTATGTTTTTGTAATAACCAAGATAGTCAGTACAAGCTAGCAGTTGGGATTTTGTGCCAATGCAGATGATTCCCTGATCAAGAAAAAGGTGAATTCTTTGCCTCTAGTATCTGAGGGACTCTGTCCCTGAGGAAGTAATGAAACTTGACATTTCAAGAGACTGTTCCATTTATATTATCCCTACATTTACTTGTTCCAGGTAAGTCATGCCACCTGTTCAGCTGCTTTTGAAAAGTGCAAGAATGATTAGGAACTGTAGAAAAGGCCCAACCCACTCTTGCAAATCAATATAAACAATTTGTCAAAGAGCAAGGAGAGGTATTACGTCACTGAAACTTTGTGGTGTTTTTTAATTTAAGCATTTTCAAGAAAATTGTTGGTTAAAAGAAATTTGGTTAAAAGCATTATTGGTGCTGCTTTTGTGGCACTTCATGGCCATGAATGGAGAAATGGGATTAAAATTGTTCCTGTATTTTGTCACCTTTAAAATAAATGGGAACATTTCAACAAATTGATTTGGGGTTGCCAATAATTCTCAGTAGTCCATTCTATTTTTGCAGCAATATCTGTTTGAGGAAGATCTTTTAAGCACAGGTTTTATTCTGACTTTATCCTCCTTGATCCTTCCATACACTGTATTGATTTTCATGGCTTCCACAGCCTCTGCTTTGAAATGCTGTTCATATGCATCTTCTTATCTTAGCATATGTTTTCAACACTACTTCAAATTAGTTTATCTCCTGCATTTTACCTTGTATCCAGAAAGTTATCATTTACCTTGTGATTAGTTTAGGACACACTGTTCAGAGGAATACATTGACTCAAAAAATAACTGACACTTTTCTTACTCTAGATTCTGCATTTCCTTATTTACCGTGTTATTTTAAGTTGTTTTCAGAAGCTAAAGATTTTTTTCATACTTTCTCTTGGTTCACAGAGCATTTGGCACAACTGGATGCAAAAAGGAAATCCATTTGACTTTTGACATTTCCAAAGGAAATTCTACATGACTTTTTACTTTATGTAACGAGAGTGTACATTTTTTTTTAAAAAAATACTTTCTATGTGTGTGCTTCTGAAATTTGTTGCTATCTTTACTGTTGTTTTTCACAAATTATCCTGATGTTTCTGCTTTCTTTACCATCTTTGACTGCCTTGCTTGGCTTGCACTTGACACCTTTACTTCAAGGTGTGGATATTCTTGGTGGGCACCATTTCCTGACACGGGAGGAGTGAGATTAGTTTTCAGATTACGATACCCATGTATGTGTTGAAATGTGAGCACAGCATCTTATGTTGCCATGTGCTATCTTGATCAATTGTGCTATCGGAAAAGAGAATATTATAGCACATAACCAGCAGTCCCCTGGGGTGTGGGAGGGTCTCCCAGAGTGGGCTCTTGTACTGATTTCACTCTATTATTTCCCATAGAATCTGCAGAGAGGTTTTTGGACATATATCTTTGCTTGAATTTGTTTTGCAGTACTTGATTTTATTTTGTATCAAGGATTGTATTTGAATTTGTTTGTTAGCAGCTCATACTACACTTACAGAGATTGTGAGATATTGCTTTTCACAAATACGTTTTCCATTAGAAAAAACAGTCTATTCGATGTTTCTGCAATTTCACTTAATCATGCACCATTTCTGTGGGTGAAGTGGTAATATAGGAATATCAGTGTATGGATGCTACACAAGAGTTTCTGTCTCCAGCATTCTCATCTGTTACTCATTTTCATTTTGGAGATGTACACTTCACTGCCGGTAGGTGGGCTGCCTTCTCTGCATCTATGGTGGACTGGAAAAACCTTCTACTCCTTTTAACTTAATTTTTCCTCTCCTTTTCAATTATGTATTGGAAATAGACTTGCCTTCTTTCCTATCTGTATTTTCATTCCTCTGATACTGATACTGGATACTGTTATTGTCTTATTACATCAAGGAAACTGTATGGGATTTTTGGGCTTTAGGGTTTTGGGTTGGATTGGGCGTTTTTTGGTGAGATTTTTTTAAATGTGACACAAATAATTAAAATAAATGTTTACTGTAATAACAATATTAAAATTTTAAATCCAGTGACCAGAGAATTTTTTCTTAAAAGATGTGCTACTGTACCTGAGATTTTGATTAACTCTTCTGTTTTTAATACCTCTGCCTCTGTACTTATGAAAAATAATATACAGGGTTCTATTGGCTCTCCCCACATGAACACTCTGTCCATGAGAAAATTATTCCAGGCTTGATTTTCATCTCTGTTTTTGTTTATCCCTCAGAATCAAGCTTCATACACAACAGAACGGCAGATAGAGTATGTGGCAGACAGCTAATGACTCATAATGACAGACTCATAAACAAGCTAATGCATGGTAGGGAGGGCTATTTTTTCTTCCAGAACACCCTACCAGAGGCATATCCTTCCTTGTCCTTTTTGTTTTACTGGGGTTAGGTGCAGAAAGTACAGGAAAGATGCTTTCACAACTACTTGGTTTTTGAAACATGTCCTTCAATTTGAAACGAACATGATACCTGATATATTTGATCCAGAAAACAAAACTGTGCTTTTGAGATGTGAAACCTCCTCTCCATCTGGAGGTTTGGTTGGTAGCAGAATAAAGCAGCAGGAGAAATAGATCTCAGCCCTGCACAGGCAGAGCAGTGACAACTACAGGCTCCATTTGAGTCTCTTCCGGAAGGAAGAGCATAGCTGCCAGAATACCTCACAGCTGTTGCACAAATCTACATTATAGAATGAACTGTGGATAACAAGTCCCAGTAATTCATGGACTTACAGATGCGCTGAACCAGCACTGTTCTGCATAGTTGATGGAAGAACTTTTGAATATGTTTGTTTTCCCTTATTGACTGTATTATTTTTAATCATGCAGCACTAATACTTTGTGGCTGAGCAGCAGGAAACCTGCCTGTTTGCTTTGTTCTGCTTGTTGCAATCTGAAGTCTTTAGGAAGAGGAAATATTGCACCTCCCTAGGGTGAGATCCCTTTGGTAAAAGATAAGCAATTGAATGCAGCACCTGAAGAAAAATTATGGCCAAGCCAGGTAGAATTATTATTAAAAGCGATTTTTTAAAAATCTGTCTCCTAAGCAGAAATGATTGTTCTGCCTTTAAAAATTTACTTTATTTTTTTATTTTTCTTCTAGTAAAACATAAATTTAGATATTGAGAACACAATTTTGGTAGTTCACTTTAACAAAAAGCTGTGGGTATATCCACCTCAAAGCTTCAGTTCATTCAAGGTCCTCTCAAATAAAGTTGTTGGGGTGCAAGAAAGGGAAGCTTTTAATCAGTGATAGAAGGACTTGGGGTTTTTTTTATAAAGAAAAGTGTTAGACACTGATAATTGGATCATCGTGCTTTCTTGGCACATTGTTCCCTTCAGAAGAGCTAATATCAGTAGCTGTCATTCAGATGAGCAGATGGAAATTTGAAGATGTCTTCTGCAAATAAAACCCTCACTAAATTAATAATGTAGAAGTTTACCATCAAGTAACATAAATTAATGAGATTTGCAGTGAAAACATCCATGATCATACAAAACCATGACACAATAGACTTAAATGGCACAAAGGATTAGTATAACTGTGCCCAAATATTTTTTTATTCCTTTGAACAAGAGCTATTATACAGTACGCAGCCAGGTTTCCAACGCTTTATATGTGGAGTATACAAGGGAGAGCCAGATGCTTTATCATGTTCTTTTGCTAAGAGCCAAAGCTTTAGTGAGTTAAACATTCAATGCCATGAAAATAACCTTTGAGCTACTTTTTTCCCCCCCTCCCTGGAATGATGCAGTTGATCCTGCCTACATACTGTCAGTTTTGTCGTTCTTCCTTGAAATGAAGTTCAAAAGTTGAAAATTTGCTAAGCTAGTGAACAAACCCCCACAATTTCGAGGAATAAGGAAATTGAATCGGCTACTAACAAGAGGAAAGAAAGAATGTGGTTTCTGACTAAGCATGCAAGGAAGTCAGGTTCATTGGAGATAATTGGGAAGACAGTAGAGGAAGAAGCTATATGGGAGACAGAGCATTGTAATAGAAATGGGAGAGGAAACAATTATGCTAACTGCTGTTCAGCAGAGGTGGAATGTGTGGGTAGAAATGGAAAATGGAATTAACCAGAAAAAATATGAGACAAATACTCCAAAACCTACACCTAAAACTATGATTCAGACATACAGTGTGAGAAAAAGAGCAGGTTGAGTAAACAACAGGCACTGAAGAAGATAGCAAAAGTACAAAAATATTTGGAGGCCAAAAGACAGGAGGGAGCAATCCACAGTGTAGTGGTATTAGGCATGTGATGGTAATTTTTAGACACACAAAGTGAAAAGAAGGAGAAGAAGGGCACAGACATGAAAAGAGGTTCTGAGTTCTGATGGGAGGGAGGAGGTAATATGATGTATGTGGATGGTGCACCGGACGGGGAAAGAAAATATTATCCCAGTTGCAACAGATATCACCAGAAGATGTCAGACTTGTAAATGGAAGTGGAAATGTGTGTGCATGACATGGGAAGAAACAGGATAGATCTGAGAAATGAAGAAAGCAAAGCTGGAAACAGTCCAACATAGAAGAGGAAACAGTCAAGTTAGACATTCAGAAGGTAGGAAGTGTAAGGATATAATGCAGAAAAGGGTTGTGGAGAGTGGCAATTGGTATATGACAGAAAACCGAGGGAAGTATCTGAAAAGCACAGTGAAAATACATCTGCACCACTTCACCACACAAGCTTGCACTGTGTCAACCTGACACAGATGGGAAAAAGATGTGCAGTTGAAGAACACATGCAGGAAGTGCCCTGCTGCTCCCTCAGTTACCACTGTGGATCCATACAACTCAGGACACAAACCCAGCGTCATTTTGATCAATATTCTCCCTCCCAGAGGACATTTCATGGTTGAAAAGCCTGATTTGCCTTAAAAAAGCCAATATAGAAGTCAATAAATACAGTGAGACTTTTTCTGCTGCTGGATGGACATATTTTTTCTTAGTGTCACTTTGTGTTTGTAAGAGAATGGGAGACATTAGGCCTCTGTCTACTTGTTCTTCTGTAAAGAGAAAAATAACGTGTTTGAACAGGACATATTAGAACACCACACATTTGAACTCCCATCTGTGTTTTGAAGTAAGCATTTACAATCCTCAGTCTTCCATCTTTCCCACCACTGTCACTTTCTGCTCCATCACATTCACATTTTAACAATGTACATTGGCATTTTAAAAACATGTAACTTTCATGTTGCTCTTTAATTTACAAAGAACATACAGGGTCAGGCATTAAATTCCACCATTCATTTCAGAATTTTCTTTCCTATAAAACAGTCTACATTTGCATGGAAACAATATAAATCAGACCCCCAAGGAACCAGAAAGCTATCCTTGAAGTTGGTAGTAGTACTATCTCGTAGGGTTTACTTGGTTAGTTCCAATGTCTGGATATGGCTGGGTATGCCTAATAAAAAGCCCATATATCATAGCCTCTATGTTTAGGGTTTCTTTAAGTCAGAAAAATTTGCACCAAATAATGTGCTTAAATATAAAATATTAACCCTTCATCATGACCTTATTTTAAAAAGTCATTTTGCACAGTGGCTCAAGTGAAGCACAATATAAAATCAGATCGTAAAAAAAATATGTTCAGCATGTAGGCAGATCAGAGCCACACACATTACCCTGCTGAAATCCTGGATAAAAAAATCCTTTGCATTATTAAGCTAAACACGCAATATTAAATAAATACAGAGGAAAAATTTAGACATGTTCAAAAACTCAAATCCTGCATGCTTTTGCAGTGAAAACCTTAGTTTTATCTATTAGGAAACAGTCCTGCAGTTTTCCACTTATAAGCATAAACCTACTTTAGAAAATTGGTTGCTTATTGAGGATTTGAGGCTGCAGGGGCTTGTGCACCTGAGGGGCAGTTCTGTGGGGGGTTACCCGAGTCTATTTGTACCTGTGATGGCAGCACTATGTGGAGTGAGGCAGGGAGGCTGACTTGTCTATGCTTTTGGTGTATGCATTCATACATCTAGTAAACAGAGACAAGAGAAACCTGCTTTCTCTCATAGAATAATAGGAATTCAAAACCAAACAGAATTCTAACAGCGAGTTCATGCATTGTAGTCCTGATTTCCTTGTGAACACACAGCATATGCTGATATTCTCTACTTGTGTGTATGGGTGAATGACCCATCCATAGACTGTTTCAGATATGGAATCATCTGGGTTACCTTAGTTCAATCTACTCATCCATTAGCAAGTCCTAAAGCAAATAATTTGTGAGCTTGAGCACAGTCACTTCATAAGTACTATTAATGCCATTATCACTAAGTTATACAACCAAACATGAAAAAAGCCACACACACACAAAAGAACAGGAGCCTTTCAGTGGATGTAGATAATCTCCTCAGAAAAAATTGAAGTATTTGAATTGAGTCTCAGGAATTGAAGCTTGATATTCCTATACCATTTGGGGCCAAACTTTGCCTAGTTCAAGGATAAGAGAGCTGATCAGAACACATGGAAGTTTTCCATCTGTTTTAATTTACTTTGGATCAGGTCCAAGGAATGCATTTTGTTGTCCTGTGCTGTTCATGTGCAGCTGTTCACAAATGTTAAATTCAGATTAAAAAGCTATGCCTAAACAAGGATATTATGAAATCCAGCTCAAAGCCAAGACTCATCCCATTCCTTTGTCTGTTTTTCTTTCCATAACTGTCACTGGTCATGGTGTCTTAGCTGTTAATCTTTTTCCCTTTCACATCTTGCTGACTCTATTTTTGTAGCAGGGCTCAGGTAAAACGGGTGCAGTCCACTTTAGAAAATGAGGTTTCAGCATTTGTTTTCATTCTACATTGGAGCAAAAGACTTCTGGACTTTTTGAAATTTTTCATGGGGAGGGGGATCAAGTCCATCTTAGAATGGCTACTAACTTTGTAGCTGGGGAAACACTTATTTTGCTGTCTCACTTTTTCTTTTCGTTGGTAAACCACTCATTAAATTGTCATTTTCAGTAGATTTAGTTTTTGATCAGAAGAACAAGTGTTGATCGTCTTTGACTGCAGAAGCCTAACGTCAAGATGAAAGCATCTATCAATAAAACCAAAGTTTTCCAAGAAATGTTCCCATTTCAATTAACTGTAATTTCCAGTTTTGTCTAATATGGGAAAAAAAAAAGGGAGTTTTCCTACAGGATGCAGTGTAAATGCAAAGAAGGCTTTGCTAAAAGTAAAATCAAAGATGTATTCCATTAGGTAGGTTTTATTTGCATTTTTGAAGTCCAAGATCTGACCAGTAAAACTCTAGATTTTAATAGTACTCCATACTTCAAGAAAATTAGACTTCGGAAGAATATGAAAAGTTACTTTATCTTCTTCATTTGCTCTTCTAATAAAATCTAAAGTTGCAAAGCAAGATATTTCAGTTTCGAAATACTTGGCTGGATTTTCTACTCATGCAACCCCAATGAGACCATTCTTGTTGTCTCATTGCTTTGCTTCCAGAAGCCTCCACTTCTCCAATTTAGTTTTGCTTTTCTGTTGTTCAGCCCTACACCCCTTGCCCACAGGTTTGCTTGTTAATTTTACCTTCATCACTTTTAAACTGTTTTCCCTAAAGGATAAATTTTTAGGTTCTAAATATTTTCTTTTATATATTAACTTCTTAGATAACTCTGATCTTTCAACAGCTTTCATCTCTAACTCTGTTTGTTCCTTCTCTTCCTGCTTGTCTATTTTATCATTATCTTTTCACTGCGAAGAGCTGTTACTCTGGATGGTATTCCAGGGATGTCTTAGCAGTGCTGAAAGTAGATGTCTTCAAACACATTTAATCTCACAGTCAGTACTATTCTTTAAATTATTCTTCTTGATATTATTTTATGCTAAACCTCCAAGGACCAAATCCTTAGCTGTTGCAAATTGCATATTGAAATGATTGTAGCTTTACGAATTACACTAACCACAGTACCATCTCTGTGACACCAACATTTGCCTGAAAAATTAAAATTCCAATATTCATAAGTAATAAAAAAACCTGAATCTAAGCATATACACTTAGCCAAAGGATAATGATATCAATATTTTTTGTCTTCTGAGAGGCTGACCCTTAGCTAACAGAAAGTGTGCAGTGTAGATGATTTTGGGCTTTCGCATGATTGTTCATTGAAAGTTTATACCCGTGAAGTGTCCTGAGTAAAGGGGACACATTGATGGGGCAGTTGAATGCTGATTAGTAACTCTGCTGTATGACATTGATTGAAGAAGCTGCAAATCTTCACAATTTTCAGAATCAAGATAGATAGAATTACTCAAAGGCATATTCTGCTTAGTAGGAAAATGACAAAAGAATAAAGTAAAGACTTTTTTGCAGCTTTTGTGCTAGAAACAGGCTACAAAGTGACTGAATTTCCAGAAATTTAAAGCTGCTCCAGAATAAGTTATATTCTGTGCTGAGTCTTTCACTCCCTACATATTGTGATCTTACAAAGGGTAGAAGCTAAAAGGAACACAATTTGAGAACATCCATTTTTCTCATCACAGCTGCAGCACTATCAACCAGGCATATTGTGGGTGAAAGAGGCAAGAAATAATACCATTTGTACAGCATGGATGTTCACACTCCTGCACTCAGTCTTTGACTCTCTCTCTTATGCCTGATGATAAAACTCTCTTCAATATATCACCTATTAAGCTTCACAACCAGAAGCAGAAATTGTCAGCAAAAATGCCAACAACAACATTTTCTTTTGGTACTCTAAAATTTAAACAAAGGGAAAATAGAAAGGAAAATGCTTCACATTTTCTTTGAATTGTTGACATAGTGTAACAACATTCAAGCACTGCAGTCAAATGCATGATTCTGAGAAAAATTTTAATGTTAGAAACATTAGTATTTAATATATATTCCAAAAGCCATAATTCAATGTAAGAATAAGAAAAACCTGAGTTCATTCACTGAGGAGTTATTATCAATATTGTTTTCTTCTCTAGAGGGTTTTTTATCTAAAGCTTTTAAACTATCAAAGAATGAAAAGCTTCAAATTCGAAGTTTGGTTATCCTTAAGGTTTGATTATCCATGGTGGGACCTAAAGTTACCTTTCAAACAAAATCCACAAAAGCACTCCACAAAAACACTCCCAGACCACTAGAAGCAGTTCTGTATCTTTAGAACTCACCAGTCTTGTGCTCACAGGAAATGGAATATGATGGCAAAATTTCAAGTTGTAGGAGCACAGCCACTATAATTACCACACCATGTATTCTGTGAAAATTCAGTCTCAGGATGCTGCAACACTTTGAGACTTTCAGAACCTCTGGGTTTTCTTAGCCATAGTGGAGACTGTTTCCCAGTTCTGTTTTCCATGGATTCTTTTGAGATATGCCTGGATCATTAGGTATCCTGGGGAAAAGAAAGAGAATCAGAAAAAAAAATGCTACTCCCCAGATGAAGATGAAATGCAGGATCCATGGCATTATGGATTTATAGCATGCAATATGAAGGCACACAAAGAACCACGACAGTTCAAGGTATAAAAGAGAATTAATGGGCTTGCAGAATAGGAATTATTTTTGAGCTCTTGTAATACTTTACACTTGAAGAAATCACAGTGTTTAGCAACATCCATACAGAATCACAGAATATTCTGAGTTGAAAGGGACCCACAAGGATCAAGTCCATCTCAAGTGGATGGCTCATATGGAGATCAAACACATAACCTTGGCACTATTAGCACCATGCTCTAACCAACTCAGCTAATATATTATCTAAGAAATTACTGGATTTGAGTAGGACACAAGTAAAATCAAACATTTATTTTAGAAACAAGTATCTGATCATCTTTTAAATCCTTCTGGTATTCTTGGTCCCACTACTCTTTCCCCAAGGGATAGGCAATGTTTCAATACTTAATTTTGCAAAATAAATGAGAGAGAAAGAGATTCAAACAAAAAACAAGTTGAACTATACCTATTTAAAATTAATTTTTAGTTTTAGACATGACTTTCACATTCATCAAGTCAATGAAAAGTGACTATGTTAAGAAGGTATGAATCATGCTCCACATTTAGCTATCCATCTCTTGAACTGGGGCCAGAGCCAAGATACTCGCTCTAGTTTGCATGGGATGTCTAACTTTAAGACAAGCTAAAATTAAGTGACATGAATCAAAGCCATAAGTTACTCTAGGCTTTAAATGAAATCTGAAATTGAGCTCTGTCCCACAGGCATAAAAATGTTTCTTAAACATAAGATCATTTTTCTTCATAACATTATATGTACGAATACTGTTATCTCTGGCACTACTTGAAGTTTGAAAGCTTAGCCTGAAGTTAACATCTATCTTACCATGCGTGTTGCATAGGATTTTGCAGTTTTGTTTGGTTTGGGATTTTTTAAAGACATTAAAAAGGAAGACTGAACATAAAAAGATGGAGCTGTACTCCCCAGGATCTGAAGCTTTGCTAGCTTTATCAGCTCCTAAAGGAGAAGGATCCTTACAAGGGGTCCATTCTTTCAAGTTGCTAACAAAGTGTGATGGTAACCATCCCTAAGCCTTTGTAGAATAGAGAAAATCATGTGTTGTTTTGCACAGCAAAGCTGAGAAAGACTACACACTGTATACTATAACCTTTCCTATGATTGTCTCAAATATTTTTTGTCTTACTTAACCATACTGTTCATTTTGGTTTTTCTATACCTATGGGAAAAATATTTAAAAAAACTTATCTTGTGCCAGTTTCCTTCCTTGGAATATACTTGAGACAAATTGTACACATGAAAATCCTTTTCTTTTCTTGAATCCAAGGAATTCTAAATTTTCAGAGGAGAGAAACCTCCTTTACAAATTTAACAAATAGAATAAGGACATGTATTCTATATAGTCAAACAGAACATTCTGTTCATTTTTGACATGTTATCTTTCCATATAAAATTGAAAAATGGGAAAGCTCTGTTGTTTTTGGGCACTTTTAAAAGTTTCTGCTCCTATCTATGTTACATATTTTCCTGTCCACTTCTACATAAAAAATATGGAGAGATATTTTTCATTATCTTTCTGCAAGAAATTTCTTTCATCTACTATATGCTTAAAATCAATCAGATTTTTTCAATTAATTTTCCATTTTTTAGCTTAAATTAAATTAATCTTCAAAAACAAATAAATAATTTTTGTCAGAGACAACATCTTTAATGATGAAACTTGGAATATGCTATAACTGCTAAATTAATTTCAAGCAGAAAGAGATACACTATAGCTTGCAGTCTTTCCTGCTATACCACAATTAACAATTGTCAAATCTTTCCTGAAGGAACTTAAATGTCCTTTATTTGTATCTTAGATTCAAGGAGGTAAGTCCAAAGTAATTGCACAGCGCACAGTAATTTTTGCACAGTTAGGAAAAATACTTAAATATTCCAGAGCTGTACCATACTTTTAATTATTGGACTATCCTAAAAAGAAAATTACTATAAGCAGTAATATTAATTCTTCCTCTGAACATAACTTGAAGATTGGAAAATAAGTCAGTTCTAGAATGTAGGGGCAATCAAGGCATTATGGAAAGGACATTGTGTCACAGGCTGATTTGATTCCCCTGGAGACTCTGGTTCCATGCAGACACAGCTCAGTGTCCATCTGACTTTGTTCCTGCACTCAGATGGGCCAGAAATTATTTTATTTACAACCAATGAAAACCAACTATTATTATTTGATTTGCAACCAACTCTTCCTATGGTAGCTGAAATTTTGAGAGAAAAATGTGCTTTCAGCATCTTCCGTTCTAACCCAAAGAGATTGTAATGAATCTTTATATTTTGCAGAAAGGAAAAGGTGGGGAAGTGATAGAAGTTATTGGAATTCAGATATTATTTAACCTCAGATGTTCAGCATGGGTCCATAGTTGTCACTTAGCATTTGTACACTCATTTTTGAATTTCATTTGCCTTGAAGGTAGAAAAGAGAATTCTAGAATATAACATCTGTCCAACAGGTCTCTATAGTGATTCTGCCTCTGCTTAGACTTCAGCTTTCTGATGAATTAGCTTACCTGCAATCTGACAGTTCAGTAAAATTTATTGAAAAAAAACAAGTCTTTATCAAAATCTCTCTTGTGACCACCAGAGTGTATTTGAGACCTAATTGGATAAATCCCTTTGCAACTAAATCTGTTAGCATTACCTTATTGGTTTGATCTGTCCTCACCAACACTGGTGATGAATCCCCCACAGCTAAGGTAAACCAGCAACAATTGTGTTTGCATTGTTAAAGTAATTAAATATTAGGGCATACTAAGGGAATGAAACACGCTTGCTTTATTTTATTAAAAACCTTTGAACTCAAAAAAACCCCCAAACCTTTGAAAAATATTTTTTTAATGCATTGATTCATAGAATTTTCTTTACATCTTAGAAGCAATTCCACCACTGCAGGGTACTTTGTGAATATATATGTGCAGATATATTTGTCTCAACTGAGTCATCTGCCTTCTGCTGAGATCAGCAGCAGGATGTTCTGCCTTGATTTGCTCTGTGCTTACTCTTTCCCTTCATTCCTCACTAAGAAAAGGTGCATGACAGTCAGACCTACAAAGTCATGCCATCCTGTGGACATACAATCAGTTATAGGGATGTTCGATTCTTCTTCTGCCCTGATAGCTCTATGTATATGGTTTTCAATTAATACAGATACACTAGGGCAAAATACTGCTAGAATTCTGAATATTTCTCATTTTTAATTGTCACAGAAAACTTGAATACCTAAAAAACTCCATGATCTTCTAGTTCCAGGGGAAACCAAACCTCTGTCTTGTATTCACGGCATTCATTAGGAGACAACCATTAAATCTGCTGTACTTTTCTCTGTTTCCTTCGTAAGGATCCTGGTCGTGATCTTTCATTTCCTCATTAAAATGATACCATCTCCTTTCCTAAGTGTGACCTGCTTCAATCTTGCAAATGTTGCTAGTATTGATCTATACCTGACTTGGAGATAATAAGGTTTTGCAACCAAACCCGTGGGATTCTGAAAGCTGCCTGCAAAGTTTGATCTTCAGCTGAAGTTAAGTGGTTTCTGCCTGTGCTTCTGTTTCTCCAAAGTGCTTTTGTCAATTGCTGCTTTAAGATATATTCAGTGCTTTTAAGAAGTGCCTTTAGTTTATTGGTACTTTATTCCTAATTATATGACAAAGCTATATACCTTTGCTTTTAAAGCACATTTATTGGCATCCTGTCAGGCAGTACATGGATATTTATACTTAAATTGTTTGGTTTAATGTATGACTTGGCCTTGACTCCTGTTATCTAGAAGAAGTATCGATTCTGAACCCAGTTTGCTCTGCAGTCTTCAGATACAAGCTTGTTAACTGACCTATATCTTAGATCAGCAACTTTGACAGAGTTTGCCTTAGGGGAAAAAGGAGGGTGTTACAAATCCCATGTGTTGAATATTGTGCCTTTGTGGCTTACAGAATCCTTGGTGGTAGAACTACCTGTTTCTGAATTGCTACAAAAATAGCTCAGTTCACTGACTTACACTGAGCTATATTTGAACAAAAAACAACAAAGCAAATCTCTACATTACTTTGAATAATCGCAGTATGTTTCCCTGTATTGTTACTGCATTACTACTTGAGGAGCATACCTGCAATCAAACAATACCAGATCAAGTAGCTCAGTACTTCTGTCTCTTATTGCAGGTTTTGCACTACAGTCACTCTATTTGAGTTCCCCCAGTAGGACCTGACCCCGAGATTAGGTAATTTGGTTAGAGCATGGTGATCAAGGGTCCAATTCCCATATGGGCCATTCACTTTAGAGATGGACCAGATGATCCTTCTGGGTTCCTTCCAACTCAGGCTATTCTGTGAATGGAAAATCTGTATTTCCTTTGCTAAGATTATCTGATTGAGGACTTTTTCTATGCAAATGCAGATAATAAATGCAGATAATAAAGGGCATAAGAAACAGACAAACAAACATACACACATACACCTGACAGACAAACATAAGACCAGGACAAAATCAAAACCTTATCAGTCACACTAAATTACTGAATTTAGTAATAAAGGGCTATCAAGAAACTGCAATCAAACTGAGGATTTCTCAGGAAGATTGAGAACTTGAGGTCTGGGATACTGGAGGTTGGAGGGTGGTGTTCAGTGGGACTATGGAGACTAATGAAGGAATGAAACTCATGAAGGTCGTACATCTGGGCAATGGCAATCCCAGACACAGCTACAGGCTGGATGCAGACTGAAAGCAGCCCTGCAGGAGGAGGACTCAGGGGTGACCATTTATGTAAAGCTCAACACAAGCCAGCAACGAACAAGAAGGAACATGAGAAACAAGGAACAAGGGTGGGCTATTTAACTGACTAGCATTAGAACACCTAACCAATATCTAGGCTGTATCTCTTTTACTATTCTGTTTTAGAATAAAAGTAGATAGTTACCACTAGAGGACAGGATGAAAAATTTAGGCTGAGGCATCCATATTAAAAGTAATATTCATTTGAGTGAAATTAATTTTATTTCGGAATTACAATTTGTCATTTTAAAGCTATATCTTTGTGCATTTTTAGAGGCTGGATACTAAGGCTGGGGATTAGGACAAGTCAGTTGTGGAAAATACCCACAGAAATTTATAGGTATAGTTAATAGAGAGACAGATAATATATGTTATAAATGCAGTTCTGACCATACATAATTGGGAAGGAATTCTTTGGGTACTTGGGAAAAGTCAGATTTTTCTCTGTATGAATTGCAAGACCCATGGAAAGAGGTTGTCATAAGAATGAAAATAGTCTTGTCCACTCTGAAAATATGTGGAAAATTTAAAAGTTCTGTCAGACTCAGAACTCTCTATTTAGCAAAGTTAGGCACCTGCAGCAGCAGGCTGCACTTCTGGACAGACAGTAGATTGTTTGATGGGGTTTCCAAACTTCCAGATTAAGTAAGGTTTAGATTACCTGGATCCTGTCCTACTTTCCATCACATCAATTTGTAATTGAATTTCATAAATCGTCTTCAGAAGTCTTGTTCTACATTCAAACATATAGATTGCGAGACATATAGAATTTTGAACATATTTAAATAAAAATATACACTTGTTATATGTCTTCAAGTGCCATGTGCCGTATCAGTGCAATAACAGCCTGATACAGTATGGAAATTTGGGAATGTATATAAGGATTTGAAGCAGGTAAAGTGTCAGAACATAATAGCAAGACAGCAAATATATTGTGAAGGCTGGCTGGCAGGATTAAGCAGGAAAACTGGGTAAATGGACAGGAGTGAATAAAATAGTATGCTTCTAGATGTGAGAAAAATACTTACTGGTGCCAGCCTGGTATGTGAAAATACAACAGAAATTATTTCTGAAATACCTCTGGGATTACAGACAAAGAGGGCATTATCTTAGAAATATCATAGCATTATGTTATGATGAGGTAAAATATTTAAGAGAAGAAAACTAAGTAATTAGGCTCATATAGCTAAGTTTAGAATAAAATCCCAGTTTTCCTTTTTAGCAAGAAAAAATCAAGGAAATTACTGTTGCATCACTTTACGCAGTCCTGCAGTACCCCAACCTCTAACTTTTATCTTGGTTCTCCAAAATACTTCTTGTTGCAAGCAAACATTCCAATAGAGTTTGCATACTCCTTATTCAAAGCTTATCTTTGTGTTAGGGGATGATTTTATTTGAAAATAGAATCACTTGGGCTTAAAGAAGTAGAGCACAACAGCAGTATAATCTACAAAATATAAGCATAAATTCACTATATGAGCCAAGAATGATGGACCCTTCTCCCTTTTTACATTCTGCACAGCATGGTTCTGAAACACATGGCAAGACTGCAGTCATGTTCTAAGAAAACTGAGTCTATGATTCCATAAAATTACACTTACGTTCACAACAAGGTTTTCATCAGTGGAAGTCATGCTTAGTGGAAGGTTTTCTCACATGGATTGGATTTTGGCCATGAGGCTGTGCAAGGACCTTGTTTTTCTATTAGCTATGTATGTAGAATGAGAAACCTCATAGAATTAACTAACTCAAAACCACCTATGTCTGTCTGTCATTGGGCCTACTAAGTATGCTGTTGATGTTGGGTCTGTCATAACAAAGCTTTTCCTTCCTTTCTTTAAATCTTGATGCTGGCAGAATGAAAACTGAAAGACTACCATCATGATTCTGAAAAGAAGAATATATAAAAAAAAAATCCAAGAAGTAATGGGATCTTTCTCCAATGCATTGCACAAGCAAATCTGTGAACTAGTAAATAGCTATTGGCATAGAAGGGGCACTCACCCACAACCGGGATTAGAAAGCAGCAAAAACAATGTCATATTATTTATGACATTCAGATCACAAACATCATGCAGTTGAGATTTATGCTTCATATTTTTGCCTGTTTCTGCTTTAAGTTGTTCCTTTCTGCTAGCTAAAGGAAGAATACGTTCCCTGACATTTAAAAAAATATGTCAGATCTTAGAGTTTTTATTATTCATCCTTATTGTTAAGATATATTTTATGGGGGCTTGAGCCTAAAATATCCCTTATTGAGTAAGTAATGGTGAATTGCACATAAAAAACATGTCTGTAAAAATGAGGAGGGAAGGCTCTTCTGAATAAATAATTGTTATTAAAAAAAAACACCAAACAAACCAAAACAAACATGAAGCGTTGCTTGATGCCCAGAGGAAAGTTTGTAATACTACAGCGATTAGAAATACCAGATGATGCACTTGACGTTTCTATAAAGAAACAAATAAGCTGGCTTTCCCTACTACAAAAACTTGATGAATATTTGGTATGAGAAGCTGAGACCTAAACTTCATACTAAAAAGCAAGTTTATAGTTTTCCTATCTCTCCTATTTTGTAGCATAAACCTGTGTCATGACCTTTGTTATTTCAGCAAACCCATTTTAAAATCATCTTGTTTGGAAAATAAATTAAGGGTACTTATTTGATTTTGAATACATGTTTTAATAAAATACAAAAAGAGCAGAGGTCAGCCATTAGTACTAAGGGCAAATTCTAAAAAGTAATAACCATATTCCTATTGATTAGTAATGCAGAATCAACTACAGTTGACTAACATGACATTATTTTATGTTTATTTTCACCTACTTTTAGATTTAAAACAATCTTTTAGATCTGTATATGGAAATAAAGAATAAAATATATCAAGAAGATACTGGCATATTGTATACAGAATGAAGTGTTAATCTATAGAGGTAAGCTTGTCAACACTCTACAAAAGCAATGCAGGTCAAGTCACTCCCTCCCCAGGTAGGTCCCTAGCACTTTTATGCAGGAAAATTATTTTGACTCACATTGTTTATATTGCAGATAAAGTGGGAAAATATTAAGTAAGAACATGAGGAATTTTCTTTGTTTGCAAAATGTAGTAAAATGTGAGCTTGAGAGGAAAATATAGAGTCTTGTAAAGACTGAAGAGCCAAAATGCACTGAAGTTGCTAAAGGTGCAGGATAAGTAAAACGAGTTTTGATGGAATGGGAGAACAATGGTATCAGCAAGAATGGACCATTTCCTAAAATGATTTGAACTGTTAACTGCAGGTGAATTTCTGGTCCCAATCAAAACATTACTGATTCAGTGAAGCCCAAATTTCAGCCAGTGGTATTCCACTCAAGTATTTGTAAATTTTCTGTCTCTCAGACAGAGACAAGATCTTTAGCCCCTAGACTGAGTAATTATTTTGGGATGTGGTCTATTTTAAACTATGAAAAGGAGGTAAGATATACCTGTCTTTGGGCTATTACTCGTGCAGCTGCAGACATTCTGCCACTGCAGACTCAAGGCTAGCTATGACATAATCTTCCATTCCCTTTAAGTTCCTTCTCAGCCCAGTGAGTTTTCATGTACAGAGATGTTGTAGGTGTGTTGGAGCATCATATAGTAAGGCACATTAGAGCTTTGTGTATGCTAACTAAAAAAAAAACCTACTATATGCTAAAATTCTTTGAACACTTTTCCTCTGAAATTTAGAAGTAACTTTTTGCCACTGTGCTACCAACTACCCAGATGAGTAGATAAAATTGCTATGAGCTCTTCAAATACTTAAATTTAATTGACAAGACAGAATGTCAGTGAGAGGAAACATCATAAATACAGGGGAATAGAATGTACTTTTATTACTTAACCTTGCATAGTCATTTATTTGAGGCATAAAAATGTTTGTGGGACAAGTAATGACAATAACATTTTGAAGCAGGGCATTTTCAAGATGAGAGAAAATAAAAGGTGTCATCGAAAAAGGAGAAACAAAACAATGATATATAAAATGTGGAAAGAAAATTTAGAGAAACTGACAATAAAAAATAAATTAAAAAATTATAAAGAGAAAATATAAAGTATAGGATCACTCTGTATTTCACATTTACTGATTGCTTCTATGTCAACAATATACAGGGTCTAATTTTCACATTTGAATTCCAGGTGATACAATTTTCCCCAATCCAGAGCTGATCTATACATCATATGTCTCATTACTTATAGTCTTATTTTTCCCACATTCTCAGCCCCTCGATCATTCCTTCCAGAGCTTTTTTAATATAATTCAGGGCAAACATTAAATGAATGATAGTATTACTGCCTTTAGCAGAGCAGTACCCTCCAAACAGGTTTACAGCTTTGATATTACAGTACAGTTCAACCTTTTGGGGTTGGTGAGAAGGAACTCAATTCAAGGTAAGTTCAATTAGGAAGAACACTGCATTTTCCTTGCAGCCAGGTATCCTCATGATTTGCTCACCTTTACACTAACAGGAAAAATTGGACCTGTATCATCCAGTGTGCAGTGGTGTGTGGAAAGCCTTCCAGGAGCTAATCTCTCAAGTCCTACAGAATGAGCAGGTAGCTCTGATAAGATACTCCAGCTTGTGTGGGCAGATTTCTTTATTGTGTCCTTTTATCATGCCCTAACATGGTGATTAGTGCAGATGATGTCCAGGCCAGCTGGACAAAGAGGTGGTTTTTCACACCTTGTTCAACCATAAGGGCCTTGATTTTGAAGTTAAATACAGGAATTACTCTGTGCTTCTGATACCATAAAACAATTCACTACTGTGTCTCACCACAGCCTGTGTCATGGAGAAACTCCCCAAATAGATCCTAGCTCCTGTTTTTTTGTTGTTGTTGTTTTTTTTTTTAACAATAGATTTATAGCTGATCTGCAAAACAAAATATGAGCTGACAATATCTGCTGACACTAAGATATTCAGCATAGTATAAATGAAGGGTTGCTGTAAAGAGTTGTGGAAAGGTCACACAAACAATCAAATGACATCCACAATTAAATATAAATAAATGGGATAGATTTGAAAAAGCTTTACTGCAATGATGTACACAGTAATGGGCAAGTCAAATGCTAGGAATGACTGACAAAATAAGAAAATAGACAAATCATTAATGGAAAAGATACAAAAAAGACCACGAAGGACATCTGTAACTGTAGGGATGAATGTTTTTCAGTCTGCAGAAGAGATGATGGAGGGGATCACAGGTGACAGTTTTTAGAAACAGAAATAATTGAAGAAATCAGCCTCAGCTGTTTATTGTTTTGTGCAGTACATAATAAGGAGCTGCACTAGAACTAGCATGTTACAGACAAAGCACAAACTTCTTCCTATGTAGCTAAGTTGTAATTTCTTTACCATGGGATGCTGCAGAGACCAAATGATTTCACGAGATCAAAAAGAACACAGTAAATTTGTGTCAGAAACACCCACTGATGGTTATTATCTACCACCAATCCCTCTGTGACCCAAAAAGTTGCAGAACATTAAATCACAGGAAGTGAAGTGAGTATCTTGGGACTGTAGTCTTGCACTGCTCATATTTGCTTTTCTAAGTGTTTTATTACTAGCACATGTTGGAATAGGCTGAACTTTTATTTGACCCATTGTGGTCCTGTTATGTGGTCCCTATTACTTTTATCAACTGGAGGTCAAGGTCTTCCCATAATAACAGAGAAACAATAAAGACCTGGTCAGTAACGAGCGCTCAGGCTGTACTGTAATGACAAATTGAAATCACATCAGAAGTAATTAAAGCATATTGTTCTACTTGTAAACAATCCTCAAGCATAAACCCTCATATTTTGCAAAGCTGAAATCTAATTCAGACAAAGTTTTTTATATGGACTCTTCCTGAATTTCTGTAGTTATTAAAACTTGAATAGACCGGCATGTTAAAAAAAAATTTCCACATATTGGTATGCTTTAAAAAAACATATTCTTATGGATAGTTTAATGGCCAACAGTACAGGAAGAATTGAATACATCATGATATAATGAACTAAATCTTAAGAAGGCAAAGAACAAATCCTGTCTCAATCCAGTACATCTACTGAGCTGGTTGTCTCTGTCACCCATGCAGGATCATTCAGGACCAGGCTCCTAGTAGCAACTGTGGCTTGCAGGGGACCAACATTGGAGCAGACTGTTCCTGACACGGGAAGGACCCATACTGGAGCCTGGGACCAGCATGAGCTGGAACAGGGTAACCACACTTTGGGAAATTCAGTCTTTATTTCCCAGGATGAATTTACTTGGATCACATTTCTTTACTTCTAGATAAAATCTATACAGCTCTTGGAGCCATTCTAGTGTGATTTTCACACCATTTTTCATAGGATCATATTAAGTTTTTGCAAGAAAGCCCTAGTTAAATACTTGGAATGCTGAGAAGATGTAAGAGTGAAATAGCACTCTGGAAATAAGTGCGAAAATGCCCAACTTTCCATTATTCCCATTGTGTAAGGTACCCATGTGATTTTTAAATTTAATTCTTGCTATCTTGTGAAGAGAGCTAAGAAGCATGTGAGTGTGTAGGTGTGCACTGTATCACAGCAAGACTGATTCATCTAAAACAGTCAAAGGAGAGTTATGAGCTTTTGTTCTGCATCCTTGCCAAGAGACCTAATTAAAATGAAGAATTACATGGATGCTGAGGCAGGAGCTGGACTTGTCAGGCACAGAATTCTGCATGCTCAGCAGTTAAATGTGGGTGCAAGGAACTTTTTTATTACTGATTGTATATAGATGTATGATTTTTACCTTCCTGGTAAAATAATTAAATATTTTTTTAAGTAACTTGAGTGCCATTAATAATGCTACAACTAACAACATAACAGAAAATGAAATACTGAAATTAAACATTTATTTTTGTATTACTGATATTTTCCACATGCAAGTGTTGGTTAAAAAAGCAGACTGGACAATATTTTAGTTTTAATTATTCAGACATAGATTGTAAACAAATTTAGACATAATTAGAAAACTCAGATGGATATTTAGTCATTGTATTAGCCAATGTACAGTGGGTGTCAAGAAAGTAGTGATTACAAAGCATGAAAAAATTACAAGAATCACAAGAATCACAAGGTTGGAAGAGACCTTCAAGATCATCGAGTCCAACCTGTTTCCTGACACCTCAACTAAACCATGGCACTGGTGCCACATCCAGTCTTTTTTTAAACATATGCAGGGATGCTGACTCCACCACCTCCCTGGGCAGATCATTCCAGTACTTCATCACTCTTTCTGTGAAAAACTTTTTCCTAATATCTAACCTATATTTCCCTTGATGCAGCTTAAGACTGTGACCTCTTGTTCTGTCAGTTGCTGCCTGGAGAAAGAGACCAACCCCACCTGACCACAGCCACCTTTCAGGGAGTTGTAGAGAGTGATAAGGTCACCCCTGAGTCTCCTTTTCTCCAGGCTGAACAACCCCAGCTCCCTCAGCCGTTCCTCACAGGGCTTGTGTTCCAAGCCCCTCACCAGCCTTGTTGCCTCCTCTGGACACCCTCAAGTGTCTCAACATCCTTCCTAAACTGAGGGGCCCAGAACTGGACACAGCACTCAAAGTGTGACCTCACCAGTGCCGAGTACAGGGGAAGAATGACCTCCCTGCTGGCCACACTATTCCTGATACAGGCCAGGATGCCATTGGCCTTCTTGGCCACCATAGGGCACCCTGCTGGTTCATGTTCAGCTGGCTGTCAACCATGTCCCTTTCTGTCTGGGCGCTGTCCAGCCACACTGTCCCAAGCCTGTAACATTGCAAGGGGTTATTGTGGCCAAAATGCAGGACTCAGCACTTGGACTCATTAAACTTCATCCTATTGGACTCTGCCCATCCATCCAACTGGTCCAGGTCTCTCTGCAGAGCCCTCTTCCCGTCCAACAGATCAACACATGCTCCCAGCTTAGTGTCATCTGCAAATTTACTGATGAAAGACTCAATACCCTCATCCATGTCATCAACAAAAAGATTGAACAGAACTGGCCCCAGCACAGATCCCTGAGGATCCCAGCTGGATGCAGCACCGTTCACCACCACTCTCTGGACCTGGCCATCCAGCCAGTTCTTAACCCAGCAAAGAGTGCTCCTGTCTAAGCCGTGGGCTGCCAGCTTTTCCAGGAGTGTGTTGTGGGAGGCAGTGTCAAAGGCCTTGCTGAAGTCCAAGTACACAACATCCACAGCCTTTCCTGCATCCACCAGGCAGGTCACCCGGTCATAAAAGGAGACCAGGTTGGTCAAACACGACCTAACCCTCCTGAACCCATGCTGGCTGGGTCTGATACCCTGGCCATCCTGTAGATGCTGCATGATGACACTCAGATGATAAATTGCTCCATTATCTTGCCAGGTACTGAGGTCAGGCTCACTGGTCTATTACAATGCTAGGAAACAACATACAGGGGTTTTAGGAACAGTGAGATATTATAGCATGTCCCATTGTACTTTGCACATTACTTTTTTGTAGTAGGTATGTTGATTAATTGACTGGAAAGAGAAAAGAAACTAATCCAACACTCTCTTAAAATGTTCCTTACTGACAGCTATGTAGGATGACCTATCCTTTAATATTACTCCATTCAGCAGCTATGAAATGGTTGAGTGCAAAGTAACAATGCTAGAAAAATCTATAAATATAAGGATGAGTTGAAAATTAGGCCAAGGAAAAGACTGCTCTGGGAGGTAAGAAAAGAAGGATAGATTTCCCAATCCAAGTGTTTTAAAAATTGATATTTTATCGAATGGTGCCACTTGACCTAGTTAAAATGGTGCTTATTTTGGAGATAAGCAATACTAAGTCATAGAGCAGGCCCTCTGTGTATGGAAAAGATTTGTATAATGTTGTCAAAACTGCTAACTGAAATAAAGGTCTTTTCCTTTTCCTAGAGTTATGAAAATATGTGTGTTGATAAATCTCATCTCTCAGGATCATACAAAATTTTGTTTGCAATCTTAAGAAAGGTATTTAAGCCTGACCAGGAACACAGCCATTATATATCTGAAATGTGAGATATTCTTCTGAGGATGCGTTGCCTCTCAGTTATTCTGTGTGTTCAAGGGAAGGTAGGGGTGTAACACCTGGAAGTGCTTCCTCCAAGCTGCTTTAACTAGAAACTGCAGCATCTCAGGACAGGACATCAAAGAATTCAGCAGATTACAACAACAGAAGACTATGAATACTTTCTCAGACTATTAGCATTAAGTGATACTGCATCTTCAATGAGTCTATGATTTGTGACACTATGTTTCAGACTTGCCAATCTACAGGAAGAAAAAGTATTAAAATATTTTTAGAAATTCACAAACTGGTTCCCTTACTTAGAGAATGACACAAAATTATAAAGCATTGCAATTTTATTCCAGAAACATTACTGTAAAAGGTTCAGTACTAAGATTTTTTCTACAATGGTATAAACATGCAAAATTCCTCTTCTTGAAGTAAGTGACCAGTTTTGCAGTATTACAATGGCACATAGAAAATCTTTTTATCAGCAAATCAGTCCTCCAGTTTATTTCCATCCAGTGCAAGTATTTGATGTTCATAGAATATTTGTTTAAGTAACATAGGA
Organism: Rhabdornis inornatus; assembly: GCA_013397075.1. Classification (NCBI taxonomy): domain Eukaryota; kingdom Metazoa; phylum Chordata; class Aves; order Passeriformes; family Rhabdornithidae; genus Rhabdornis; species Rhabdornis inornatus. Next base: position 235,153 of record VWZS01010667.1, read on the forward strand.
TTGCACTGCATTTCATTGACTGTTTCATGCAGAAAGATGTTAAAGAGATGTTAAATAGTGATAGAAACAGAAATCTTCTAAGACATGTCTCTGTAACTGACCAAAGAAATTGATCAATCTAATCTTAAGTGCAGATCAAATATTGTATGGATTTATTAGTAATATTAAATTAACAATGCACAAAACAAGTTCAACATTAGTTTGCTGATGACCGTAATTAATTCTTATGTATGAGTAACATCTTCCATATTATTTATTGCACATAATGTAAATATTGCCTTATTATAGAAAGAATTTTTAACAGACTTTTTCTGATATACTATTACCAGACCAATTTGCACAGAGTACAGCACCCAGTTTGTCAGTCTTTATTTCTACTGATAAATTATTTAATCCAAGCAAATCATTGACAACTTTCATTTTTTAAATCAGGGCATAAACTAAAACTAGAGATCTTAGAGAACCGTAATAAATCGCCATATTATTTGTATAAATCTGCACTAATGATCTGATATGTAAAGATGGCAGATCATTCATGCAATTTAGAAATAAAAATGAGTTCATTCAAGGGCTTATAAAATGAATAATAAGTATTTATAGTATCAAAGTCATTATAGTAGTATTTGATCTACACATTTTAGATTACAGCTTCACTGTCTAAAACATAAATCAAATATAAGTAAATTCTTACACATTGAGCTAATATGAGCATTTTTTAACACTTTGTTATTCAATTTTTTATTCATTATTTCCGTGATTAGAAAGAAATTGTTAAATGAATTATTTAACTATGTACTTGTTTGGAAGCTGTTATACCTCAGGAGTGACTAAAATTGGTGCAGGTGATATCTGTAAGAACTGATGAGAAAATGTTAAGCACCAGAAAGCAAAAGGCATTGACAAGGAAGTCAGAGGAAAAATCAATGGATCTGTCTCTGCTCCGATTTACACCCTTTGCAAATGCACAATGGTGGATTTCAATGGTTATAAATTATTATGCCTCTTCCAGAACCAATGGAAAGATCCATGTTTAGGCCCTCTGAAGCTCTGCACAATATCTGGAAGTAGATGCTGCCAAGAGTGAGGGGACAAAGATGAATTTGGCCCTGTCTGATCTACTGAGGGTCTTGGACATTAATGAAAGTTCTGCCTAAAAAAGTCTGTATTTATTTTTACTCCCTTTCACTGATGACCATCAGTGCATGTACATGTAAGGCCTGTCTCTTTTTCTCTCACTCATTTGATGTTACCTTATTTATAATCTCTAGAACAGTCAGTTAAAGTAGAAATATGTATTAATTGCTTTATTCCATTTGCTCAGAGACTACGCCATTTTTGCTCTGTCAGCACTTTCATTCAATTTATAACAGCCAACACATGCCATCCTGTTGCTTAAAAACTGGAAGGACTACAAAAAAAAGGATAACAAAATGTTATTACTATGGGATGGTAATTCAGAAGTGTTCTCATCAATAACAGACATGGTCTCTTAGAGTCATTGTTTTATTTACTTCCCCTTACTTTGCAACAAAACTTGATCAAAAGCCAGTAAGTAGCACTTTTTGGTGACAATAGCATTTTACGTTCTGCTGCCCTCTTCTAAAGACACATATTTTTCTAGGGCAGATTAAAGGCCAGATAAACAAGCAGAATTTATGGGCTACTGCTCATTTTGGAGTATCCAGAAAAAAAGAGTCCTGAACCGTGCTAAGAAGGGAACAGCAAGAGAAAATGAAGGTGTAACAAATAACAAAGGAGTACAAGTAAAAGAGTAAATTCAGCTGGCCAAGCCTTACTAAACTAAGATGACAACAACATGAGAAATGCCAGAAATGAAAAACTATGTATGAAAAGAGGCATTACCTTACAGAACTGCTGACCAAGTTGGAATTTTCCAGGGCAACCGCATCATGAATAACAAGAAGGTGTAAAAAGTCAGCAAAACTGAGATCCCTGGGGAAAGAATAAATAGGAATAGCTGATGGTAAAGATGAAGAAACTAGACTGTGAAAAGAGCTGTAGAAAAGAGTAGTAAATCATGTCATTGGGGAATGAACAGGAACATGTCACCCAGCCCGGTGCTTCATCACCAAAATTTGGAACAGGAACGGGAACCACTCTTTCCACTCTAATCATGTATGACTTACCTCCAAGACCATGAGGGACACGAGCCTACTCTCCCTATCATCAGTGAGGGAGCATCAGGAACAATTTCTAAACCATGATAGAGACATTTTGAATATGTTGTACTGTCTTGTCCTCTAATGGAAAATATTTACATTTGGTTTTAACTAAGGTATTCTTTATTCTCAGCAATATGTGAGGACTGAACCCACTTTTTTTTTGCTCTCACTGATGGAACCATATGTTTCAAGCAGAGTAGTTGAAGAGGAAATGCTAGAGGAAAAATAAAGCAAACTGCATTTTAAAATGGTGTAATGATGTAGGATAAACAATTTAGGTAGTTAAATAAAATAGTTTAACTTGGAAAGTATGAGGCTAATAGTTGAATATTATTTTTTAACCTGTAACTTTAAAATATGCTTGTTCACACTATGACATATTGTAGCATCTAAAAGAGCTGGGTATATTTTAGATTAACAGTATGAATCTTTAATTATGTTCTCTGTAGTTAATAGTTTTGAGAATTTTGCTGTATTAAAGAGCTTCAGCCTTTCAAAAAGGTTTCCCAGAGCTCCTCTGACTCTACATCATAGCCAATGTCACATGCATCCCCAGAGGATTCTTAGACACACACAACCTAAACTTCTTTCCACAGAGATTAAAAAATTTACTGCTTAGTACTTACACTCAAGCTTAGTTCCCCATGTGAAATCTTCAGCTCTGTACTGCTCTTTGTGACTATTCATCAGTTGATAGCCAGCAGGACTAGGTTTTCAGATTAAATAGTATAATTACAAATTATTAAAATAATGGATAAAAATTATTAAAAGCAATAGTATCCAAATGCAGCAATTGCTATCCAAGTTGATCTGCAAATGAACTTCTCTGTATAGCTAGCTGTTGTGCATACCATGATAATCACGTTTTCTTGCTGCAGGTCTCCGGTACCAAGAGATAACAAGTGTATAAGATATAAAAAACTAAAGAGATTATTCCTTGTTGCACATCAGACAACAGAGAGACTCATTTATATATTCCTAACGTATGAAGCTCATGCACATGAAGCTCAGAAGCTGCATATAACACATTGATTGAAATCTGCTGTTCTCAACATTTCTTGATATACCCACATATATGCAGAGAATTTGAGAATAAACTGTTTTCTCAGTAGGTACATGCATGGAGGAATGAGCAAATCTCCCAAGTACCAGGTGCTGTAATGAGTTTGCTAATTGTAGTTGAACATTGGGATCTCAGTGTTCAAGAATGACCTTGGCAAACCAGAAGATGTATAAAGGATAAAGGATTAGGTTTCTTTTATACTGTGGGGTGTGAGGGATTTCTAAGGTACTCCAACTCTAACACAGGTTGAAAGCAGGCCTAACTCTGAAGATAGATCAGGCAGCTCAGGCTATGTCTTAATGATTTTTTTTAATCTTCAACGATGTAGATTCTGTAATCCTCATGGACATATATTTTCAAGGCCTTTAGTGCTTACTATTATTAAGACCTTTTATTTTTTTTTAACCTAATACGTTGCCAAAAGTTCTATTGCATCCTTTTAATATCCGACTCTTGGTGGGCTCTCACCAGAGTGGAGCAGTGGGGCAGAATCCCCTCCCTTGAGCAGCTGACCATGCTGCTCTTGATGCAGCCCAGGATACAATTGGCTTTCTGGGCTGGGAGGGCACTTTGCCTGCTCATGTCCAGCCTCTCATGCACCCCAAGTCCTTCTTGGCAGGGCTGCTCTGGATCTGTTCCTCCCCCAGCCTGTGGTCATACAGGGGTTGTCCTGACCCAGCAGCAGCACCTTGCATTTGGTCCTGTTAAAACTCATGGCATTTCCACCAGCCCACTTCTTGAGCTTGTCCAGGTGCCTCTGGATGGCATCCCATCCTTCAGCTGTATCAACTGCACCACTCAGCTCCACATCATCTGCAAATTTGCCGAGGGATCATCAGTGATGAAGATAAAAATGACATTTTATCCCAGTAAAGACCCCTGAAGGACACCACTTGTCTCTGATGTCCATTGGGACCCCTAGCTATTGGCCACTACACTCTGCATACAACCACCCAAAGATGTCCCTGCCACACCAGAGGGGTTGAAACTAGATGATTTTTGAGGGTTCCTTTCACATTCTAAGATTCTCTGAAATAGAAAATATGGAGTTAGAGGAAAAGTTTGAAAGAAAATGAAAGCTGCCATAAAACTTTTTATTTCCACAACCCTCCAATTTCTACCATTTATTTACAGTCTTCTGACATAAACTCATTAAAGCTTTAGATTGAGAAAAAGAAAAAGACAATTTTTTCTGCACTGAGAGTTGGTGTAATCATTGCAGAAAAGATTACTAATGCTGTTTTATACCTGTAGATATGAATTCAGATTGAGACAATAGTTATTTTCTTGTATAACTTTGTATTGTTAGCATGAAAATTCTTAAAATAAATTAACCATTACTTTTGGATTTTACTTGTTTTTAATGTTTCAGTCACTAAGTGAAGTTTTCTATAAGAAATAAAGAAAACAAACAAAGAATTAACAGAAAGTAGTCAAGATCCAGGATATTAGTAAGTGCTGTAAAAAACTTTGGAAATAGTTCAATTTTTTTTTTTCCAAGCAAATTACTCATCATATACATATCAGACATACAAGCATTCTGAGAAAGTCCATTATTTATCCCATTCTACAATTTAATTGTTTACTCAAAATCTATTAACAATTCAAATATATTTAATCTACTATATGTCTAAGAAAAATTTAGAACCAAAATAAAATCACTTCTAGATGTGGAACCACAGATCATTTCCGTCAGTAGGGTTATTTCTACTGTCTTACATTTATTTGTAGTGAAAACCTAAACACTTTCTAGAGGTTTCTGAACCTTCTTGAGTCAAATGTACTGAGACTTAACTATGACAAGATGCAGCTCTATAGTACTATATTGCTAGGAAAAAAAAAGAGCATTAAGACCTGGGGGGCTTCCTGAGGAAAAACTGAATTAGTGAATATTATGGGGTTTGTTCCCAGAACTATAAAAGATTTGGGGTGAATTCACTGCCTGACTTTGACAAGGGGAAAAATCAATATAATACTGGGAGGAATCATTGGCAGAAGGTGGCATCCATGGTAGCTGGAATTATGGGTGGCATCACATCATTAAAAGAGTCTGTTCTTGAAAACACAACTCAGTCTAATAATTTCAGGAAGTAGATCAAAGTCTCTGTTGCCAGAAAAGACAGCTATGCTAATTCTTCCATTTTTGGTGTGAGTGTTCTATGCATTGTGGGACGAGAGTAATGACCTTTTATTTAGGCTTAGCAAAGACCTTTTATTTAGGCCTTTGTGACTGACCCTCTCTCAGCCCCTCCCCTGAGCCTTCTCCCACTCCTGCCCATAGCCCAAGAACCCATCTCAGCTCAGTTTGTGACCATCAGTCCCCGCTTGCTCAATGGGCAGCTCCTGCAACTCCAAGAACCCAGCCCATAAGGATTGAGCAAGGATCCACCAGCCCTTCCTGTACCCTGATACACCCTGCCACTATTTCAGAGAGATATCTTGCCAGTTTAGGAATTTAAGTGAAAAAAGATCGTTTATAATCACATGAAATTAATTAAATCTTAGCCTGACAGCTTTTCTGAAAAACCAGGAGAGAAATTATTTTATCAGTCTTTACTTAGGTTTCAACCATTAAAATAAACAGATTTTAAGGGAATGTATGGACATGCCAGTTGGAAAGTAGGGAGCTCAGAAAGTAAGCACATTTAGTTTAACCATAATGAATTTAGTTCAATTCTTGCAAATACAGACTGCATCATTCAGAGATATATCACTATACCTAAAGAAATAACAATGCTGTAGGAACTGTTCATGATTTTCCAAGGTAAATAATTTCTTTCCTAGCAAGAAATGGGAGTGAGAGGGATAAAGTCACATTCCCCAGTTTTATGGCTCTTGACACCAGCTTTATACCTCAATTGCTTTTAGTTTTATTCTTGAAATCTTCCTGCTGTCATTTAGCATTACTTTAGAAAAGCCTGAAGTATGTTGATAAAGATCAACTGTTAATGAAGGATTTTTTTGGTATCATATTTGTTTCATATTTTGCAGTCCAGGAACAATAACATTGAGGTTACATTTTTTAGAGGAAAGAAATAACACAGAAATTAATACAATCAGAGGAGGAAAAACTAAGTCTTATGTGTCAGAGTTTGATAGATAATCTTGGTAAATATCTCACTGCAATGTTTTAGACCAACATCAGGTAATGACTTGATCTGCCTAATATGAAATTATTGGGGTCTTTGGAAAAATCTATTCTTTTTGGTTTTCACGGAGTGTCAGGAATGATGAAATTATGTTTTCCACTAACTTGCCGCACATAAACAGTAATACACAGTAAAATTTCAATTACTTTGTCCCATGACTTGGTAAAGTTAAATGACACAAGGGCAGAACTCTGACAGACCTTTATATCTCTCTCTTTATACTGTAGCAGCTGAAAGCTAATAATGAGTATTAAACAGCCAATACCATAGAGTTGATAGATGACATGTCAGTCATCAGATTCCTGGATCTGTTTCTTCTATTAGAAATGCTCTCTGTTAATGAATCCCAGGACTAAGAATAGGCAACTCCCAGGCTGTTAAAATTATTCTGAGCACAAAATTCATAAAGGAAAAAACAGATACCGGTGCTTTCTGTGTTTGAGAGGTCAGCTCTCAATCTTATGGCTAAATACCTGCCATTCCGGTATACTTTTCCAAATACCTTTTTATAAGGTACCTTTTTTGCATACATCATGTAGATGTCACAAGCATATCTGTGAATGAACATGCATAAATATATATTGCACTTCTCTGTCCTAAGAAGCACAGCTGAAAAGGCTGCATAGCCACAGTTAGGTGATCTGGACATATGTGAGGCCTTTGTGAAGCTTCTGACATTGAAATTCCTACCTATTGTCATCAAATGAAGAGCACACGAGGAACTATGTGCATGTCTTGGGATGGGATGAACTCAAAACCTCTCAATTGTTAGCCAGAAGGTGATTTAAATAGCCACTGTCTTGTGGTCTAGTCTGGTAAATGGCTTTCTTTAGGCCTTGAGTCCAATGTGCTCAATTCACAACAAGTTTTCTTGAGGACTCTGAAAAGCTAAAAATAGCTAGGCATGTAAATATGATCAGGTTAATGAGTACTGATTTTTCAGGAATACCATAATGGTGTGCACTATTGACAGCTCTGTAGCGTAATGAGTAGGAGATCTTAAGAGATTTTTGAAGCCAATGAGAACGAACCAAATTGGAAAAAGCACCAGATGAAAAATAGAACAGTCATCATCAGGTGAAGATAAAAAACATCATGGAAATTTCCATGGACAAAAATCCAGTGAAAATGGCTGGAGTATGGACAGCTAGACTAGAGATAAGGTTGTTCTGACTATACCGGTAGAAAAAATGCACGGAGTAGAAAAATCAAACAAATAACTTTTTTTTATTTATTTTTTAAGAACTCTGTCCTACCACATTTTGGGGAATACCTTGTAAAAAATCAAATACCAATCAATCAAATACCAAAAATCACTGAAAAAGAAGACTTAGGTGTGTTTGAATAACAGATTGGTTGTCTTGGGAACATCCTAAATTTACTCAGAATTGCCAGCATAATAGATTAGAACAGCACATCAAGGAGCATGGAAGAAATTCACCTGGCACAAAAACAGATTTTTATTACAAGAGTTATTTGTTATGAAAAACAGCCCCCTCTAATGACAGTATGAAGTTACAGTCTCTCCTGAATCCTAGAAGAAAATACCTGTTTGGTATTATGCTATCACCATTCTTTCTGATACTACTCTTTGTTTATTATTTATCATTGCACCTATGGACCTTCTTCATAATCAGGTCTTGCAGAGAGCACTACACAAGCACAAAACACCAAAAACTAATGTTCCATAGAACTAGTAGCTTTTCTAACTCATCTAAGTGGAAAGAGAGAAGCTCTTATCCTCTTTGCACAGTAAGACAGAACATGACACAGTGGCTCCACTTTTTTTGCTGCGCCGTAATCTTCCATCTAAAACTGCTGAGCAGTTTTTGCTTTCTAGTCAAACTCCAGTTCATTCCACTTGTTACAGTCCTGACTCATGTCTTCCACACCAGTCATGTCATAATCCTATTGATATAAAACATTAATGAGTTGTAGCAAACATGGATTATTTTTTCATTGAGCCTTTCATTTCTCCATATCTATTATAAGCATACTTATCATCTTCACACAACATGTCTATTTTCTTTGCAAAAAAACCTTATATCCAGTAGCTAAAATCTTCCTGTATTTTTACAGGTACCACTGGTAGCTGTTATTTTCATCCAGAAGCACAATTCCCTGGATGGCAGTAACCACCAAAGAACTTGGCCACACTGACTGAGAGCCATATCTGGGACCTGCAGCTTCTAGGAGCATATTTTAAACCCAGAAATAACTGGTTTTTAGCATTTGCCATCTTTGACAGAGTATTCACAAAGTGCCTGGCTGACTAACATGATTTGTTGTAACAGATCACTGATTGTTGATAAACAGAATCTTGGGCACATGTATTTGTGTCCCCCAAGGTCCGTATAGGCCTGTGTGAGCTTGAATTTGGCGTTTTTGTTCTGCCCTATATCTCTTCCACCCTTTCTAGGATATCTCCTCCTTCCCTCCTTGACTTTCATACGTCTCCTTTCTATTCATAATATTCTTGCAATGAAATCCACTTAGGATATTTTGCTGAATTAGAATTCGCTTCTCATTAACGTGAACAAAGCTTAAATGAATCATTTATCCTGCAGTATTTACTGACTTACAGATAATAATCTTGCATTACAACTAATAGGTAAAGGTCAGCTTGCATGACTCACTGTTAATTTGTTCTCATTTCAACTAATTTACTTAGAATTTGTGCAGCATTGGTTCCCTAAGGGAATGCAACAAAAGCTATGACCTGATGACAAGTAGAACCATTAAATTATAACAGAATTATTAATAAAAGAGTCTTTTTATAATTTGTTTAAAATCTTGGGAGATATTAGCAACTGATTTATGTAAGATATGGAAAGTACGTCTGTAATATAATTGCATAAAAATTAAAAATTTGCCTAGGGATATTGTACAGTGGTCACAGTTTTAAAAAGATTGGCAGGTACATTAACATTGAAAGCCCCAGGAGAAAGATAATGAATTCTGGGTTTTGCTTTTTTTTCTGATTTCTAAGGAGAATGTTAGTGTGTTCTTTTGTTTGTGATGCTTGACATTGTCATAACTAGTTGACTTTAAAAAACGAAGTCACTTACAATGACGGTCTTGTTAATAGCTAATTGGGTTATTTTGACTTTCATTTAGCTTAGGAGACCAAGCTAGATAAAAGAATGGATAACAGTCACAAGAAGCATAAGGAAGCTTGTTTCAAGTACATGCAGATAAGATATTTTAAGTGTCATTGTATCTTTTATTAGGATATAGCTTTTTCACTTGTAGATTGGAAAACCAAAGATATTCTTTATTATGCTTTTTAAATTAGATGCCCTACTTCTTCGGTTTATTTATTGTGACATGAGAATTAATGTATTAATTAAAAAATCTCACCAGCCGTGGATCTGACCTAGGTGATCTGACTTAGATCAGGCTGTAACCACCTGAAGTCTATAATTGATTTATAGACTTTTGCTTGACTGTAGCATGAGAACTCCAGATGGCTAAATATAGCCAGAAGTGGGAGCTCAAAACACTCTTTTATTTCCCATTAATAACAGATACTGACATTTTTGCACTCCGCTCACTCATCATACAACACAGACACTTTCTTCACTTTGTTAAAACATTTTTTCTTTGTTAAAAAAGTAATATTTGGACATACTCTTAGATGCCACATCACACGATAGCGACAGTTTATGCTCATCTCTAGTTAAAAATATAGCTACTGATAAACACTGTTCTTAGTTATCCACAACAGGATGCACTGCAATGTAGTGGGAAGAGCAGAAAAAGAACATTTAGAAGAGCTGGCATCTAATTTCTTGGAACTGACAAACACTGGATGTGCCCTTTAATACCTTTTCAAACATGATATACCTGATGTCATATTTTATCACATGCTTATAGAAATCAGTTTCAATTTTACTCCAAAAGCTCTCTTCCAAATTGTACTGTAAGAAAAGAGAAACTTTGTTAGTCTCTAAATGCTTATCATGTCTATTTTCTCATATAAACCCATTAGTGACAGATCCTAAGTTTTATTCTAAAACATGGGATCTGTCACTAATGGGATTACTTTGGGTATCTCATGGGAGACATGAGATACCCAAAGTAATCTCCCAACTATTTGAATAATATTGTAAAGTCTAAATATTGGGAAGATTCTATAAATAATGGCTTATTTAATAAACAGATAATTAAACATTAGTGGCCAAGAGACCTGGCTGAATATGTGTCTATTTTTTTCTAATAATGTTAATGGATTTTATGAACATAATTGTATTAAAGATGAATAATTTCTTATGGATTTAATTTGTGGAGTAAGCTAGTAAAGCTTCTCACATGCAAAAGAGTTCTTATTCCAGCTTATTCTCAGCATATTTCTCTCCTTTGCAATATTTACCAGGAAATGTAATGTGTTTATTTCTCTTTCTAGAGACATGATTTTTTTTGTTTTTAATTTTTAATGTGATTTTAAAAAATTATTGATACGAATCTTTTCCCCAGTCCAGTTTTACCTACATGGGAAGGCTTGTGAGAGCACCTATATGACCTGAGGTCTGGTGGGAATTTACTCTAGATTACTAGCATAACCTGAGAGCATGTAATTGTTCAGAACTCTTCACCATCTAATTTAATTTGTTGGTTTCAAATTTAAACCATGTTCAATAAACAATTTTGTGCTGCATTATTGTTGTCATTTAATCCCAGCCATCAACTTAGTACCATGCAAGTGTTCACTCACTCTGTCACCTCTCCTCAGTGGGTAGGAGAATTGGAAATAAAAGGTAAAATTCATGGCTTGAGATAATAACCATTTAATAATTGAAAATAATGATGATGATGATGATGATAGTATTTCTATTATTATTAATACTAATAATAGACACAGAGAAGAATAGCACCCAAAAGAAACAAATGACACCAGCCTCTCCCCAGGCAGTGATCAGCAGCCCCCAGTAAACTGCTTCGTTTATATGTTGAGCAGGACATTCTGTGGTGTGAAACATCCCTTGGCCAGTTTGGGTCAGCTGTCCTGACCATGCTCCCTCCTGGCTTCTTGTGCACCTCTCCACTGGCAGAGCTTGGGGAAGTGGAAAGGTCTAAGAGTAAACACTACTCAGCAAGAACTAAAACATCAGTCTGTTATTAACATTATTCTTATATTAAATCCAAATCATAGCACTGTACCTGGTGCTAGGATGAAAATAACACTACCCCAGACAAAGCCATGAAAATTACCTACTTTCTGTTTAATTCAATATGTCATGTCTTTCAAGGAGGAATAGAAAATGCTCAGAGACAAATCCTTACCCATCCGCACCCAAAATCAGCAGGACACTCCGGCAAAATAAGTCCCCATGAATTTTTGTCTTAATCCAATTTATATCTAATTTGATATCTGAAATAGATATGGTATTAGGTGATATGACTCTGGAAAGTCTCAATATAACTATAAGCTTTTAATATCCTTATAATCTTTTCAATCTCATGTCTCCCAGCTTCATCCTGAACAATGAATTTCATAGTCTTAATATATTCACTGGAAAAATCTATATCTTAATTTTATGCTATTAAGTATACACAAATTTCTGCTTTATTATTTTTAATGCCCTTAAGGACTGAATTTTCCAGAAAGGGAACATTTTAAAGACGGCAAACAGTAAAACTATACAAATAGTTTTTTTATGGAACTAAAATGAAGATACTAATTTTCTGTCAACTCTGCACAGCTATCTACAGCAGCCAGGTTTATGTCTACAGGAAAGACCTACAACAGATAGTATTTATGCAATAAATAATTCAGTACTGTAAGTATTGCTTCCTTTGCTATCTTTCAAATAATTCTGGTTTGATTTTTATCACTTAAGTAGTATTCATATTTAATCAACAATAAAAAGTTTGTATTTTTCTAAAATAGTTTTAAAATTAGAGACTATATAAGAAAATTCATTTTCTAAAATGTTTAGAGGTAACATGCTCTATTTTTATCATTTTGGGTATAACACTATGGCAATTTTTATTATGTTGCACTTTTCAAATCCATCACAGAAAAAGAGTAAATCTTGCTGATCAAAGCAAAAAGAGGGATGGGACAAAAGTTGTTCAACAGAGTAAAACCAGGAGAACTTCTGTCATGATTTTGTAGATACCTTTAACAATCTGTATGTCTCCATTGAAAAGCTTTTCTTTTAATTCCTTGGATTTGGGTATATATCACCGGTTTTCATAAATAAAACCATATAACAGAAAGCTTAGTTATCTAATTCTGAAATAAATGAAGTAAAATTACAACATACTCTGAGTGAATTAGCTCTGAAGAAGCCAGGCTGGTTCAGTAAATTACAGTACATCCCCAGAGGCTCTTGTATCAACTCAAAAAGCAGTACAAGGAGAGAATTAAACACACAACTGGATAACATTTCCAAATGAAATGCATATTTCATTCAGTGAAAACTAAAAAGTGTCCATCTATGCAATGCTTTTTCAACAGGTTTCATCGTTAAATTAAGGGATTCACAAAAGTATTCTTTAGCTCTGCACTAATAATGGGCTTCAGTGAAAACATGTTCAAAACTTTCTATGTTGTTTTTAAAGGTTATATAAAAATAAAATTTTAGGAGTTGATGTTGAGAAATGTACTACCATTAGTTGTTATATTTAGGTAAGAGGATACTAAAAAACGTTTGTCCTTTAGCACACATCAATACCAAGAATCCTCCTCTAATTTGTCACTTCATGGGAAACGTTGAAGGCTAATTCAAGACTGAATAGTTTAATTTGAACTGGAGAGATGCTTAAGACCTTCTGAATTGTTTGTTGTTTCATACACAGTATTATGACTGTCACTACTGTATTTTTCTTAAGCAAGGAGCTTATATGTCAGCTCTGAAAAACTGAGTTGCCTTCCTGTGTGGCAGTGAAGATGAAATAGTGAAGGTATGGTCACAGTGAAGGGTGAGCAGCAGCTCTGCAGAGCGAGAATAGGTTAACAAAGTACAATGCCACTGGTTAGAGGGAAAGATCTATCACCAAAATAAAAAAGAATGATGGACTTCTTTGCTCAGAATTATTTGCACTGAAGTATTTACTCTTCTGGATATTCACTAATAATTATTTTGTCTAATTGCACAGCAAACAGCCAAAAAAATAAAAAGTATTTTACATAGTCAATTAATGGATTTTCAGCAATATGATTTTATTGTTTTATGTGACTATTAATGGACTCAATTGAATTAATTTTTAAAATTAAAAATGAAAAAAAATATCTGTAAGTATCAGCTAAAATAAAACTGAAGTTAAGACTGCACAAAATTGGTCCTAAAAGCTGAGAAATACATTGATACTATTGAATTGTGTTTGAAAGATGACACAAGAATTAGGAACACATACCAGCATTGAAAAAGTACCCTGGAATAACTGTTTAGAACTTTATTACAGAATTTTTACAGGACTCATAAATGCCTTTCCGAATATCTTACACCATATGTTTGCTTCATATTGCCTATAAAGCTCAAGTAATTTATAAGTCTGACACTTCTCCATAAATTGATGTTATGAGTGGCTTAAATTTGTCTGATGCTGTGGGAAAAAGCCATTGAATTTAATGTTCTCTATTTTCTGGATGAGCACATCTGCCAAAATAGGTTGCTCCAATGAGTTAATAGAGCTTAATGTAGTTTATTGGTTGCCATTGAACACTTCTAATTTTGAGATGGGCTTCACTCAAAATCAAGGCTACTGAAGAGGAAATGGTTTAAGTAATTTGAATGCTCCTGCAACCTCCAACATTCTCTGATAATTATTTCTAAGGTAGTCTATTACAGGAGAAAAATTGAACACAGCCAAATGTGTACAATAAATACCAGGGGAAAAAAATGTAATTCCACTGAAATCAGGTGGCTCCTGGGCTGTGAACTACTCACCAATGCCCAATTAACCAGTCACAAAAGGAGTGCAATGAGAGGAGCTGAGTAAAGCCAGTTCTGGAAGTAACAGAGAACGAAGAACAAGTATACAAGTGAAAAACATTACATATAGTGATTGTGAAAGTGAATTTCGAGGTACTGTGCACTTGCAGGTCAGTAAGTAAAGTATGACACTAAATATAATGCTGGAGAGGTTATAAAAAAACCATCAACACAACATCATCCTCATCCCCATGTCTATGAAGAACCTGGAATGCCAAAGATTGCCATAGCCCTCCCTCACAGGCTGAAACCGTTGATCTGAACTGCCAGACAGGCAGTGAAGGGTGTCAGTAATAGCAAGATGAGTTCTAGAAATTTTGAGTAGATATATCAACTTACCTGTGTAAAATATAAGTGTTCCTATAGTGATTACTGGTCTAAAAATAATTATTTTATTAGATAATTAAGAATTTGACCAAAACTAAAATACCCCTTTGCATTCACAGTCTGCTCCTTTGGACCATAACAAGAGTCTGACTGGTAGGAACTGAGGCAACCTGTTCTGCAACTTGGATTCAGGAAATTTGCAACGTATTATTACAACACTTTGAACTACAGAAAGCCCACAATAATAGTTATTTTGCGTGTGTGCACAAAATAACTATTATTTTGTACGTCCAGAGAGCCACAGAGCACCACCTGGAAGCTAGGCAAGGTTAGAGACAGGTGCCTTGTATTCTTAATGCACCTCCTCTTGAGGCAGAGTGGCCCCAGGCCATGCTATATTACTTGGCCTGGGGACCAGGACTCAATGCCTGGATGAGCAAAGGGAAAATGCTCATTTAGACACAGTGATGGACTCCAGGGTGCCAGTATTTACATGCTGAGAGAACCTGCCTATTTTCAGATTCAGATCTTTGTGAGTGAATTCTCTCTCTTTTTATCCTGTCTTCTGACTACTCCATTTTTAGGTTCACCTGAGAATAGCCTGTACTGCAATATCCTTGGCACTGAAAGATTTTGATAGGGATTGAAACCTCTGAACACTACTGACATATAAACAAATAACGACAATGGAAAATGACACTCATGAAATCAAATAAAGCATGTAACATTGGAAATACCACAGCCACATATAAAAATACAAAAATTATGGTTCAAATCTATTTTTCAACACAGTCTTTTTTGGGAAATCATTAAATTTATAAGGAACAGGTATGGAATCTGGAAAAAAACCCCAACAAACCAACCCAGAAATAAAAATCAGACTTCCCTGTTGTGATTCAGCTTCTCAGTATCTTTTCAGGTTTTGTCATAGGAGTGGAATAGATTCCTTTTTACAAAAAAACCCTGATTTCTCAAGGGCTTTAAAGAGTAAATTCCATAAAACCTGGGGACTTTGTCAGTGTTACTGAATTTTTTTTTCATATATGTCCATATGTTTTTTTATTTCCCATTTAAGAAATCTTGCAAATCTGAAGCTATTTCTATCTTCCATGTTCATTCTGTATTTTATGCATTTTAATTTTACCAACAGGTTCTTGCTATTTCACGTATCAGAATAATTTTCTATGCATATAAAGAATTATATTACATGTATAATGTAGAGTGATTAACTTTAAATTTGAACAAATTGTCCATTCCTTTGACAAATATGCCTATTAATTTATAGATAAAATGTAAATTTGTTGTAAGCAACATTTTTAGGGAACATTTTTTTAAAACAACTGCTGTCTGTTTTCTTATACGCTGCAACTAACAATTTTCATCTTATTTCAGCTTTCTAAGCTTTTTCAGTTTTGACAATTACTTGAAACACAGAGAATTAGATTGCCATTATAATGCTATTGTAATTGGTCCAACTCATTCTCTCTTGTGATAAAAACTTGAAAGGAGGCAATCTTGACAAATTCTTCTTCTGTTAATATCTCCATCATCATTGTTTCACAGGGAGTTGGATTTAGTTCATTCAAGACATATGAGCTGCAGGCTTTTAAGTCTATATGGAGGTCTCCACCATGTACTTACAGGAGCTGCACTGCAAAAACCCCTTTTACATAATTTCTATAAGGATCCCATGAGAGTAAAAAAGGACCAAAAAAAAAAGATATTACAATTGATTGCAGTAATCCATATTTACTCAAATTTGGGATATTTGCAAATATCTATCAAGAAAGAAACCCTTCTAATTAACTGCTAAAAAGTTAGGAAGCAAAGAGATTATCATTAAGGAATATTATTTGTGCTTAAGGTAGCAGCCCAAAATGGAGAGACATTAATGGAAGCAGGGAAGATTACGAGGGAAAAAAGGGGTAAGGTTGCTAAGTACACCAAAGTATACCATCTTATTGTATTGTAGGAATGAAGGGATGAAAAACTTCAGAAGTAAGATGAAATAACCAAGAATATACTAAGTACTCAAAGTAATAAAATTTTTCCAGGAACTGTATAAAAAAAAATAAACATATAATTAGATTCTAAAGACAGATAACCACAATAACTTCTGCTATCTGAAGGCAAAAAATAGAAGCATCCTTTGACAGCACCATCACTGTTTAGTGCTGAGGCCTGCTTCTTCCAGTAGTTCTGGGGATGGGTTCTTCTCCTTCTTGGCCACTGAAGCCCATCTGGAGGCACCTGGGGTCTCTATGCCAGACTGGGCAGACCTTTTCTGTTAAAAGGTTCAATTGGTTTGCTGAGAGCATTTCTCAGACGCACGCATGCACGCACACACACACACAGATGAAC
Source organism: Rhabdornis inornatus (assembly GCA_013397075.1). Taxonomy (NCBI): domain Eukaryota; kingdom Metazoa; phylum Chordata; class Aves; order Passeriformes; family Rhabdornithidae; genus Rhabdornis; species Rhabdornis inornatus. The sequence continues at coordinate 252,176 of VWZS01010667.1, forward strand.
AGACACAGACAAGACAATGACAGCACCTGCAACACAGCCAGGCACAGAAAGGGTGCTAGATTTAACTGCATCCACATACAGGACTGACAAAACATCAGTACACACAACAACTCCTCCTCTTCGGCCGGTCTGGGCTGAAGGTCACTAGTGAAGGTGCCCATGCAACGTTTTCTAGATTAGCAAGCACAGTCATGGATCCTCCAAGTACGGCATGGCCATCCTGTGTCTCTTACCTGCCTCATGGGTCCCCTACTCACTTGCCAGCAAACACACAGACTTTCATAATCACAGATCTCCCCCAAATACCAGCCTGCCTGATAGCCCTGCTAGACCCAGGGCATCGTACTTGTCCCTGGTCCAGCTTGAGGTTTTTGAGTCAACCAAGCACATACTGAGACTCACATCAGGTTTGGGAAAGATACAGAAATGTACATGACCAGCATGTGGCACATGGGCTGAGACCAATATCTCCAGCTGCCAGTGCAGATCCCTCACTCACTTCATTCTACCCCAGTTCCTCCAGCAGATGACACTGGGAACATATCCCATTTCACATCCAGTGGCTGGGTCAAGACCCCCACCTACTGCAGTTTTCAGCACTGAGACCCCGCTGCCTTCCGTTGATGACACCACAGGCCCAGCGAGCTCACACCTTCAATATCCTAATTCCTCATCTTCTTTTTTCCCCCTTTTTACCAATTGCAAAGTCCAGGTTGATCATCTCCAGAGCTGTGCCTGGAGTTTCTTGCCAGTTCCTCAACTTGTAGAAGGGGACATTTTGTCTTTGGCTTAACCTCTATTATCCCTCATTTATTAGGGATGTATCTATGTAAAAGTTTTCCTTTTGCTTCTCCCTTTAATGTCCCCGTTGCAGTGAAAAGCCCTTCTTTGGATAATCTTAATGAGACATCTTCCTCTGAGCTTCTGAACCATACAACTCCATACCATGAGCTTCATATCATTATTTTTAAAAGATGACTGGAAAGATATAGTTTATCAAAATTACATATAAAACATCATGTATAGAGTTTGCTTTTCATGTGGTAATGGGAAAAAAAGCATATGTAAAGAAGGATGACAACTCTTGCAATAAGTTCTTTCCATGTACTGGAGTATTGCAACTCTCTGAAGAATCCTCAAAAAGGGGAGGAAAAGATGCAACTTTCTTATTTTTTAAATATTACTGACTGTTAAGACCTGACCAGTTATCACAAATGATCTTTACAAGAGAAAACACTGTTCACAATTTTCTTTTTCTCTGTGCTGTAAAGCATGTGGAAAGAAAGGAGTTAACAGTTCTAACAGTTAAGTACTTAAAAGGTATGTGAGACTTTTGCTTCCACAAATGTCATCTGAAATGGAAAGAAAACGACACACAACTTCAATAACATGGTAAGGGTGAAATAACTTTTATTAAGCTGTCTACAGAATGAAGCATCAGTGAAATGTTTGACAGGGAAGAATATGTGCTAAGCAATGCTGTCTGACTGATTTTTAAGGAAAAATGAAAATCTTTTTTTCCAAAGAAAACTGATGGGAAAATATTCTCATAAACAAAGATCAGGCCATGCCATTTTATTTGTCCTCCTTTTTCTCCTCCACTTCTTTCCATAGAGTGCAATTATCTTTCTAGAAAAGAATTTTTTGAGATTCAGCTTTTTTCTAATTCAAAAGAAATTCTTGCAAAGTAATATATATTGGCAGGACATCTACAGAAAAAGTAGTACAAAGATAGCTACTTGAAAGAAAGCAGAACATAATTAGACCATGAGATGATAAAATGTAACTAGTTTTTGAAGACACCTAACAATTACACCTCATATTAAAAAAAAAATCATTCTTCTGATGATGCATCTACTTTTAGCCTCTTTCCTAAAAAGCGTGGTTTTCAATGTTCAGAAGAAGTTGTGATGCTTTAATTAAGTTATAGTCACATTTTAGAATTTGTCATGGTGTAAGGACTTCACTATTGTCTTCTTTTAATAATTTTTTGTCCTTCATTTGATTCTGGTGCATTTTCTATTATTCATCTCTTGGGGCTTTTTGGCTGAAGCCCTCCTATCAGTTATGAAGGAATTATTATGCAGGAATAGTAAATATTCTGGAAAATTTTCAAGGACTACTGCATCCTAGATTTGATATTTCTTTACGATACCAAAGTGTGATTTTTGGAGGTGTGACTTCGGAGTAAACCAGCTTATGTTAGGATATGCTCAGAGATTTGCTCCACAATAACATCCATGCAGCTGGATGCGCAGTATGAACAAAGGGACATGAAGAGGTCAGACTACATAAAAGAGCTGAAACAGTGCACTGGATATTGTGCCTTAGATAAAACATTATACAGATGCAGCTGCATTGACCCTGGTTTTCTGCCTCCTGATTATAATGCAGCCATACCCACAATTAATATATGAAGTTTTTCATTTTTCTACTTTAGTTTTCCACCTCGATGTTATATCAAACTGTGCTCATTTTCCTTGAAGTTCTTTGAAGGTAGGGGTCTCTAAAATCGATATTCAGCCGTAGTGAATGATTGCATGAAGGTCAGTAGCTGTGAGCACTAAGCCCTGATACAGTCAAAGCAATTTTAGCAGGATTCCATGTAACAATGAAATCCATTTACTTATTTCAACCTACTGTTATGTAGTCCATACACAATTTTATTTATGCATTCCCACAGGGTTGTTATCCCAACCTGCATGGTAATATAAACTATGTGAAAACAAATGCTGATGAAAGTCAAGAGAAAATCAAGAGAAATTACCTATGACCCACTCGTATTTCTTGTTCTTATTAGGCATAGCACACAAAGCTCACCAATACTCCAGATGCAAGAAGGGCATTACTCACAGTTTTTGCTATACTAAAAAGAATCGATTCACAAGCTGCAAAACCATCAGTAATATACTTAATTAATTTTGTTATTCACACCATTATGTTTTACTCTTTCATCAATTTTTAAAATGTGGCCATTTATAATGAATTTAATATTTTTAATATCAAGGAAAAGTTTCATGTATGTTCTTTAGTGTCTAAAGCTACTTCCAGTGTCAATAATGTGTTATAGAAATATTGAGGTTGAGGGTGGTCCCCAACAATCCTTTTTAGGGTTCGCAGATATTCAGTGTGAAAGTGGCAGATATAAAAGAAGAGCGGTACGATGACCATGACTTAGCAACATAAAACACTTTAATAACAGTGAAAGTAAAAGTGGGACAAGGCCCAAAAATCCAAGCACAATAACCAAGGGAACAAGGCCTCTTTAGGAGCTGGTGGTCAAAGAGGAGGGTGAAGGGAGATCCAGGGTTTAAATATGGGGTAAGAGAGGGGGTGGAGTTGAGGTAGAGTCCAATGGGTATAGGGGAAAGTGGTGCAGAGGTGGGATAAGGGAAAGCAGGTTCCAATGGGGTAGGTTGGGTGGAACATTCCACCAACTGAGGGCCAATGGGAATACAAGGAAGGGAGAACATTCTGGAATTGGGAGTGGTGATAATTATCTGGGAAATGAGGGTTAGGAATATGTATGAGGTATTAACACGGGCAACCCCATAACTCTTTGGAACTTTTTTGCTTGGGTCACCAGAACTTCAACAAATGTCTCCCAAGGTTTAGGGCTGAGATACAGCCCCTCTTATGTGATGGTTGTCTGACCTGGAATACCACTCAGGCCAATTCCCACATAGAAATACTGGTAAAGAGATGGAGATAACTGGATGACTGCCAGGCGAAATAAGTACAAGTCATTCATGCTTTTGATATTCCTCAGAAGTCTGTTCCATGAGCCTCAGATATTTCTCCATCCTCACCAGAACACCAAAGTGGTTCAGATACTAATAGGAGCCATGGGTAGGTATGTGCCAAACAAATTGTGAATAATGCAAGTAGAAAGATGTTGTCATTCTCAAGCTTTCACTGTTCATTTTTTTACCCCCATCTCTTTTCTCACATAGTGAAATCTTTAGATGAGTGTAATTAAATATAAAAGTATAAAATGTGCTAAATGAGACTTTTTGTGGCTATTTTTTTTTTCGCCTAATCTATTCTTCTGGAAAACAAGTATCTAATCTAAACTATACATTCTGAAGTTACTGGAAGGACATCAGAAGAAAGCTTTCATTAGCTAATGTAAATTGTACTGCCCATTTTAATCTGGGAAGAGTAGTACACAATTCATGATTTTTCTTTGTGTTAACGAGATCAACATCACCAGGTAGTGTCTGGGCATGTATTTTCTTTAAAGTGAAACCCACAAAAAGTACAAAATCTAAGCACAGTATAATCACACACAATAGCTTTATTGATTGCTCTGTTTTGTCTAGACTTTTAATGGGAATGACAGTCATAGATGTACAATAATAGCAATCAAATTATTTGTTATGTCATACACAAAAAATTAGGGCAATGCAATTTGCAAATTTGAATTTTGTTGGGGTTTTTCTTTTGTCTTCTTTTCATTTTTACCAGTTTTCTACTTTTCAATATCCACTGGCAGTTTATGTGTTTATGTGTTATGTGTTTATTGTTGCCATTTTAACATGCACAAAGACACAAAAACAAAAAAAAATTGTTGAAAGCAAAAATTATATTACAATTTTTTAAGAAAGAACATAGAATTTAAATAGTTTTTGAGGTTTTTTTGTATATGGATAAAGTGTAGATATAGTTACGATCTTTAAAGCTCTGCTCCATCTTCAGAAACATAATACCTTGCTATCATACATCAAAGAAAAATAGAGAAAAAATAATAGTAAGAGTCATGTTTATTGCATGGGTGCCACTGATCAATACAATATTGATGTTCAAGGTTTCTTTTGTTCAAATTTTCTAGGAGCTTGTTCTACCAATACTTTCTCCGATTAAAATTAAATAAAAGGAAACCAAATCTGAACCTTTTGTGTTTTCTAGCATTTATCAAGTTAGCAGATGTAAAGACAAGTGAGTAGCTCATAACAGACTGCAATATTACTACAATATTACTAGAAATTAAATAGTCTGTCATTATTATAGCATGAAAGGAATTTCAAGATTCATGCATAGTATCTGGGATTTTTTTCTCAAACCCTTTGTCTACTAATCTCTCTATCCCATATTTTGTAGTAGTTCATTCAACAAGACATTTAAATTTTTTTCTAATGTTTTTCACAAACTTCAAAGATATTTTCACAATTAAGCTGCCTATTTGTCTGTTCTCTCAAATTACTTATTTACTTATTCACAAGGCCAGACAGGAAAGGAGAGGAAAACAAAATATTAAAAAAATCTGGAAAAGGACCTGAGAAGGAAAGGCTTGTAACCAAATATATATTAAATTCTACACTTTATGTTTACATCTATTCTATGATATTAAATTAATGAAGTTCAAGGTGAACAATACTTTTCATTCTTATGCTTAATGCTGAGAAGTAGAATTCTAAGTAGAATTTCATTGAGCTGGAAAATAAATATTGGACCTGCAGATTACTCCAATTTTTTGTGTTGGAAAGGTCCCTTTCATGTTGCGTGTCCATCTGATTTACCAGCTGTGCAGTTACCATTCGTTTCCTATGAGCCTTAGTGCAGAAATGCCGGGAGCGCAGAAAAGTTGTTGTGAATTTAGATTGTGTCAGGTCAGGGTTGCCCACTGCTCACTTATGAATGTGTAACCATCCTTCCCACTCTGTCATCTTTCCAGTTGTCATCTCTGCTTGTGTATTCCAAGAAATCCCAATTATGTTCTTTCAAATTAGAATGACTAATAGAACATTAGTTCCCACAATAAGAAACGGGATCTGATTTAGGGCTTTTGGAGACAGAAAGGGGCATGTTTTCATCTGTAATATATCTATATTCAGCATCAGTCTTTCACCTTTTTCTTTTAGCCATCTTTTTGAAGTCAGTCTGTTGGGGATTCTTTAGTTAGGTGGTTTGTTTCAATTATCATCCCGAAAATGACATGAAGACTGAAATAAAGGCAGTATTTCTCCAAAAGCAAGTAAACAGGATCAATTGTATTGTATACACCAGTATAAACCAGTATTTTTACCAGGACAATATAGAAAAAGGGAAAGGTGACTTCTTTGATACAACTGCAATAGCTGATAGAAAGTAGGTCAGAAGAGGACAGAAAAAGATGTTGCTTGATTAAAACTAAAATTAAGGGAAACCTAGCAAATATGTCAATGTATTTGGACTATATATGGGCATTTAGCCAAGGACTTGAGTGAAGAATACTATCAAAGGAGAAAAATATAGCTCCAAATCACAATTCATTTTTCTTCCCAAATTATGTGGGTTGAAAAATACCATTCAAGTTAAAAAACAAGAAGCAATTTTCTCGTGAAATTTTCTACATTCAGTTCAGTATGTGTCCACCTGAGGCCATAAAAGAAACATCAATGTCCAATATGAGGAAGACAGAAAGGGAAAACTTTGTCTCTGATCTGTTCATCTTGCTGACAACATGAAAAGTAATTACTGTAACACTGGGCAACCTGTGCAAAGGGCTCTGTGGAAGCATTACAAACTAGTGTAAGAAAGAGGGTGCAGAAATTGAACTTACATAGCATATACATTGTTACATAATGTAACATCATTCCATCAGGGATTATAACTAAGAAACTTTAGAAAGATGGCACTGTAACTATATTTACACATACAGTAGTAGACGTCCTCTCCCTAGGCTTAAATAGCTCTGCTACCTCATCCTCTGATTACAGAAAATAACATCACCAAAAGCACATCAGCTTTTATTAAATACTTTTTTCCTAATTTACAGCAGTGCCACCATTTAGAAAAATCACAGCAGTCTAACATGCCTAAGAACTAACTTTCTTAATGGTAAAAGTGATCTGAGGCTTGAGGATATGTATTTTAATTTCCCTCATGTTACGTTACTTGATTCATTCACAAATGACTGTCATGGGCAGGTGCATCTGCAAGCCTTTGGGGGCTGATATGATGCAGACTACATCTCTGGACTCAAAGTAGCTTTGAACACACTTGCTCTAAAATGGGAGCACCATATCACTTACTGAATCTGTAAGCAAGTAGGATGAATAAGCCAAGGCAAAACATTGCCAAAAGTGTTTCTGCTACTTTATTCAATTAGCACTTTTACTTCATCCAGAGCTCTCCACAACTCTATATTTTGCTTTTTGGAAATATGTCACTTCCTCTCATGTTGCTGGAAAACCTTTTTTCTTTTCCCCTCCTGTGTTGGGTAAGGTTCTGGACTTCTGCCCAGGCTACATAAACAAAACGTTAGTGAGAACATGACACACTCAACATAACACCAAAATTGTCACAGTTTAACCCCAGCTGGCAGCCTAGCACAGAGCTGTTTGGTCACTTTCTCCTTGTTGGATGGAATAGGGAATCAGAAAGGTGAAAATGAAAGGACCCATGGCTTGAGATAAAGACAGTTTAACAGGTAAAGCAGAAGCTGTGCATGCAAGCAAAGCAAAACAAGGGATTCATTCACCATTTCCCATGGGCAGGCAGGTGTTCAGGCATCCCCAGGAAAGCAGAGCTCCATCACAGGTAACAGTGGCTGGAGCAGACAAACACCATCCCTCCAAACATCTCCCTCTTCTTCTCCTTCCCCAGATCTATATGCTGAGCACAACACCACATGGTCTGGGATATCCCTGTGGTCATCTGGGGTCAGCTGTCCTGGCTGTGTCCCCTCACAACTCCTTGTGCACCCCCAGCCTCCTCACTGGCAGGGTGAGGTAAGAAGCGGAAAAGGCCTTGACTCTGGGTAAGCTCTGCTTGGCAACAGCTGAAACATCCCTGTGTTATCAACACTGTTTTTGTCACAAATCCAAAACACAGCTCCATACCAGCTACTGTGAAGAAAATTAACTATCCCAGCCCAAACACTGTATGCACATATAAGTGATTTTATATGACTACATGGAGATTGGCATATTTCTGGAATTACTGTCCAGAAGCATTCCTATTTGTGATAGGATCTGTATTTTGCTTCAAATCTTAAATACTGTCAGCAAGAACACAGTAAAAAAGGGTCTAAATCCTCAGCCTGTGTAAACTGGCATAGCACCATAGAAATCCATTGCAATTATGCTGACTTTGATAAGCAGAGAGTGCAAACATCAACAAACACATTTCATTCTAGACAAACAATGGGAAATAAACAACAAAATTAATTTTGGATCATGATAATATTTTAGAAAGTAAAAGAAATAAAACCAGGTGAAATTAAGTAATGTAAATAATTCTATTCCATATAAAAGAGATTTTTAAAAGTGAAAGCAAAATATGCAAATCAGAAACAATGCAAAGGAAACAATTCAAACAAAAAATCACCTTAGTACAAGAAAATGCATGTGAAAAATCCTGATATGCAGTTTGTACACTCTATTTGTGAAGCAAGGTCCAACTTAATAAAAAGAATATCACAGTTCTGAAGAAACCTTTCAGGTCTTACACTTCCTTACTGGATCTGAATAAAATAGCTATCTACTACTGGGAGAATTTTCTTTCTAGCAATGTTACTTGCCCCAGAAGGACCTCTGCAGCTCCCAGGGCTGATATCCCCACTGAAGACTCCCTGTTTCTGTTGAGTGTTTGGTTCTAAGAGAGACATAATTCCTTAAGGAATTCATCATTGTGCAGAGATTTTATCCCTAAGGAAATGCAGATAATTTGAAATAATTTTTAATTCCTAGAAAAACTCCACCGTAAAGGCAAAATTAAAATTTTATGCTCATACGAGGAGTTTAGGAAACAGAAAGAGATTTAAAATAAATAATTGGGCATCTTATAGCTGCACGTACTCTCACTTGAATTGAAGGTAATCAGTTTATTTCTGGAAGCAAAATCAGCTAATTCCCAGGAGGACTGACATAACCAATAGTCTCAATTCCAGGCCTTCAGACCAAAGCCATTCTTTAATTCTTTCTCTATAAAGTTAGCACTCTCCATTACTTAACTGCCCTTCTCTCAATTTCTGCCATGGAAAAATACTCTCTTAAAAGCTTTCTGCTCTTTCTAACCTGAGAAATGATTCTGTGCATTCAACTCAATATACACAGCTGTCTTTGGCACAGCCCTGGCTGCAATGCATACCCAGCTAGAACCAACATCTACTTGGATACAGGAAATCACTCAATGGACAGGATTGAAACACTATTTGACTGGAATGGTAAACAAACCATTTACCTACAATGAGAAAAGTTCTATTTTCTTACTAGGAAGACAGCATCTGCTTTCTGGAGTGACTGAAGTGATATACTGAAATTCATATCATATGCAATCACAAAACTGTATTTTCCTTCATTCAAGATAACAGCAATGAAAATAGGTAGAACTACCCTTCAGTAGAAACTAGGTATTACAAAAGCTTGGAGTAGGTGTTATTACAAGTCCACAAATGAGCTAGCTGCTTCCCTCCTCGCTTCATGTATAGCATCTAAATTTTTCACTGTTTAGTGCCTTCAGCCTTGCTGTTTTGAATTCCAAGGCATGCTGCCTTCAGGTGTCCCCAGGAGACAGAATAGGAAAAAAAAGGAATTAGCAAACAAACAAAACCCCTACAGAAACAATCAAGCAAACAAGTATAGTGAGATAGCTGGAAGAGGAGGAGTCAAAGGCCTGGGAGCCTCCTATGGATATTAATGTAGATGGCATAAATGAGTTCTTGACCAGAGCCTACCCCCTGGGCCAGGTCTATTAACAAAAAGTTATGTGCAAAAGATGGCAACACCCTTCACTGCTGTCCTCGTTCACAAGAGTTAGTTTAGTATCAAAGTCAGAGCATAAACTGTAGGTTGTGAAACAGTTTCATGTTCAGGTTTTAGTTAAGAAGGGAAATTACTATAGTGATAAGAAAAGCAAGATTTCAGACAACCCGAATTGTGAGTTTGGCTCAGATATCCTCCTGCCTCTCTTCTCCTAAAACATGGACACAATCTCCTTCATCACTGTATAGAGAACTTACTTAAAGAAAATGACCACTTCTATGCAGAGACTCTGGGTTAAATGCTCATTTTTTTGCTAATTTTGGATAATTATCTTAGAAGGTAGATGTCAGGTTAATCTGAAATAACCCTGGGGTAAATGGACATTGCATATTATTCCTATGCCGCTTTGAATATGTGGTAAAACCTTCTTTAAGTGTGAAACTTGCATCCACTTCACTCTACCATAGCCCTATAAAATATTTTCTGGAGGAGAACCCCAGCTGGTCTCACGGAGTTCCCAAAGAGACAGCATCCCCCACAATGAAACAATTACGTAACCAAGACAGCTGTTTACCATTCAGTTTAAAAACATGAATAAACAGGCTTCAGTCCCTCCTTCATGTTGCCCAAAATGTGTGTTTTGTGACACTCGCAATTAAACTGTCTCCAGTGTACATTTTAGAGTAGGAAAATATCATAGAAATGGCATATCATGTCACAATATCATTATACCTAAAAGCTGCAGAGAAAGGACACTCTTGTTCTAACACAGATACAGAAACAGTAATTATCAAGTCAAGTCTTTTATTAGCTATCCAGGGCTTCTTCACGGTAATTATTGTATCTCTTCTTTTTTGAAGACCACTATAATGCAGCCCTCTGGCAGTCAGCTCATTAAACTTGTACCCATTATTTCTTAGAATACAAAGTCTTACACTGCACTAATTTTGTTATTTATACAGAAGAAAATTATACATATGAAAATGTAGAACAAGAAATATAAGTTAGGAATTCCTGAGTCCCTCACTTCTTATTCCAAATGCAATACTTTCCGAAATGCATTGTGGTTTACCCCAGCAGCATCTAAGAGCTGTGCTGTTTTTTGTCACAGATCTGCATATATGTGTATTGCTCTCCAAATAACACAAACTAAGCCAAAACAAACAGACAAACAAAATCCCAAGATGAAACAAAACCAACAAAACCCAAACAAAAGAAAAGAAAGAAAAGCCTGAACTTAAAACTACCAAAGGACACTTGCACTTCTGTAGTTTCGTATATTCCACATGAGCCTGACATAGCAAGGTCATGAATTTTCAGGAATTCACAGTAAATCATGAAAAACGACTGAGTCTAAAGATAATAAAGATGATAAAGATCTTTATCTGCTATGCAAGAGGCAGCCTGAAAGTGCAATCCAGCTCTCTGAAATAAGGATCCTGATGGGAGTATTATTGCTGAATTAGTTGCACAGTGAATTTTTTCTATAAACTACACTATATTGCTTTCATCCCCTTCCCATCCTCCAGAAGAAGGAAATCTTGGCAGAAACAGCAAGGAAGCAAATGAGACTTTTAGGACTAATCCCACTCCTGCCTAATCAATTAATTTCTACATCACAAGTGCTGATCAATCTTGTCTCAGGCCTGAAACTTGTAAAATTTTTGACCAGTATAAGTTAAAGACATTTTGTGACAGCTTTTGCCATGCATCGAGATGATTCCCACTACCTAAAATGAGGAGCACCGTGAGCTATATGTGACATCCTTTAAGCTTTTACAGACTCCAGAAGGAAAGCAACAGATGACACTGTTCTGATCCCAGCCCCAGAAGTGGCTATTGTTTGTCCATAATGAAAAATACCACTTTTCTCCTTTATTTGACCCAGTATATCACTAGTTTTGTTCACATCTTAATGAATCAATCCAGATAACAGGGTAAGTATGCAAGGGTGAATGTTAAAAAAGAATATTATTAGGACACGTTGTGGAGATTAAATGTCCCAAAGAATAACCCTTGTGAGTCTGCTTGCTGATAGGCAGAGAGCAAAGGATAAGGAGCAATCCCATGGTGGGAATTTTTTGTATTCAAAGTCACAAATATATAATGTCAAATTCTGGTTTTAGCTATATTAATAGTAAATCTTAATCTCTAAATAGGGAATTGGGAGAAAGGTTTTTCCTTGCACAGAAACACACTGAGAAGCCATGCTTACCATAGAATAATAATAATGTGAATTCACCCAAATTTGAATAGATATTGCATCTCAAAGAATTGAGGGAATTTTTATCATTAACTGAGCACATAGACATTTGAGAAGCAAGATTGATAACACAGTGAATATTGGCATCAAAAAACTACCACTTTACTATGTGAATGATTTTTAGAGCTACAAAGCTAAAACTGCAAAAAATACTATTATGTGGTGTTGGTCTTTCGATTTTTCTCCGTGTTAAGGGTACCATACAATCAACTTCTTCAACTGTTTAAGATGAAAATTACATTTCACATGTTTGTGCACATAAATGCATATGAATGCACATAAATGCATTATTTACAAAACACAAAAATAAAGCATATTGTCTCATTTCCTACATGTTGGAATCCTTAGGTAAAAAATTAATGCTGAGAAAGTGTTTGGTTTCCCCTTTTTCCTATTCTTGCATAAAAACTGTGCTTTTAGCTTCACCTTTGGGATTTGGTTATAGCAGGAAAACCACATACCTTCTAATGTGTTTTGTTGTTTTAATGTACTAACTTCAATGGAAAATGAATAATATGTATTCATTACAAAAAAACCACACACAAAAATAATCTATTCAAAATGTTATATTAATGTACATCAGAATCTGTAGGAAAATAGAATATGAGGGGGAAAAGTAAATTTTTAAGGATGTGTGGTCCATCAAATATTAACATTTACTGGGCGAAATAATTGACAGATATTCAAGTTGGCCACTATGAAAAAGGGCTTCTAGATAAGGACAATGCAATTCTTTGTGATTGCACAAAAGCCTTGTTCTGAAGGAAATGAATTTTTTTTTCTTGAATTTAAAAATTCATTAAGTAAGTATTTCAATACACTGTATAATTATTTCAAGTAATTTGAATTTAGCACTAAGGTGTTGATAACCGGCATTTAAAAATGTCCGTTATAAAACCTCATTTTTATTTCTTTCATTCTCTTGAAGAAATTATTGAATTGATTATGATTTAAAACATGTTAAAACATTAGCATGATGTCAAGCTACCTTTAGTCCAATAACAAGTTTATGAAAAATCCTCTGTAATTTATAAACTTGAAAACACTTAATAGCTAATATTTTGCTTTCATCTCATTTATATAGGAGAGCTTGAATTGAATGTGTAAATGGCCTGTAATGAAATTAACATTACTCGTAGATATTAAATGCCTTGGCAAAGAAAAGCCGAGAAGGTGAAAAATACTTGTTTGTGGGATCCCTTCTGGCAGGGGGCAGGACTGCATGCACAGCACTGTGATTTGTATGACAGCCTTGCCTTGCAGTTACATTTTAATGCTTAGAAAGACCCTTATTAAGAGATTAAACCAAGCCTATGGATGTCTCAATATTATTAGTGTAATAGATGCAAATATTCTGTAGCCTGCATTAATGCAGGGGAGAAAGAGGAAGGAGAAGCAAGGAGATCCTGTTAGAGAAACTACCACAGAACTGTGAAACATGCACAGAACAAGAGAGGGAGATAGGCTGATCAGGTTTACCTACAAATTCCAGGAGCTATTGCACAAATAATGCATAGCTTCCCCACTGTGCTCCAAAATCTCAGTCCAGGCTCACTTTCTTCTGATAGGATGGAAATGGAATTTTGAATCCTGCATGACAGCAAAAGTATTTCTATTTTCTAAAGCTGTATTCCTTTCATCCTTTCTCATACAAGTTCAATTTTTAGAAGATTCTTCATTTTTGTTATACTTCTTTTAAAACTTCCCCTTCCTTTAAAAATGTCTCATTATGAAAGTTCCATGATTTTCAGAATACTTTTTGTATAATATATGTATGTGTGTTAATACTGAGATCTTGGTAGGAAAGATGGACGCTGTTAGACCCCTTGCCCTGGCTCTAGTTTCCCTTACCACTTTCAAGGTTATGAAACTCAGAAAGATGTGCTGCTAAAACAGCTTCTGATAATTTTCCTACCTGCCCAACATCAGCTCAAATCCTGCCACTCAAAATCAACCTGGCTGGAACTTTTTAACTATCAGAGGTTCATTCAGTGGGCTGCTCATGGAGATGCTTTTTATGGTGGTCCTGGGATCACAGCCTGTGTATGGAAAATACAGTACTCATACAAAATTCAGGAATGTTGTCATGGTTTAGATTTGCCAATTAAGATATACTCATTTTCTGTTGTGAGACAGAACCAGGAGTAGAAGCAAGGCAGGCCTAAAACTTAAGAGGGTATAAAAAGAAATTTATTAACTACATAAAGGGAAAAGAAAAAACTCAGAATAAGATTGTCAGACCACTCTTTCCTTCCCTTTCTCAACCTTCATAACAATGAAACAAACATACAAGAAACTGCTTCAATTAATTCCCAACTCAAACAGTCCCTTCTTCCGTTCACTTTGGAGTGAGAAGCTTCCTCTTGTTAGGCTATAGGGATTTTTTCCACAAGAAAGTAGAAAACAGTCTTCTCGTGGTTTCATTTTCACGATTCTGCATCCGCCCAGTATCTGCAGTCGTGGCACTCCTCCCAACTCCACAGCCTCCCCAAAGCTGTACTTGTGGGTCAATGGTCAAAATGCATGGGGTATTACTTTTAAGAATGAAATGTTNGGGAAGGAGGTGGGGGGGGGGAGAAAGCAGCTGTGATTTTTATATTAGTTTGAGTCTCTCTGGTCACTGTCCATGGCCACCCCCCTTCTCTCCCTCTCTGCCAGGACATGCCAGCTCCCCAGACAGGGGGCCCGGCCCGGCCCCTGCCAGGCCCACAGGCCTGCAGTGGAGCCAGGCCAGGGCCCTGTTACCTGCACTGCTGCCAGAAAAGCCAAGAGGGCTCAGTTCCGGATTACCTCCTTCAAAATGTGTGTTCACGGAGCAAACTAACTTTCTTCAATTGGTTCTTCACGCTGTCAATAACCAAACCAGCCTCCAATCCTCCAATTGATCACTATTAACTCTCAGGGGAGTACTCATAGAGAAACTTCTCTTTAAGTTTCTTCCTCCCCAGGTCAAACTACCACAAATGTGTTCCCAAATGTTTCAATACACAAGGAAATAAATAATACATTTATTTTTGTAAATGGCTTCACACTCTTATACTAATACACATATCAATAATAAAAGCAAGAAAAATTATAATTGTGGATTACTGTGGTTTTCTATGTTATTAGTAGCTTGAGCAACATAAGAAATGAAGCATATTGGTGGTTTCAATTTTAGTGATGTGTTTACAGTTAAAGAAAAAGTCTGGTCGATATCTGAAGATAAATATCAAAACACACCAAGAGTAAAAGTAATCTTGCTGAAAGCTGTGTGCTGGACCTGAATAACCTTTTGTTCTAGATCTGTTTCTGATATTGATAACTCTTTACATATGGAGTTTGAGTATTTTTGATTACTTCAAAACAACAAAAAAACCCAAGAGAATCCAATTTTTCTAGAGAAACTATGTGTGTGTGAATTAGAGATAAGAAAGAAGCATGCAATCAATTGTGTGTATGTCAAGATTTTAACTTTTAACTTCGCTAAAAAATTATCTATGTTTAAATATCTTGATATTTTTAAGTCATTCAGCCCTTTGCCACTCCTTTTTCACTACAGATTTGTTATAACTATTTTCAGAGTTAACATTATTTTTCATGGTTTCCCTCTTATCCCTCTTATTTATTAATAATCTTGTCTTCTTAGCATATGTCAGTAAAAATAGAAAACTAAGTCATGAGTCTGGATTTTAGGGCACCGAATTTCGTACTAGTAAATGGCTAATTTCATCTGCCAAGCAACTTTTCAGGAGCATTATTTCAAAGAAGAAATTAAAGAAACTGCTCTGAAATAAAAATCAACCACAGTATAAATAAGGTTCAAGTGATGGTAGAGTGAATGTGGCAGGGGATTTAGTGATTAATGAGAGGAGCTAAATCTACACAAAACATTCAAGAAGGTCTACAGCTCAACTGGGCACCTTGCTATCCTGTGGATTAAGTATCTTCCCCCCAAAACAGACTATTCCTCAGAAGACTAGCGTCTTCTGAGGAATAAGGGAATAAAGACCTTAGCACTACTTAGTTTGCAGGCATGAAAGAAGTCACAGCTGTCTTCGGACATAATTTTCTTCTCTTCTAGTGTCACAAACCTTCCCCAACATGGGAGTAGAAAGTTGATTGATTAAAAAATAATCAAATGTATCTGAAATCTCCATATATATTTTGATGTTTGCATCTACTGCTTCCTATCTGTCTCTTGCTGATGTAATCTTCTTTATATTTATTTATCCAAAGTAATCTCTTATCACTCCTTCATAATCTGCTCATTTAACTTTCTTATCTATTTTCTTATTTTTTTATTTTTCCTTTTCCTTTATTAATTTCTCAGTATACTTTATAATTTTATTGAAGGATACATAGAAGATCATTGAAGCATATAAAAAATTTTAAAAGACAGGCTAACATATTGGAAAATTGAAATTCTTCACAGTGCAAAACCCACAATGTGCTCTACACACCTGGCATTCCTTATATATTTTGTGAAATTTTAGGGACTGAAAAGTCAGTTGACTTTTGTTCACCAAATTCTCAAGAATATTTACCATTCCTTACATATATGCACTTTTCTTACTTTTAAAAGGAAAAGTACCCAGCTTCATCAAGTACCCATCATTCAGAATTCCTGTCATGATATCACTAATAGTTTTATAATACTGGAATTTCAATTAACATATGCAGCACTTCCATTAATTCCAGTAGTTCATTTCCTAGATGAAGTGATCCATGAGGTGATGAGTAAAAATTTTAGATATGCCAATCAGATATATCTAGTTCAAGAAATAATTGAAGATTCATAACAGAATGGCTTTAAGTATTGCATTTACACTTTGATGTTTATTACACAGAAACGATAGAATTACAGGTGTGCCAAGAAAAGCAATTAACACACTGCTGGATATATTTGATGTAATATTTCAGAAGACATATAACTACAAATACTGCCTTTCCCCCCCACGCATTTTAGCTTTTTTGAGCGTTTTGATTTTATAGATTCTGGGTCCTAGAATAGGGATCCATATTTCTTTCCCAGACACAGTGATTGTTATTCCATTATCTTCAGCAGAGATAGTCCTAATTCACATGACTTAAACTGAGAAGATAAGGTAGATTTACAAGTTATGATTTCTTGTAACTTCACAGTTTCCTAAATTTATTTTGGTATTTAGAGGTTAATCTATTTCTTCCACCAAGATGAAACTTTTTCTCCCACATTCTAAAGAGCCAAGGCAGTAAATATGCTATCTTGTCACTTCTCACTTTGTCACTGGCTACTCCAACACTAGGCACAGTGTAGACACTCAATTCCAATCACCTGCTTGCAGTTTCCTGCTCCACAGTTTCCGACACTGAAGAAGAGGCAGCAGGATGTGACATCTATGGCAGCTATTCTTACTCTTAGTCATTAATGCTATAACCATCATTTCTTTAGATTTCCTCCTTGACTTGTTTAGAAAAGAAGGTGTCTAGAAACGTTCTCTTCCATTTTTAATTACTCTTCCCCTATCTTGCCAATCTGCTTACACATGGACTTTTTTGGGCATGTATCAGACAGTATTTCTATTAGTACAGAGCTTAGTGATTTTACAGCACCACAACTTTGCATACTTCAACTGATTTCACCCACTATAATCAAACTTATATGACCTTGTGTTATTTTTACTCAAATGTATGTATTTGGTGGGCTGTGTCAAATCTGCTAAAACTTGTAGATGGCAGTGAATATCACAAAACTGCTGCTTGAGCAGAACATCCTGTTTACGAGTTATAGTAAGGATCATGAAAATGGTTGTAAAGACAGTAAGTCTTTAGGACAGGAGACTGGAAATGACTGGCTAGAAGAAGGACAAAGTAAAATGAAATAACAGAGCATGAACAAAATTCGGTGGAAAAAAGTCAATGCTGTAAATATTTTAATTTCAGATTTATGTTTGAATATAAACTTGTGGTACCCCTTTTAAGGTGTTGAATAATTTTAAATTATTTTTCTCCAGGTTTATTTGTATCACTAATTTTAGTTGTTTAACAAATAATTTCAGCATTGAGTCTCTGACCTTAGAATCGTATATCAGCTCTTACTAGTCATAGCATTCAGTCTATTTACAGTAAATCTATAGTAAGAATTTGACTTTTGTCCTGTAACATATAAAAGTTTAGCAAAGCAATGTTTTGGGGTTTTTTTCAATATAAAGTACAATAGGCAAAGATCAGATTGTACCAGACTACTGGGAGCCTTGTAGAAGACCTTGTATTCAAGGAGTAAGGGAATTTACATAGGCCGAGTATTATCTATTGAGCTGTGTATGTCAAGCTTGAAAATTCCCTGTGACTTAAAGAGCCTGCAGTGATAATATCTTTGGAAAAGTAAACTGTATGCTGATGAAGTGGATGGGAGGTAGTGATTCTGACAGGTTGACAACTGAACATTTCATTGCGTTGTGCTGTGTCCAGCCTGGCCCTCAGGCTGCTTTATGCTGCACAAATCCTTGGCTGCAGGACAAGGTCAGGAAGTTCACTGGAACAGAGAGCTTGAAATCATCACCCACTTGGAATCTGCATTTGTGCTGCCTCTGTGGCCTTGTCTATGTAACAGTGCAACAAGAAGCTCTTATGTATATTTTTCTTGCTGTTTTTTGATAGTAGAAATTATTGATAAACTGGTTTTATTGTAAGAAAATAATTTAATAGATCAAATAACCAGAAAGGAGGAACTTTCCTCCCCAGGCAGATCTACAGTGGGAAGATCTGTCTAGAGCCTATCTGACACTGCATGAAAGCAGGGTTCCTGCCATCTGAAGGGATGTAAAATTTACTTGTTATCTTATCTTTGTTCTACCTTTTTATGACAACTATTTAATTAGGTCATTTGTTGGGTTTTTCTTATTCAGATCCAAGAAGAAGACTTTACGTCCCATTCTTGGTCAAAACAACCTCCAAATAAATTAAACCATGTGTGAAAAGAAGTTCGACCTACAGAAAGTGATCTAAACACAATATTGTATAAATGCTACTGTTACTGCTTTTTTGATAACAATGAAAGAGAGAAATAAAGTATTAATCAACTTCACGGCCTGGTCTTTGTTTTTGGTATTTTTTTTTAATTTTCATTCAGCTACTCCTATACAGGGTAAAATATGTGAAATGTTCCCACTCAAATATTTTCATCATGTCAGTTTTCCCTCACCTGCATTGATTGTTCTAGTACTTCTCCTAAAATTATTTTTTCTCTATATTTTATGTCTTAATTTTGCTGGCATTAATAAAAATATATGTAACAAATAAAGCAATAGCTCATTAAAATAGAGCAGTACAGTTCAGGTAGAAATTGAAGCGACAGGTGGTGAAAAGGGGAATATAATGCTAAACAGAATTTTTTTTTTCTGAACTGGCAAAAAAACTTGTGAAAAAGCAGCTTCCTCTTCAAAATCATGAAAATGTCTCCTAATTCCTTTACACAATTACACTGAGAAATTGTAATTGCAAAACAGGTACATGACAAGATCAGTTAGCTGTAAGAGTCGTGGGAAATCGGTTTACATCTCGAAGAAGAGCTGTTTTGTCTCAAACTTACTAAATATTTTCTCAGTTTGACAGTCAGCCAAGCTGGAGATAACTTACTTCTGTAGGACTCAAATGTATAGGAAGATTCACAGTTTGGAAGCTCTGTCTCCAGTGAGATAAATTACTAACATTCAAAAAAACCCTTTAAGCCTTGATAATCAGATAAGAACTCAGCTGGCAAAGTTCAGACCTGAGCACTTCAATAGTGGAAAGAAGCTGGGATAGTGGTAGACATAGAATGACATAGAATATCAGATAAGAAAATAGAGATCAAGTAAAACCTGATGTCATGCTCCCTTAAAGATATTTGTGACATTACTGGATATTTGTGTAGAAGAAGAAAGCTCTGGATATAACAATAGAATATATTTAACAAAAGAATATAAATAAAAAAAAAAAAACCAACAAAAAAAAACTCTCATAGTATACACCTAACAATACATCAAACATATTACAGTAAAAGTATGTTATAATTTTTTTTACTGTGAAATGCTGACAGATTTGACTGACAGTGTTCCCAGAATAAAAAAAAAAAATAGCAGATCTACATGGTTGCTTTAGTGAGGCTTAGACCTGGAACTCAGTTCTTTATGACCTTCAGCGTATCTCATTTACCACAGTATTTACTGCAGGATATAGAAATATGTGAGTCCTTGAATAAATGGGAGACAAAGGAGCCCCTGTGGGCATTTCAGAATTCTGAAATGTTGGCAGTGTGGAATGAATTGTTTTATTTGTCAAAGCTTGCCCTTATGTTATTGAATCTTCTAACTTGTTACCAAGCTTTAAATAACTAAGGCATACAGCATGTCAATGTAACAATCCAATAAAATAATTTTTCTGTGTTATTTTATTCAAACATACTGAGTTAGGGCTTTTTAAACAAGAATTCTCTTTATACAATGGGTAGAAACAGGACAAGAAGTTTGCACTGTATAAAACATTATGTATTTATTGACAAAATGTTATCACTGCAGGCTCAATATTGTACCTGTCAAAAGCACCCACAGAAAAAAAATCAGAACTGTTTACATGCTAGAAGTTAGTAAGTACTCTCTTTGCTGTGTCTCAAGACAAACATTCTATTATTGTAAAATTCAATTTATAGATCGCCACACTTTGTCAATAAATTTCAGTTCCTGAATGTAGCTATAAAATCTCCAAATAGAGGAAGGAGATGTTGTTCCAAATGAAGTGTATGTAAGCACACAGAACTCGCCTGAGGAAAGAGTTCTTAAATATTACCCTAGGCTTAATTTTCATAGATGGAAAATCATGAATATACCATTGGCTTTGCACAACTTCACAAAACAATACCATTAATACCAGTCTAACCAGTGGCCTTTGGGTGCTGGCTGCTCAGAGACACTGCACAGCCTTTGACATGACTGCAGCTACTCAATCATTTCTGCACCAGCAGGAAACAGATGAAGATGCCTAAGGCTAGTCTATATACAAGAAATAGGATCTAAAATTTTCAGCTGAGCTGAATGTTATCTGTTTTGTTTCTATCCAAATGGTGCTTCGAGCCAGGCTCTAAGCAAGCCCAAGCAAAGGAATCCTTGAACATGCACAGTCCAAACCCCAGCTCTGGTGCCAGTGTGATCCACAGTGGGAGCACTCCAGCGAGGTGCACAGGGGGATTTACAAACCAACCTCTGTTGTGTAAGATCACTGTTACAGGTGATGCAGCAATTTGGCCCTAGCAAAAATAGGCCTGGTAAAGCAGAAACTGGAGCAACTGGAAAACGCTTTCACATTTTCTCCCTGGATACTCTGGAGATACCACAAAAGAACCTTTGAGCAAGGTTTCAGTAGCTTTTAGGTTTTTTTTCATTCAAAAGACTTTCAGATTTCTTTCATTTACACAGGTCTCAGAAATAAACAGAAATTATGCAGGTTGTCCAAATGCCTGTATATTTATTTTAATTAAAACAATGGCAATGCCAATAAATAACTACTGTAACTAGTCAAGAGGTGGCATTTCTTTGTTTACATAATAATTACTGCTTAGAACAATATATCTGTTTGTCATACTGTTGTTTAATCAAAGCTGGAAATGAGCCATGACTTCTTTTTATGAATGGCTAAAGGTTAAAAAGGAGTTTATACATATTCCTAATTTACATCAAATTTCAAAATTTTGAGAAGTAGATAACTGAGACATTGTTTTAGAAATCTTTAGTTTGTACACCTCAGTCTTTCTGTAAGTATATATCATTATTTGTAAAACTATAAATATATTCTTTTTCAAAACACACACACATATATATATATATATTCATGTCGCATCTATATTTTTCAGTTTTTTGAAGGTCATGTTTTCTCCTGTTCAAAGTCAGTATTTTCTATAAACTAATTGCCAAGTTAGAAATTATGTAGCATTTATTACAGTAATTTTGGTAAGTAGTACATAAAAATCCAGTTTAAAGGGTGTTGTTTTTCAACTAATGGAGAATATGAGTTACTCTGAATTTCACAACTACTTAAAACATGCAATTCCTTGTGTGAATGTGTTCATTGATAAATTGAGGTATAGAGATCTTCTGGCTACAGAGATAAGGAATGAATAAATAGAGAATTTATTTTAAGACAAAATCACATTCTTAATATTTGAATTTCACAGGTTCTAGAGATTAATATCTCTTTAAAGTTTTGTTAGTTTATTGAAGAATTTGTCTAGAGAAGCAAATCATGGAACTTTATTTGCATCTAAAAAAAACTTTGTGTATTTAAGAATATATTTATAATCACTGAAAAACAGAGCTCAGATTTCTATTTGCAGCATAGTTGTTTTGTGAAGCTGATAGCAGGCCTAGAAGATGACAATTCCAAACTTAGACACTGCCTGTCCTAGGAGACCTGTCAAACTTGAAAATTGAAATGTAGCATTTTTGAAGCAGGAAGTGTGCTTTATTTTGTAAATGTAAATTTAATGTTTACAAACACAAAAGGTATACTGCAATAATCAAATATCTAGGAGATTAATGAAAGGATTATTTGCTTTCCTGCCTGATTCCATTTGTGAATACACATACTTGGTATCTTCGTACCCCCAGCTAGGCCTGTATTTTATTACTTTCTATGCTAAAGCCAAAGACAGCAATTACAATAAGCTGCTGCTATGAAAATTTCCACGTGCAAAGGAAATTTTCACATTTCTAGAAGCAAAGCAGTACAGAAATGTGATCTGTATGCATAAAATTTGCTTGGTATATGAAAATAAATCAAGACTCTTTTTTCAAAAGGTATTGCATGTTTATTCTAGTGGTATCTGCACTTGGCAATATTGTCAATTATAAGGTTGAAAACCTTTAATTTTTTATCCTTGCAGAAGGTTATTGATTAGTTATTACACGTCAGCCAACTAGAGCTATCAAACCAAAGGCTTGGGCTTCCTGGATCCTGCCTTTCAGATTAGTTGTTTCATTATTTTCTCATCACTTCACTGAGCCATCTTGCAGCTGACTTCAATACAACTACTTCAGGGAAGACTTCAATAGAAATAGTATAAAAATATTCCTATGCCTATTAGGGTAATGAATTAGTGATTACAAGTATGATTACATTAATTATAGACTAAAAAAATGCTGTGATCAGTTTACTTAGTGTCGTTGGGGTTTTGTTTCCTGTTTTGTTTCTGAGTTTCTTAAAATGGCCTTTCAGTTGAATTGAAAACATACAGCTCATCTCTCCTCTCCATGAAATTATTTGCCCTGGTGATTTTTCTTGTCTTGCTCTGTGGTTACATCAAATATACAATCAAGATCATAGGTGTCACTGAGTTGCAACATATCAGCAGTTTGTCTAAACGTCAAAACTGCATCTCTAGAGAGATGGTTCTATCAATTGCAAAGTCTAGTTCTACAAAGACACAGAATAATGGCTCGGGAGAAAATGGGTATAGTCAAGGTTATGATAGCCATCTACTTTGCTAAGGACTGATCAAAAAGTTGATGGGTACATTTCCTTTTTTAGTCTTCCCTGTATACTTGGTCTTATCAACATTGTACAATTCTTTCTGTTTACCAAGTTGGCACCATGAGGGAACAGCAATGAAGAGTAGCTGTATAAAATCAAGATATTAAAGAGAAACAGCTTAGGCAATGTTTTCACTTACATATCTATTCGAGTAGATATATAGCTATTCTATTGCTCATACTCAGCAACAGCCCCAGTGAAGTTGTAAATGTAATTTTCCCTGTAAAACCTTTACAGATTCCTGAGATAACTGAGTAACAATATGCAATGTAATCCAGGTTTATAATAAAATTACATTAATTGTTATCCTAACCTTTTAACTTTATTTTTATTAGCAACCAAATAGAAATTTTGAAAATTTGAGACTTGCTCTAGGAAAATGCAACTATCTTTCCAAAGGTCAAAAGTAGGATTTAAGCAGAGGAAATGAAACATCATTATATATCTCCAGAATCTGAGGAACCTGTCACTTGTCTTGGTAGACAAGCTGACCTATTGCAGATCATCTACTAGAAGAATTAAAAATTTAAGTTCCCAGTACATAAGAAAAAGGATAAAATGTTCATCTGTAACAGACTTCAGAAATAGTACTCTGTATTTAACTGCCTTTTGTATTGCAATGCCTATTAAAAAACAAAAGAGTTAATGGCTGATTCATATCTCTAATTCCTATGTTGAATCTTTTAAAGGTATCACAGGCACAAGACTGGTCTAACCTGCATTTCTGGGACCATTTCTGAACCTGTATCTATGTTTCTGAGAGGCAGAGCAGATGGGGGAGCCCTGGCTGTGGAAAAAGTATGTGTAGCTGGATATAAGCTAAAGCCTAGAAAACAGAAGAAGCAAAATACCAGCATCACAGATAATTTAAAGGAGCAAGCTATTACTGCATGTATTGATTATTGATGTACACACAATACAGCAACATTCATAAAAATTGCAGATATAGTTGACATTACTGGCAAGACATAACTAATAAAAGTTAATATTTTGGCTAACTTTTCAAAATATAACCAATAAAAATTAAGCTAATGAAATATGTATTTATCTTTACAGTTCAAAGTTCACCAATATCACTCAATCTTCTGTATGGTAAAGTATCAGTTTTAAGTGCTAAGGCCCCTTCTACTGGTTCAGTTAATGCTTGTGAGTTTGTACTTAGGACAACATTAGGATAAGCTTCAGGCAGTAGAGTCACTTGCACTTCTTTGTATTGCCATGTAACCATTCTGCCCGGTGTAAGATACTTTTTACCAGGTAAATATGCGCAACTTACAACACTGTTTGATCCCTCTGTGAATGCTCAAGTTGTAACTTTCTCTGTATAGTGAACACAAGAAAGTAAGAATGACATCTGTCTGTATGACAGTTTTTATTGTGAAATGCAATCTAACTCTGTATAGAATTATTCAGTGTTCCCCACTGTGTAGAACCACTAAAGTCAAAAGAAAATGGATGCGCATGTGTGTAAGTGTCCTGCTTCTGGGCTGTTTAACTGTTTAAAAATACATCTTTTGCAATTTTGCGAAGATTCTCAGAAACCATGAAAATGTTTGTATTTATGAAGAACTGCTCCAAGGCTGCTAGAAATATTATTATGAGTCCAAACTTTATTCTCCATGCTCATTATCATTTGAAATAAATATACTCGTTAAGTTTTCATAAATTCCACCTTCTGCCTGTTGTTTTCCTGATTCTGGCTTTTTTATCCCATCAGCTTTGAAGGCTGTATTTGATTTCTTCTTCAGAAGATTGAGATTTTTCAAGCATTTTCACAGAGTATTCCCTGATCAGAGACAAGCTCCAGATGAAATGTATGGCTTTATTTATTCCATCAGGTTCTTATTATATCTGCCTGAAAAACTGACAGAGCCGCTTAACAGAGACTGCAGCTGCCACAATATCAAATGTGAAGAATGAACAAAAGAAGCATCTTTAGATTCGTTTGCCAATGAACAAAAATACAGAGGTGATCCAAGACAAACACAGCAATCACTATGGAATTAGATAACAATTAGGTAACAAGGTGCAGAACAATGAACTATTAAATGTATCAGCTTTATGTACAGAAAAAGATACACTGATAGACACAAGAATAGTGTAGACTCACTACAAAATCTGCCACTCAGTAAAAATCTAATGTGTGCATGGTTCAATGGTGAGTTCCAGAAAACCTCATTAATTATACTAAGTTTGAACTAATTTAGGCACACCTTAATACATGTACTTTTCCAATCATCTTGATATTTAACAGAGATTATTCACAAAGGTCTGGTTAGTACTTCATGGGCACATGAGTGATAAGAACAAAGTGCCTCATAAAACAGAACTGTTTACCAGTTTCTGTGAAGAGGAACTAACTACAGGCTTTCTTTTGGACTTAAGGTAGTCATGCAAGTCAGTACATCTGACTGTATGGTGGTTTAAGAGCAAATGAGTAAAAAAAGTCAGATTTTTCTTGGAATCTTTGACCTTTCTCTTATTTTGGCAGTTAACTCAACCAGTACAAACAGGTAAATCTTTGGCAAAACCTTCCAGAGAACCAGAAAAATGCTTATGTTAAATCATTGAGTTGCAGTTTATCATATGAACTGCCTTGGATCAGTTGGTCAGAGCAGCATGCTTGGAACACCAAGGCTGTGAGTTCAATCCCTACAAGGGCCTTCAGAGTTGGGCTTGATGATCCTCTTGGGCACCTTCCAACTCAGAATATTCTGTGATTGCTTTGGGGTATTTTTTGTGCTCTGATAATACATCTGATATACCTCTGACAATAATGCTACATAGCAGGGTGATATTTCCACCCCTTCTGGTATTTTTATTTTATTAATCTTAGAAAGCATAATTAATGGATTTATGTGGCACTACTGTGGCCTATTCTGCCACAAAAACAGAGGTCACAAGGAGGCAGAGATTAAACGACTTCAAAGACATTTCTGTGCTGACCTATTAGTGATCCTCATCGATGCTCTTTATGTTAGAAAATGATAGAAACTGCAACTTAACCAGGAAAATAATAGCTACTGAACATTATTTTTCAGTCTCTGTAAACAGCACAGTACTATTGTAAAAATTATGCTTGTATCTAATTGCCCTGCTGCCTGAAGTTGTCTCATCTCTCCACAGATTTTCATATGCATCTTCAAAGGTCTGTTTTCAATGGATTAGGAACGATCTTGGCTTGCATTTTGATTGACAATATAGTTGCAGTTTTCACATTGGCTGGATACATTCAACAATAAAAGAGAATTTGAGAAGTTTCAATTCTTTTCATGGAAATTCCCATTCAAACTCATTGAAACAAACCTTTCCATTTGTATCTTGGTCAATTAGATATTTGCAAATGAACACTCAGATGCAGTTATTACAGGGCATTCATCTCTTTGGTCATCAGTTTGCTCTACTTTAACTTTAAGCTTGTGAACAGGAGAGATCATAGAATCACACCAAGTACTTAACGTTGCCTCTCACTGGAGACCAGTTTATGGGACCTGAAGCCAGAACTCTCTAAGCTGAGGAACACCTAATTTTGCCTAGCTACATTTTTTTTCATGGAGGAATTGAATTTTTATCCTCTCAGCTCTTGGAAGTTCTATGTTTGCTTCAACTGTCTCATCACATCTTTCTGTATGCACTGCTAATTTTCATCTGAGATTTTGTTTTTCCTTTTGCTCTTTCTCGCCCCCCACCCTTTTTTTTAAGAAAAGGGAGATGATAACTGGGAATCCTAGTCCTTTTTTTTTTTCCCCTAGACAAATTCATAAAAATATCTAGTTCTTTCCTTCTTAATCTTAAAATTTTAGACAATCATTTGGAACCACAGAAACTGTCATGAAAAAACTTGCTGACTTTAATGTCTTTATTATTGTAGAACCTGAGATATGGATAATTTTCCATACTACAGCACACATCTTCAGCTATCTTTATATACATAACTGTATAAAATTGATGGGCTTGGTATTGTTTCCATTTATGACTGACATGTAATTTGTCGCTTCCTTTCTGTTGCAGATCTACATCTGCTTTCTATCAAAACATGATTTTGCAAAAAAAAAAAGAAAGGAAATAACATATAAAAAAATCTTTAAAGCATCGCTCCATGAAGTCAGAGAAATATTCACTCTCCACAAGTCCCTGTTGGGATTATTTATACATGTGGATTCTAATAGTACATAGTAACAGTGATCAACCTCAAAGGATTAATTTGTGTTTATGGGCTAGGTGGTATTCATGTCTTGGTTACAAAATTAAAATACTAAGTCCAGAGATACAGAAAATAATTTTATATTAGCCAATGTACATAGTACTTTTTTCAAAAGAATTTACACTTAGGACTAGTTAAACATGCTAGGCAGAAGGAGACTATTTCCCAGATAACAGGTAGCTATATACCCACTCACTCCTCTAAGAAACTGCTCAGATAAATCTTGGACTGGGAATATCAATATTAGTCCAAGTACATCTTATTTCACTGGAAAGGACCAAACGAAAAGAGAAAAGCACTGGAACCATTATAAAGATTCAATTTCCTGTATACTCTGAAAGTGTGGTAATTATAATTCCTTAACAGTTAATCTTTTGAAATCTGTCTACTTACACTTTTCCCCCTATCTAAGCTTTTGTAACTTGATCCATGGTAGAATGGCCTTCTTAGTAGTAAATACTGGTTGTCAGAGGTCATTCTCAAGGGTGGTACCACTGGCTAGTAACTATAGCTGTCTGTTCCAGATGCTGCAGGAAGATGTCTCCTGGTCCTCCTACACTTCTTATATGGATGTAAAAGTAGGTCTTATGAAGCAAGTGTAGTATGCCACAGCTAACCATCCTATGATGAAGAGCTGGTATGCAAAATTTCAGCAGGTCCATAAAGTTGATTTTCCTTCTTTTATTTCTATTCTTCAGCTCTTTATTTGAACCATTCTGAACTGATCTTCATATTACATATTCTTTTCTTCTCAGTTTGGAACTAGGCTTTGGTAAAAATGAATAGCTCAGGAATCCTAGTTCAGAAGATATTTGAAAGGACATCCTTGTTACATAATTATTTTCACAAGAAGAAACATTTTATATGCTTCACTTTTGCATATTGCCCTCCTGATAAACAAGTCTATAATTTTAGAGCTGGAAAAGAGCTGCTGATAATTCCAGAGCTGAAAAAATAACTGCTGTTATTTTCTTTAATATGTACTATAAAAATCAGAAAAATCTTGCCAAGAAATATTTCAAGGTAACCTCAGTCACTTGCCTTTATCAGTTTCAGATGACTACATAATTCAGTTTAGCAAATTTGTTGTTTTTCTAGGCATCACTTTGAGTTTCAGTGCCAACTCAGCTCTGATAAACATCCTTAACCCATTCTTCCATCCTTCACCCCTACTTGATTTGATGGACCTTGTTTCAGCTGAAGAAGGGGATGATGGTGCAGAAAGAGGCTTGCAGAGCAGGCAAGCTAAAATTTATATGAATTCATATGAAGAATTCTTTTTCTATAGGCAAAGCAGCAGGGATCCTTCTAACAGCAGGTTGCATTGAAAAAGCCAGATGTCAGAAGGCCAATATCTTCTCTGTCTGGTGATACCAATAGTCCTGTTCATTCCTCTGTGTTTTTAAGCCATAAAAACTGTGCTTGTGTATTCAGATTGGTTGTATATCAACAAAAATCCCACTTCATCTGCCATCTTCCTTGATCTCATTATGTGCATGATTCTTACAGAAAAAATTGCTTTGCTACTGTCACATTTGTCATAAATGTGATGAATAGCTGAGCACGGCTGTACTAAAAATTACTGTGCTGTCATATACTGAAAAAAGTTAAAGAAACTATATTGCCCAATAGGTCATTAAGGACATAAACAGATACTTTTTTAAAATTGTGCATCTCTGTAGATGCACTTTGTACTGTGATACTTCTACGGATAAAAAAATGAATGCTCCAATCTCCATAAAGTGTCCAGTCAAGTTTTATTCATCTGCTTTCCACTGCAGCAATCTAGTTGTAGCCCATTCATTTTCATTTCTGGCGCTGTTGTGACACCAGGATGACTAAGGATTTGCTTTTCCTTTGCCTACTTTTCAGCATGTCTAAATGTACCTAGAGACAAACTAAAATCCTCTGCCACAAAATACAAAGGAATTTTTTTCTGTATTGAAATAATAATGAATAATGGTATAGAATGAATACCAAATGCATGTTGGATGATTATTGATTGAATTTTGTATGAAAAATGCATCACATGCTAAGAAATCAAACCAAACACACTGATCTCCTAAAAGTGTTTTCCACTTTTTCTGTGGAAATCTGAAAAAATACTGCATAATATTTGCTTTTTACTATATCTTCAATGACAAAATTCTATCAGCCAGTCTTTGCAACAGACCTACATAAGTAAATTACTGACTAGTATTTTAAACTGAACAAAAGGAAATAATCTTCATTCTGGTAGTGGATTAATGTATTTTTGCCCATCTTTCTCCCCTATATTTTCTTTTTTAAACAGATAATAGGTAGCAATAAACCAAAACAAACAAACAAACAAAAAAAACCCTGTAGTTTAGATCTTTGTATTTTCGTTATCCCATTCCAAAGCCATTTCCCATAGCATATACCAGCCACATCATACAGTCAAGCACATCTAAGTCTTTCTTTTACCAGAATCTTCTGAAAACTGTGGTGGGTCCCACAGTACTTTACACCAGACAGGCATAATAGTGTCCAGGGTGCAAAAGTTGGGTTCATGTTCTAATTAGGAAAGCTCAGACATGACTCCTAGTTGCCATCTGAGGCAATTTTTTTCATGTCAGAAAAAAACTGCAAACAACAGGTTATTTAGAAGTAAATTAACTCAGTACAAACTGAGGAAACACCAGGAATCTGCTTACTGGCTTTCTTTAAAAATCTTGTATGCCAAGGAGTCAATAAAATCTACATATTAGTATGTCAGTCTGCTATTAAAAAGATACTTCATGTACTAAATTGTTAAAACACCAATATTTTGGTGCATAAAGACACTGTGTGTTGACTGAAAATGAATACAAAATGACCTACCAACACTGATGTTAAATGCAGTTATATAACAAGATCCTCTTGCATCCTTAATTATTTGGTTCAGATCTTATAGCTATTTCCTTTTCCCTTGACAGGCAAGAAAAAAATCACAGGCTAGAGAAGAAACAAATACAAGCTGAATAACACTCATCAAAGAAAAGTTTGACAAATGTTGGTTTTTCATTAATTTGAGAAACATTTATGAGGCATGCAGATTGGCTGTTAGCATACTTAGAATTCATAAGTATTTTCTGAATGCTCTGAATGTGTTATGCAGAGATGACAGATTGCTTACATTGGCTGTGCAGTTCAACTGATCTTATGCTGTTTCTGTTCTTTTACTGCCTGACAAATTTATTAGCAAGAGAATAGTGAGTGAAAAAATAGCAAATAATACACTAATGAAATATATGGATCCAAAAAACTTTTACTCAAAGCCTAATGAACAATACTCAGTTACCCAGTATTCACAGGAACAATATCTAGTCTGTCAAATTAAAAAAAAAAGAAGAAAAAAAAGGAAGAAAAGAATACAGAATTCAAACAGTATCCTCTCAGCACTGAATCACCTTGTCATTCAAGCAGAGCCTATGACCCAGCAAAATGCAGAGCTTAACGCCCTATACATAAAACCTAGATGTATATTTGCATTGTGAGTGCAATTGCATGTATCCTAACCTATTTTTGCATTAACCATGCTAGCTTCTTGAACGTTTTGGTTCTTCAGAGAAGCACACTTTGGATAAATATTTTTCTCAGAAACATTCTGTATTGTATAAAGCAAATTGGTGCAAACATAAATTAGCTTGGAGGAGGTTTTTCTCAGAATTGAATAAAAAGACTGCACAGAGAGAGAATAACAGCATTTCTGGAATAAAATGGGTGTTCAGCACTTCAGTACTAGGTAAGCTATTTATTCTCAATTCTCTTCTGCAGCATGTCACAATGGCTGAATATAAAGGCAAACATGAACCTTGAAAAGCTGATAATGCTGCAAACTAATTAGAAAATCTCTCAAAAGAAAGATAATAGAAGCAAGTCTAACACATACGTTTTCACAGTTAAGAGAGATACGGAAAGTACAAAAGATCAAAGGTTCTGCCCAAGAGAGTCATTTAATCAATGTCAATCTAACCAAGTATCTACATTGCCAACTGGCATAAGTACAATGAAATACTGTCTGTGTGGCAATTTTCTTTTTCTTTGTTTCTTCTTATTCTGGAAACACCTGCTGTGCTGTTTGAATTTTATATATCTGAATGACAGTTAAAAATAGGAGTAGACACGTTGGGATTTTGTCCTTAAACTTTCTATAGTGAAGACAAGGTTAAGTGCATATCAGACACTGTACCAATTTCCTAATTGGCAAACCAACTCCTGCAGCTTAATTTGCACATGAACACACAGAATGATACCATTTTCATTGAAGAATTCTTCTGGCAAGACAGATATACTGAATATCATGCAGGAAATTTTAAGTCTCAGTGAAATTCATGAGGCTACATGAGCATTGCATTACATTTATTAGCTATGCCCCTCAAAGTTTCTTCCACAGAATTACCAACCTTTTTGCTTCGAGGATCAATTTTTATTAGAATATTTTGTGACATGCTTGTACCAATCACCGCTCTTTCATGTCTAGATACAAATATTATTATTGCAAAACACAGCCTTTGGTGTTATCATAATTGTTATTCGGTCTGCTCCAAGAAGGAGGGCAGGCTTGCTGCACTTCTCTTCCCGTTCCAGAGGTCGCTGTTTCTACAACCACTATTTTCCTCACTCCGTTATTGCTCTGTTCCTGCAGGAAATTGGTGAACTGCTAGTCTGCTGACTACGACTCTACTGATTGCTCTATTTCAGCAAACTGGGCTTCAGTCACATACAAAAGTCTGACTAAATGGGAGGCACTAGAGAGCTAGTCTGTCTCTTGCCCTGTAGCCACATGGGTGCTCTCTGTCCTTGTGTTGTTACTCAGTATTTGTTTGGCATTCCTTTGTTTGTTTCCTTTACCTTTACATTCTATCAAACCAAACTAGTTCGGAATTAGTGCAGAGTAAAACCAGTGGTGATACCAGGGTGGAGAGGACTTCATTGTAGGATCCAGAGGAGGGGCATAAGCAAAGTTGGTTTAGGATGACTCAGACTGCCATGGCCCAGCGCTGACACAGCTGATTCTGACTGAAATGAATCACAAAAAAAGCTCCTTCAGCAGAGCTGTAGTGGCCACCTGGGTCGGGAGTAACAAACTGCTAAAGAAGCTGGAGTCTGGAAGTGGCAGCCGTATATTGAGAGAAAAAACAGCAGTAAGAGTTAAACTGTTTTAAAAGACCATATCTGTTGACAGACTTAGGCTTCAGTACTTATTTCCCAGCTCATTCTCTCGTTCTTTTGCTGTCTGCTTTGAATGAAATATGCCAAAGCTTCTGATGTGCTCTAGATCACTGAACAAGTTGGGAAGTTCTGTCATTTTCTAAATCATCATGAATGCCACAAACTTTTATTGATCCGTGCCTGCTCTGAATTTGATTAAGTCAGTCTGAATGTATGATTTGGCTACACCCAGAGAGCCAGGAGTGTGAAGTTCACTCTGTGTCCCTAGAGTGCAGTCTTTATGTGGCTGTGTAATATATAATAAAATCCTAACATATAAGCCGCTCTGCAGAAAATTCTCCTTCAGACAAACAGAACTTTTTTTTTTTTTTGGTTAACTTTTACATTATCTCTTTAGGGCCAAGTGTGTTTTTTCCTCTACAGAAATTGACTTGATAAGGGTTGAGAATATGTTCACAAATGTCACAAACATAAGATGGAGAATTGATGACAAAGGCAATTGTCTGTGAAACAGAAAGTAGAATTGATACTCTTGAAATGAGAAAATCCATCCAACCCTAATCTCTGCCAATAGTTCGATAGATATTTTTGGCAGACCTAAGTCTGGAAGCTTAAAATTAGAAAAAAAAAAACAAAACAACACCTTAAGGAAAAAACCCCAAAAACCCTCACAACTTTGCTTTACAACCACTCTAGCTAGTTGTATCTGTTACCCAAAATTCCCATTAACAATAATCTGATACTAAGGATGTGTCTTGAATATCAGGAACTGTTGTGAAGAGCAATAAAAAGTCTTGAACTTTCTCAAGAAGGCAGTGGGCAGATTAGTATGAAGCTTTAGTTTGTTTGCAATGGAGTTTATCACTTGTATAAGCAGATGCTCCTGTGCTAACTCCCACTCAGCAAGCAACACTTTGGACCTACATCTAAGGTAATAAATACTCCATTTGAAGGGGATTATCTCCTCCTTTCCCTCTTCTACTTTGCCTGAACAAAGCAGGAGGTGGAGAGAAGGAGGGGGAGATAATCCGTTTAGCATTCAATGCTTCACACCTGCCAGGTAAGTAATAAATGCTGCATTCCAGGGGGATTAGCACAGTAGCTCTTGTTTGGACTGAAATAAAATGTTTTCAGACACTGGACTGAGCCCTTGGGACTGAAGTCCAGATAGGGTTCTGTTATTTAATTATTTCTTATATATCTGTTGCATTTGTGTGCTTTCTGAGTAAGACAATACAAAGGTAGAATGCAAAAGCAAAAGCTGAGCTAGTGGGGGATTTTTTGTGTATGTGATGTGAGAAGTGCTAAATATGTTGATAAGAACCAGTAACAATAAAATAACATTTTATTATTTAAAGCTATACATTCCACAAGAGGAAAGGAAGAGGCAAAGGAATCTTCATGAAGCTTGCATGCCATACAATAAATGGTCCCTGAACTCAAGATAGCTTAAAAAACATTCATGCTGTTCATTGTGGTGGTAGCTTCACATTACAATTCAGCAACCTGTACCATTTTCTGTCTGCAACTTACTCATATGGGTATGTTTACTTTTTCTGATGTTCCCATTGTATTTTACTCCATAGACATATTTTTTTTATATTTTACACACTATAAAAACAGATATATGTATTTTGGTAAGATATTTAGTCATATAACAGGTTTAGTTCAAGTTGTCGCTGCTCATTACAGAGGAGTTGGACTAGAAGACCATTAAAAGGACTCTTCCAACTCAAACTATTTAAACTGGGCCTAATCTGAACCAAAGCAGGGGGGAAGAGATCCTAGAAGTTCCAACAATGGGAGGAACATGGTCTTTTATGCTGTGCTGTCTTCTCAGACTTTGTTGCCTTGTTTCATGTAACTGGAAGATGGCATTAGAGTTAGATTATGTTACTCATGCCTTTTTCCATATTTGTTAGTGTTACTTAAACGCAGACATCAGATAGAGGACAGGCAGGAAACCACAAAGCATCTCAAATGACACCAGATGCCCAAGTTTATCTATATGAATCATATCTACACTTGTTATATGTAATAGGTTTCGGATTGAGTATCCAGTTCAGCTCTGACATCTAATACAGGGAAATAAATAAGAAATCCTTTCTCCTCAAGACATCTAACATATCACAGCCAAAACAGTAATCTATTGATTGTCTTCTACCCATGGTGAATAGAGTTTCTCCTTCCCTAGTCAGAGGTGTAGTGAGGAAGTCAATACTTTCCTCAGGCTTGGTGGCAGTCTCTGATATGAGACCCCTGAGAGACTCCCCTCACTGGTGAGGTCTCAGGTAGACTTTTTATGACTCACGTCAGCACAAAGCTATCTCAGAAGCACACAAATTTGAAGTAACTAGGTTTTACTCTTAGAATTGTAGAATCTTAGAATGATTTCAGTTGCAAGGGACCATAAAAAGTATTTTAATTTCAACTACCTGCAATGAGCAGAGATCTCTTTAACTGCACCAGGTTGCTCAAAGCCTTATTCAATCTGACCTTGAATGTTTCCAAGGCTGGGGCATCTGCAACCTCTTTTGGTAATTTCTGCAGGTGTTTCATTACACTCATTGTAAAAAATTTTTAGCTTAAAACTCGTACCTTTTGTCTTACCACTACAGTTCCTGTTAAAAACTCTATCCCCATCTTTCTTATACTTTCAATATCTTTTAAGTATTGAAATCCTGCAAAAAATCTCCCTGGATACTTCGTGCTAGGTCTCTCAGAACAACCCAACTCTCTCAGAAGACACTTCTTGGAGATAGCTAAGCAGTTGTTTCTGTCCAGACATGATAAAATGTCATGACTAATTAAGCGTAAATGGAGTTTATTATTACTGATGGATGATAGAATAAAATCCAGTCAGGGTGTCATATAAAGAGCTGAAAGGCATTTTGCAATCCGATTCCTCCAAGTCAAAAGATCTGACAGAGGTTCACCATAAGTACAAGGCTCATCTAATTGATTTTTTTTTTTAATGAAACAAAACATTTCCCAGTGACAGAGTCATCAGACTTATGTACTTAGAAATACAAGAGCATGTGGGTGGAATTTAAAATGTAATAAGTGCCTAGTGCACAAGCCACAGTTGCAGACAGTGATAAATGCTAATTAAAAACCCACAACAATACCAAAATAAACATCTCCCCCTTCCAAAATAAGATGGAAGAAAATACATTTTAATATCTAGATGATAAAATTAATATGAAGAAATTGAAAAGAGCAACAAATTTGGCATAATAATTGCTTTCATTTATTTGCAGAACATTTAACTAGTTCATTTTCATTAGTGCCTCTCAGGTTGTTGTCATATATTTATTTCTCCTGTTTTTCTGAAAGATTCTATAATGAAACTCCCCTATGACTAAAAGGCACAAGTCCCAAAGCTTTGATAATTTTCTGCCAATGAGATTATGTTAAAATATATTACATTTTGCCATCTCTCTCAAAAATAAGTTTTCTATTTTGATGAGCTAGAGATAACACAGAAATAAATGGGGAAAAAATTGAAATACTTAGAACGGGATATGCATGCTCACATTTATGCATGAATACATTCATACATACAGATACACATAAACACACTTTTAGCTACTTGCTAATTTTCTTGACAGTGAATTTGTCCAACCTAGGTTTAAACAAATCAAGTAAAGTGTCCCCTGCTTTTTACACAGGAAGTCAAGAGTCTCTATAAGTAAAAATTTTCAAAAACCTCGTCCATATCTTTAGATTAGTAATTCCATATATAGGAAAGGCATTGTATTTGGGAATGCTGCCCTTTGTGTACATTCATGAAGTAGTTGCTATTGCATAAGGTATATTTACAGAGACAAGCTATTATCTTTTATGGTAGAAGGTGGTTGAGATTTCTGTGGTTCATATCAAACATGATATGGCATGTTTATTAGTGATCTCTTGCCCCAGTGCAAAGCTTATTTGTTGAATGAGAGCTTGCAAAGTTTGCTTGCAAAGAGCACAATGAAACAAATCCTTAATAGGCCACTTACAATTAATTTTATCCCATTAATTTCTAGTTTTATCCTCACCACAGTCAGAAACACATCCTTTCACAAAATTAGCTTTTTTCCTCCTTATTTAATCAAAGTTTAAAGTGAAACAATGCTAAATTATATCTCCTTGCATCTCCTTCACATGCTGTTAATTCTCCATGAGAAAAAATAAAAGACTAAAAAACTAAGAGAAATTTGTTATGTATTGTGTCATCACAGAGTTGATTTTATTACTCCTATGTATTAACTTCAATTAATATAATGCACCTGTGTAGAGAAATATTGGGTCACACACAAGACGTACCTGGTCTTCCGAACTGGAAGTCCAGCATAATCAGTAACATAACAAAGTATTTTTTGCAAAAACCACTGTGGTCTCAAAGCATTTTTGGATGCTGTTTAAGGTCTAAGCATAAGATAGATAAAAACACTCGAATGGTA
Organism: Rhabdornis inornatus; assembly: GCA_013397075.1. Classification (NCBI taxonomy): domain Eukaryota; kingdom Metazoa; phylum Chordata; class Aves; order Passeriformes; family Rhabdornithidae; genus Rhabdornis; species Rhabdornis inornatus. The sequence continues at coordinate 289,475 of VWZS01010667.1, forward strand.
TTTAATCCATTTTTGGGTTAATACAGACTAGAGAACATCAGACCCAGCTAGGAAAAATACACTGGGACTTGGAATACTATATCTCTGGGGAGATGGGGGAAAGCTGCCAAGGAAAGAATATTTACCTAAAAGAGGAGAATATATTGCATTGAAAGGAAATCAGCGTAATTACTAGAAAAATTGTAAACTCTTATGGGACAAAAAACACCCCAGGACTGGAGCAAGAGAAGTAACGAGTAAAGGATCATAGAATCACAGAATAGTTTGAGTTGGGAGAAACCTTAAAGATCATCCAGTTCCAACCTTCCATACCTGTGGGCAGGGACACCTCTCACCAGACCAGGTTGCTCCAAGCCCCATCCAACCTAGCCTTGAACACTTCTAGGGATAGGCAATCCACAAGTTCTCTTAGGCAACCTGTGCCAGTGCCTCACCACCCTCACTGTAAAGAAGTTCTTCATCATGTGTAATCTAAACCTACTCTCTTTCTGTTTGAAGCCATTCCCTCCTGTCCTATCACTACATGCTCTTGTAAATAGTCTCTCTCCATCTTTCTTGTAAATTCCCTTCAGGTACTGGAAGGCCACAGTTAGGTCACTCTGAAGCTTTCTCTTTTCCAGGCTGAACAATCCTAAATCTCTCTCCTTCCTTGTAGGCTGCAGGTGGGGTCTCACCAGAGTGGAGCAATGGGGAAAAATCTCCTCCTTTACCCTACTGACAACTGCTCTTGATGCAGCCCAGGATACAATTGAATTTCTGGCCTGTGAGGGCACTTTGCCTGCTCATGTCCAGCCTCTCATCCACCCCAAGTCCTTCTCAGCAGATGTGCTCTGGATCTGTTCATCCCCCAGCCTGTGTTAATACCGTGTTGCTCCAACTCAAGTGCAGGACCGTTCACTTGGTCATATTAAGCAACATGAAGTTCCCACAGACACAATTCTTGAGCTTCCAGATCCCTCTGGATTGCATCCCATCCACCAGTTTTGGCAGCTGCACCATTTGCTGAGGGTGCACTTGATCACTTCTGTATCATCAATGAAGATAGTAAATAGCATTGGTCCCCTGACACCACTTGTCAGCAGTGGGATTCAAAATTGATGTGTTGAGAATACAGGTGGAAGAAGTGAGCTCAAGTTGTAGGGAAAAAGGTTCTAAAGGATGAGGGAACCAGGTGTTGAGGTGGGATGGGCAGAGAAGGAAGGCAAGGCAGGGCTGCTGGAAGCAGTGTGGTGGGGAGAGGAGTAGGCACAGGAGGAATGCTGGCTAGTACCTGGTGGGCAGGGTAGAAGTATAACACTGATCTCAAGAGTATGGCACTATAGGTGAATGTGGGAAGTAAATAATTAGGCCAAACAGAACACAAAGAGGAAGTAAAAGGTAAATGATAAGTTTTGGAAGGCCATCAGCAAAGCGCATAAATCATCAGGGATGGGAATGGAAGGTGGTAGCACAATTAGTAAGGCAGTAACTGAGGAGGGATAAAAACAGTTTGCTTTGGTGCCAGTGTTCAGTCTTTATCTTTTACCCAACGAAATTGTGTTGTCCTTCCTACTCAAAAGGCAATTTTTTCCCAGTCTCTTTTACCTTTTGGACATTTTGAAGAAGAGTGAGCCTCAGAGATAGAAGTCCTATGATTTTATGTGACTAGGAAAGGTGATTGATCTGATCTACTGTACTAGAAAAGTAGGGCTAGCACCATTTAAATATGTGTGATCTGTATAAGAATTACTTTCTACTTTATTTTCTAGTGAGCACATCCTTGTCATGTGATCTTGCTATTAAATACTGATATAAATATGCAGCACTGCTTCTTGGAATATTTATATGATGACACAAAACCATTGTAATCATGCTCTTCAACTCCTCCAATAATTTACTGTCTTAGCAGGAGGGGGTGGCACTTAAAGTAACATTAAAACAGAAAAAAAATTTAATTTCCACTTCACATGCAAGGCAAAGTAATCATTCAAAGCATAAAATTTGAAATAGACGTTAAAGCATTTAAGGCAAACAGTGCCTAATAGATTGGTTCTGTTTGCATTAAAATTCAAATTATTTTCTCTTGTTCTTGAAATACAGTAATAATAAAAACAAGTTCAGACTGAATGGAAACAATCTATGTCAACATTTGAATATTTCTTATATTGTAGCAATGTTTTCAAGTACGTTCATTTTCATTTTTACGACAGTAAATACAGAGGAAATGAATGTTAGGCCAAAGCTCCATCTTTCTGAACACTTCCACTGTCTTTGATGCACTTAAGTATATTTACTAGCTACAGAGTTCTCAAGACAGGCATTAAAAACTAACTGTTTGGCAAATTCATGCAAACTAAGTTGTTTATTATTCTTTAAATAAAATCAAGGCCTTTGAAAAGAATTCCAGCTCAGCTTCATCCATTTTATTTTATGGATTTTTTTTCAAAATTTGGCAAGGACAAAAGTCGTAGTTTTATACTCTGTATGTAAACAATGGAATCTTGCTGCTATGTAACTAAATGATCATTTTCATGTTTCTTTGTTTATGAAATTAAACATGTTACTAAAATTAACAGCTTTCATGGTGCAAAATAAACTTATAAAATTATATTTTGCTTTACTCAATGCAAGTCTATATTATTTGGGATATTTTGTGGGGGTCAATAATTTTGTTTATATGTCAGTGCACTCAATATCACTTTTGTTGACCCTGTGCAATTCCATTTTTGTGAAATAACACAAATGGAATCGCACAGGTAGTCCTGACAACCATGTTACTACATGCAAAATACTTGGACTCTTTTTCAGCTCTGCACGGGATTGCCAACATCATCCTTGGAGTTCAACTAGATGAAGTATTCCTCCGTATAACCAAGAGCTGTATGAAATTGTATCACAAGATGTCAGAACAAAATAAGCAGAATCCTTTAATTAATTACAAATATTTCATTCCTTTTCTATTCAACTGGAACAAAATGAATGAATGCATAAACAAATATCTTCCAAGCATCATTCAACTTTTTCTCTGCATATCCAAAATCAGCACCTGTGGCAAGAATAGCTTGAAGCCCTAAGGTAATAAAAATCAAAAATTAAGCAGCAGCTTAAATACTTTCTCTGTAACATGACCGTCAGAGAACATCACTCACTATCAAATTGAGTGAACTCCGTTGTGGAATCCCTTGGACTTCTATAGTGTTTTGGAATACAAAATAAAGAAATCAAAACAAAAAAATTGTTTCCCTCCAACTCAAAGTGAGCAGAAGACTGCAGCTGAAGTTCTTGCTATGGCAAACTAACATTTTATGGCATCTCATCTTAATACCTAAAAATTATTTCATTCTGCATCAAAGCTGCAGTAATCTCTTTCTTAATGTGATTAATCTAATTCAGAAGGTGCCAGTGAAAGCCTTCTATCCCTATGCTTCAGACAGACGTGTTAGGTATTTCTTTACCTTTAAGTATCACCATAGGTTGTTATGCTTACCTTGGTCTGACACCTACTTATCTGCATTTTTTGGTCTTATTATTCTAAGTCCATTATGGGACTAGCCCCCCTACCAGATTAGTCACCCTCCTTTCATGTTATTTTCCATTATAGAGATATACCCATGTCATTGGAACAATGAAATTGTCACTAATTAGACAGCTTCTCACAGACAGAATTTAAATTAACTGGGCTTGAACTACTGGATTTGCTTTTAGTAAGAGATAACCACAGTCTCTAGCATCCAGGGGAAAAAAAAAAAATCAGAACTCATCTTCAGTTATTTTCCTTTCTGAGTAATGTTTTGTGAAGCAATCAAATATCTCCCTATGTTCAAAGAACAAATAATGATTTAAAACCCTCTATTACTGTTCTACAGAATCTCTCTTGGAGTGTCACGCACTGCTTGTGGTGGAATGATAAGAGCTTCATCACTGACAGCCCACATCCATGCTCTGATTAAAAGTCTGCCTTTTGTCTCCGTTTTCAGGACCTTTTCTTTACAATGAACTGCTATCTAAGAAATAGCCCTTTGCTGGAATTCCCTTTAGAATTGTAAGAGCTGTATTATGCCATCCATCCGCCAATTTTTGGAATAAAGTAAAATTCCCAATTCATTAGTAGATGATGTAGAGTCTCATCCCTCTTTTGAAACTTGAATTCCTTTGAAAGAAACTGTTTACTGTGCTTTATGTCAGGACTAGGGGAATGCATTCAAATGGATTACTGCAAATCACTGTTTTCAGTAGAATGTGAAAACAATGCACATTCCTCTGATGACACACAGTGCTGGTGTCTACTTGTTGCAGCAGAGCTCTCATTAGGGGTAGAAATGAGCCAAGACACAGACTCTCATTCAACAACATGAAAAGAGTCCTGCTTGATTCTTCTTTACAGCTCTGCCATCCTGACTCTGACTACAGCAAGCTCCTACTGTAGGGTCCAGCTGCAGACTCTGACTGCTGGCTATTTCCTGCTGGATTATGACTGCAAGTATTGGTTTGCAGACTGAACACAGCTTTCACCCAGGTCAGCTAGGACTGCAGGCTCTGACTCTATCACATCCAGACTGACCTTGCAGCAGATCTTTTACTGCAGCAGATCTCTTCCTTATTTTGTCCATCTTTGAGATTGTTCCTTCTTCCTCAGGACTCCTCTACCATCTCAAAGTCCTCTTCCTCAAGAATGCCCCAACCATCCAACCCACCCCTTTTATCACACTTATCTTTATTAGTCACAGCTGCAACCCATTAAGGGCAAGCCTATTCCCCTTCTTTGGTAATTAGTACAACTGTGACTCATCAGGGTCGAGGCTGCTTGTAATCTCTTCTACACCTACACTTACACCTACTCTGTCTTCTCTTCATTTACCTTCACAGCATTCACCCTGTCTTAACTGCAAGTGCAACAAGCTCAGTCTGGGTACTGAATGTAAGTTAAATGAGAGTTTCTATGTTAGGCAATGGAGTGGCTCAATGGGTATAAATAGTGTGGGCACATCCTAGAAGGATCTTGCCAGGGATATGGTGAGTATATTTAAGGATACTCTGTGTCTTGCACAGTATAGATGCCATTGGGGCAACCCGCAGATGGCAAGGAGCTAGTTATTGCACTGAAAATTAGAGCCTAGGCTACCTGTATTCCCCCTGAGTTGTTGAATCTATATTTGGACAGCTGTTCTACAGGAAACGGCTCCAGATCAATATGGTAGGCAATTCAGTTGGACTATAGTAACATGCCTTAATGTGAAGCCAGGAATATATGATTAGTCCAGTTATGGTCTTGGCGGTTTAACCAATGGGTTATTAGCGTAGTTTCACTAATAATAACACTCATAAGCCAAATTACCCAATTATTACAACTCATTCCCTATAAAAACTGATACATGCAAATCTCACTCTTTCACTGCTCCTTTAAGTACTGAAGTTGTCCACCCGAGGTCATGTTTCCTACTGTATGGAAAGGTGAGGCTTGAACAATAGAGTCTGAATATCTTTGCTGGGGAAAGCGTACTGTTGGTGTTGAAAGGGGTGTGCTGCTAGGAGTGGCCTGGGAGAAACAAGAACTGGAGCTGTACCAAAATACCTAAGAGAGGGAAAGAACCGGTTCATGTCAGACAAAAAATGCTTAGTACTGATGAAATTTTTTTAGTTCCTCATTCTGCAAGAAATGTCTGGCTGGGCAAGTGTTGTTTACCAAACAAAACATGTATTTGTCATGCTTGGACACTTGTCTGCTTCATCCTGCTAAGGAAGGGGTGGATGATTAGGTCAAAACAAAGTACAAGGTAAGAGGTGTTGCTAGCGTATTCTTTTCATGCTTGATCCTTGTATGCTAGCAGAGACTATCCCTTGTTCTAGAGAAGTTTTAAACTGACTTATGTGTTTAGAAGATGGCATTTGACACCACCTACTTTCCCTTTATGGCTTCCAGCAATTCAAGTATCATTTGAGCATGTTGGATAACAATGCATGCAGCAGTCTTGTGCTGCAGACAGCATCTGGACAGAAAGGCTCACTGTTGGCTCACAGCGAGACAGGCAAATCCGTGACCGTGTGCTCTGGGCAGTCATTTCGGATCAAGGCCTGCAAGGAACTACTTTCAACTTTTTTCATTTGAATCAATGCTAGTTCACAATTAGAATGACTCCTCTTATGAATGCTGCAGGTACAGTGAATGCATGGAAAGTTTCCTTAATACTAAGAAATGATTTTTATATTCTTTGCAAATGTTCAAAACTACTTGAGTCATCTCATATCGGCCATATATAAATGAGAATCTAAAAAACCAGATAGGACATGTGTGTACTTAGCCAGGGAATGAGAAGGCTGTTTCATTCGTCACAAGACGTGGACTTTCACAGTAACCTGACAGTACTGAACAAGGCATGACTACTGAGAAAGTGCATAGCTAGCTATATAGCTTTGGAAGACTGCAGACAGATTAGATACAATGAAGTCTGGAAGAGTAATAGCTGTATTACCAATATATATACTAGTTATACTATGCCTACTAATTAACCATGCAGGTGTAGAATTGTGTAATGAATCCATTCCCTACATGTGAGTTTCTTCATCCAAGAAGACATCTGGAAAGCATCAATTCAAAATCCAAATGTATCCAAACATGTAGAGTGTGTTGATGTTGGGGTGGGGGCAAAGGGACAAGGTGCAAATGCAAAATAAGGAGTAGAATAAATGACAGTGTAAATATAGTCTACATGTTTACAGTCTCCTTTCTACAGACTGCAAAGAAACATGCTTCATCATATTGAAAATAATGTCATTTTATTGTGATATGTAACAACAGGAATTTTTCAATGGCTTCTGATCCTGTTCAGACCTTCTAATTTCAGCATTTGGTTGCTGGTGAGATCAGAGGACTGATTTTTGGATGTACTGACCACTCAGAAAAGAGTGCACAAAGCACTTCTTACTTCTTAGTTTTCCTTTCTTCACACTCTGTTAGAAGGGCTATGACTACAAATTGCATCAGTTAAGTTTTGACTAGATTAGCTCATATTATTCCTCCTTAGAGCAATTGTTCCATGAAATTATGTTGCATCGTGTCATTTTGCTTCTGTTTTCCATTTGTTAAATGGTTTGTTCTTATGTTAAAACTCCCTATTGATCATAGTAGTGGTTGCCCTAATCCCCGCCCTGACCCTATCAGTCAGCCCCAATCCCCTCCCATTTCTCTAGAATGTTCCCCATCCATCACCCTTATCCACTCCCCTACAATTGTCAATCCCCGCTGGCCCCTCCCAAACTTCCAGTGTGTTCTGTGTCAGTTATCCCCTCCTCGGTTACTCATTGGATGTCTCTGTGTATTCCCCGCCTATGTTTCCCCCATTGGTTAATTATGTATTCAGTCCCGCCTTGTGTTCGCCCCTGAGCTGTTGCGATTGGTTGCTGTAATGTCCCCTCCCCTGGGGGAGGGCCCGTATTTAAGTTGCTGCAAGTCTTTTCTCTGTGCCTTTTGTGGTATCCTCCCCTCCCCTTCGTTTACTTCCTGTTCCCCCCGTCCCTCCAATAAACCTATCCTGGACCCACAAAAGGACTCCCCCTGATCCTTTATTCTTCCCCGGACGCGCTGTCAGCCAAGAGGGCTCTCAGCCCTAGCCGCACTCCTGGTTCTCTGCCATCCGGGAGGCGGCCCACTCTCGGCGCCGGTCTCGCCTGGAGAGCTAGCTGGGCGAGCCGAGCTCGGGTGGAAAAGGCGAGCCGCGTCAAAATTAATCTAAAGGTAAAATGCCTTGGTAAGATGTTGCCATGTTTAAAGCCAATTTTGATATTTGTAACATAACTTTTTTGGGGCGCTCTCACACTCCTCTGTTGCCCCAGGAGATACTGGTTGAAGAGGGGCTGGATTCATCACCACACAATTTTTAGTTACAGAAATCACGACAAAGCTTTTTGCCATAAGCAACAGCCCGAGTTATGTTCTACTGGAGCTGCAGCTTCACTTCCTTCAAAAAAGCATGGGAAGTCTGAGAAAAGCTGAAAAAAGCTGAGATCTAAGGACATGATAGTGTGGCTGAAGAAAGCACTAATTAAAGTGCTTGATATTTTTTCTTAAAGAGTGTTGTAAGTGCCCCAAAAGCCACTGCTGAGAGTTAAACCATGTTTCCAAGGAAGAACAGTGATTAAGTTCTGCCTTTTGTGTGTGACCTACATCTGTGGTCTTTATCTGCATTTGCATGGAAGGCAGCTGATTACAGGGCTCCTCTCTCTGCTCCATAAGGACAGTCAGACCAGAACTCACTGAAGCTCTCTTGGATATTTTGGTAGCAAAATGTAGTCTGTTTGCAGTTCTCTAGGCAAAAAAAAACCCTTATAAATATCTTGCTCTAAAAAGCCCAAAATAATGGAGAAACAGCTGATAGTTTTGTAGACTTTTTGTAGACTACTGCAGCCTCCCTGAAGCCTCCCTGAATCCTGTAAGATGTAATAAAACAAGAATCAAACTTGCCTAGGAGGCAGAAAAAGAAAATGGGGGTTAATGTTGGATTTCCATCAGGACAAAATGTTACAAGAAGTATGCTAGTAAGTTATTTCATAAGATGCTTGTTTTGTGTTAAATTTATTAAATACCTTTAAAATGAAGTGATTAGAGAAACAGACCCTCTTGCAGAGGAATAAATCTATTTGGATTAGTCTGGAACCAGAGACAACTGGGGAATTTGAGATACCTACATAAGATTTGTACAAAGGTACAGGATAACAATGACATTTAGTATCAATGGACTCCAAGTATCTCTCACCACAGGGAAATAAAATAAAGGGCTTGTATACTTTAGAAAATGATAATACCTGTCACTTTTCAGAGAGGATTTGGGAAAATTCAAAAAACCTCACTTCTGCTTAGTGTACAACTGGTAAGTAAAATGTAAACAAAGTCATGTTCAGAGTGAAGTATTATTGTACTATCAGAAACCAACAGCACTGCCTCATTTGCATTGCAATCGTGCACTGAGAATTTGTCAGAAGTATGTCAGCGTAAAATAAACGTTTCTGAGAAGGGTGACAAGGCCATGAAAAAACTTACCTTGCAAATGGCTATAGCAACTCTGATTTTTTTTTTTTCTAGAAAAGGGACGTGTATAAGAATGCATGAAAAGAATTTTAAACACTGTAAAATATGCTGTAATAAAATATGGACTAGCTAGCTCAGGAGTATTAGTCCTTACATTTCCTGAAGAAAGATCTATCTTCTTTTAGTTCCCCTGCCCATGTCCTGTTGTGTTCTAGAGGCTGTTCCAGGTGGAACTTCTTGATTATCATATCTTAGGAGTGCTCCATGGGTCAACTCAAGGCAATTTCCATTTTTCTCATCACAATTTCATCGAATAAATGAAACACATCACAGCATTTAATTGAACTGTGAAATGTATGATTATAGAGTGTGTCTGAGATTAAGACTTTAAAATACCAGATAAGATCAGTATTAAAAGTTGCCATTAATTACAGCGAACCTCATGGAAGAGATATATTAAAATTCATTGTTTAAGGTATAAATCATTATCTATTCAGTACCTATGGGGAGATGTTTACTTGATGCAGCAGTCTTCTTTCTTATCTGAACACTTATGCCATCGTTGATCTGCCAGATAGAGGTTTATGCTGTTGTCTTACTGCTGACAGGTTACAGGACTAACATGTATTCAAATCTGATTTCAAGGGCAGTGATATATTTTTGTTTTTTGTGTTCCCTATCTTCATTCTTCTCTACCAGTGAGATCTTTCAGGGAGATGAAAATAATGACTAAAACCCACTCAGTTTCCTCTGCTTAAACTGATTGCTTACAACTGAACAGTCAAAGCATGCAGACATACATATGGGTAAAAATTATTATAAATATTCTGTGACAATCTTCAAAAATTCCCAAAAAGCTTGTCATTAAAATTACCAGACTTTCTCATCACAATTTTTATTGCAAGAAAGTTAGAAGAAAAAAGTCTAATTAATCATTTTCCAAAGGTCTATAACTCCTTTTGATTTGTAAGCTGGACATTATCTTCACAACAAAGACTGATAGGAATTCCATTTGTTTCTCCATTGAGAAACAGGAAAGGCTGCATCTCTCAGGCTTCCATCAGAGACTGATTCCATACTGGAATATTCAATATTCCATGTTACTTGAGTACCCCAAAGGTAACCTGGCTTACTGTAGATACACAGGACACAGGTAAAAGGACAGAAAAAAGGAGAGTCCCCTTTCCAGGGACACATTTTGCTTAGAGTGTTACAGCAGCAGAAAATTTCTGGTACCCACCCTCTCCCAGAAAGGCTGAAAATATTGATGTGCAAATAGACACAGAGATCACCATAGTGCAGCATGAAGTCCACTTTGGATTTGAAACACCTACCAGTACCCTGGCTGTCTATAGGCTTCTCATCTAAAACTTCAGAAACTGAAAACCAGAAATTCAGGTTAAAAATACTTGCTAGATAGAAAATTTAATTATTTTTTTTTTTCTACAATGACAAGGTAAACAAATGATAGCTTTTCAAGAACATCCTTAGATTTTAAAAATGTATATTTGGGTTGGTAGTTCTCAGTGACTTTGATATATACAGTAACTGTTTCCTATTTACTGAGACATTTTAGCTTTTTTCAAAGGTATAAAATTAGCTGTATTTCTGTTTTGCTGATGCAAAAGCCAAGAAGTTTTCTCATTATCTTTTGCTTCAGCATCTCATTTTATTTTACATCCCAGAGTAACTCCCTAAGTTTGTTAGGGAGTTTCAGCCAACCAGCCAGATGCTTCCAACCTCCATAATATTTTGTGAAGTCCTCATGTGGAGCCTTGAACAATATGCAGTGTTCCAATAAAACCAAACTGATCCTGAAACACCAAACAGATGATAAACGAAAGACAGACAGAGGAAGGGAGGGAATGTTTGGCACTTGAGTCATGACAATCCACTTATGTTATTGCTTGCATTTTCACATTTTCGTTTCTACTACTGGTTCCAAATGTCAGTTTGACAAGTTTTTATGCAATATTTAATTCTGTGAACTTGTATGGTTAAGGCAAAATTTGTAGCCTATAGTTAATTGTATTCAAATGCTTTTTTTAAAAAAGATATCTTCAACAGGAGTCTCAAGCAAGAATTTTTCCTTAGGAAGGTGAGATAAGAGTAGCTCTTAATATAGGAAAATTATCTATCCACCAGTGGACCAGATATATCCCAGCCCATCTGCAACAAGTGCAGGGTACCATCTTCATCCATGAAAAGGAACAATTTGGAAATGAAGTTCATTGAAAAAGCCAAAAAGCACTGCTACAGACCAGGGAGAGTCATATCTCTGGTGAGCCAGGTCCATTCATGAGTCTGATGGGAACTTTGCAGATGTATGTTGTAGGCGATAGATTTTGATGACCAGCTATTGATCAGATCAAGGAAATGCAGTGGAAAACTTTAAAGGCAATATGCTTAATAGGCAGCTAGTAGGTCTGGGTGCCAAATTAATTTTTTTTTTTATTTCATTTCCATTCACTAATGTGCATGGAAAGTGCTGCCATCTGTCAATGTGATTAGATATTTTTTAATACTTCAACTGGTTTCTGCCAGCATCACAGGATTTGCATCTGATTTTATGTTGATTTAAATTGTTTCATAATCAAACAGAAGGGGGAAAATCCATACACAAGTTCAGCTTGATTAGGATGTTAAAAAAAGTTACTAAGTACCATCAATGAATACTTTACTGAAATCTGATGTGACTGTTCAGCCTCAAAAGCTGTATGTCCATTGCCAGTAGCAAGCCCTAAGTGTTGTGCTAAGATGGACAGGCCTCAAGACTGAAGTTTGTCAGGCTTGCTCTGTCTGAAATTTCCTTAATCAGTAACTTGGCTTATCTGTGACAGCACTTTCTTTAATTGGACAGGGTCTGTGGTTAATTTGTTCTACTTTTGTTTACTTTGCATGGTACAATGCTTTCTACACCTAACAGGAACTTGCAGTTATTTTAGGCAGCACGAGATATTTATGATTCTTGTTACAAAGACAATGTAGAGAAAAACAGTCCTGTAGGACAGCAGAGGACTTGAGAAGCAGAGACATAGGATGTGGTGCAGAGATGTACACATGGGATGGCAGGTGAGGAGTCCCAGCTTGCACTGCAGACCCCAAAAAGGGCTCACCTACTGTCTATAGAGGAAATACTGACCTGCAGGAAAAAAAGTACTTTTAGGGGTAGCAGAGAAAGTAAAGAAATAATATTTCACACAAGTAAAATGTAACATATACAGCAAATTAAGATATCACCTGTATGCTACAGAAAAATGAAGATAAAGCAAAGGTGTAAAAGGGTTGTAGCTAGCAAGAGGATTGACACCAAGTGGATTATAGAGGGAGGAACAATCAACATCATCCCATTCTTCCCACTGAGGTAGGCCAGGTGTTGACAACCATGCCACCACAGCCATGAAGACAGAAACCTTAGAGTGAAGGTGGCCTAGAAAGCTTCAATACAACATTGGGGAAAGGGATAAGAACCACATCTGCGAAAAAAATTTAAACTGCATTGCTCTTCTTTTTCTGTAACGCTCTTGATCTAAACTCTGAATGTTTAGATATTAACATTTTAGTTATATTCATAAATTATTTGGTTTAATTATAAAAGTGTGTTTCTTCTTTGCCTTTAAATAAGGTTTTATTATAACAATGTTAAAACATTACTTTATAACACGAATTCTGAAAAACAAAAAGTAAAACCAAGCATTACATAGGTAAGAAAATATATAGGTGCTAAATCTAAAACTGGAAAACCAAACAAGATTATGAGAAGAAAACCAAGAAATATGCAGCTGTTCCATACTTATCAACCAAAACAGAACATATAAATTATTTACTTGAAAAAAAAAATCACATATAAACTACTTCTTATCTATTCCAAGTTTGTCTATTCACACATTTCTTTCCCCCAGTACTCTCTAGCTGTTAAAGATTTGTTCAGCTTCTAAAGACCATTTAAGAGACTGGCAAATGTGGAAATGCTAAAACATTTGTTCACACTTACACTCCAATTTTCAGGAAAACTCATTTTAATATTTAATATTTGGCTTTTTCTGCAAAACTGTCTATGCCTTCCTCTAATGTTTATTATGTTCAAACGTTTAAATATGAGGGTGTTTTCACATAAAATAAATGTTGAAAATCAATATTAAACATTTCAGATATGTTTCTCTAAAAATTATCTCAACCAAAGAGAAATCAGGCTACGTGGAAGTAAGAAACCTTTTCAGTCTTTTTAAACCAATTTTATATTGCACAACATGAGAACAAGGATATATTTGGCTTTGTATTTTGCGCCTTTATACAAGGCTTGTGATGGTAAGTGCAATTCTAAAATGTCAGCAGTGTGAAAAAACGTTTGAAATGCACAAATCAGGAATTAATGAGGGCTAAAAATTTAATGAAATTTAGATGATGTTATTTAAATAGTTCATAACTCTATCAAAAGTATTTAAATTGCTATGTTTAGGTATGATTCGTTGATTGACTTAACTTGCATGCAAAAAAGTAACCCTTAATAAAATACAGTAACTTAAGATCACAGATTGAAAGGAGAGTTGCAAATTGCCTTTTCTCTTTTAAGTCCTGTAGGAGAAAATTAAAATCAAAGCATCATCATGAATTTAAGACTACAGATCTTTACCACAAATAGATTTTATCCTGGGGATTCAGAATACCACATTATAATAGTTTATAGTTTGGTAAATTTTATCTGTTTTTTCCTCATTCATTCTCACAATACACCCAGGGCATTAGTTGAAGGGGAGAGGGAGAAGGAAGGTCAAACAGAAGGTAAATGACCAGCTCTAAGAAATGCAGATTCTCTCAAAGACCTGGATTAATCTGGATTTATTCCACAGGCTTTCCTGGATTCATCTGGAATCATTAGATAGCTTTAAATACTTAAACTGAGAAGTGAGGAGTTCTGGTTATAATTTTTACACTCTAGTTAATTACAGTTGTTATCATAATCATAATGAATCTTGTAGGCCTGGCTAGTAACAGGCCACAGTCTAAATACTGTGTTGCAAGGTCCTGCGACTGAGTTTTGCCAAGTTTGCTCCCTCTGAACTGCTCCTGACCTGTTTAGAGATTGACTTTACTTGGTTTAGCTCTGATTGGAGGGGGACTATTACTGTTGTTTTCTTTTTATTTTCATAGGGATGTATGGTAGCACCATGGTTTCAGTCTTAAAATCTTGTGACTTTAAAAACCTTGTGACCATAAGGTGCACATAACATCAGAATAAGGGGTAGAAAATGATTGTGAGTAATAATTGTAATAGTATTGTTATTATTGTTATTCTATTTTATCATTGAAACTGTTTTCCATATTCACATTCATTCTTTTTTTCTATAATAAAAATTCTTCAGACTATTAAGATTTCAATAATACTAAAAATAATATCTTTTTCCTCCTTGTCCATAAAAAGATTCTGAGTTTAGCAGCAACTATGCTGTGTAATAAAATACTTATACAGATTAATTTAATGCATCTCCTTTGAAAACAAAATGTGATGGACAAAGAAATACCTCACATACCTCTGATACTTGAAAGGTATTATGCTATTTTCCATGTTGTATCTGGTAAATTTTAAGGTTCATGTAAGTTATTCAAATGGTTATTCAAATTTACATTAAACTTATATAGTTTAACATAGAAATATAAGCAAAAACTCCTTCTGAAACTAAAATTTTGTGTCTCAAACTTAGAAATATTAGGGAACTAGTTACTCAAGTTAAATGGACTTAAAATAAGTGTCCCAGGTGGACACTTATTTTATGGTTTTTTTTTGTATGTGAAAGTATAGAAGACAAAAAATATATGTGCCAACAAAGAAAAATGGCTAAAATTACTCATAAAAAACGAAATTATCAGACTAGAGGAAGAGCAGTAGGAGAAGTTCTCAAGGTCTCATCTAGCATACCTTTAAGTTAATGAACACAAAAACAAAGCCTTGATGGAAAATGTTTATCATACAAAATTAAGAGGCAAATAAATATGAAGGACAATTTGCATATAATGCAGAAAGTATATTATGATTTTGAGGACTACAATAATAGAAATGGGTTGGAATTTAACTGAAACATGAAGCCTTATAAAGAGAAAGTAATAAAAGTATTTTTCACCATTACCTGGAAACTTATCAATTGGACATTGCTTAGAAATAGAAAAGTCTGACATAGTAGCAGCTTCCTGTAATATTAAAAACTGACATTATGATGGACTTATGAAAAAGTAGATGTGATTTTAGGTGTTTTATGTGGGAAACTATGTGCTGTTGGACAAAACACCAGTTAGAGAATTTTGGCTTTACCAACTTGATTACCTGTATTAAACAAAAATGTACTGAAATAGAAAAAGTTGTGAAAGAAAATGGGCAGATAATCCAGGTAATAAGGACTCATTGAGAGAAGGCTCACAAAGTTTTTCTGCACTAAACAATTCCAAGTCCTAACGATACAACTAGAAGAAGAGGAAGAATCACAAAGTATTTGAATAAAATGGATATCTGCTGGCTAGGAGCAGAAAGTTTCCCTATGTTGGGAGGTTTTCAACCATCAGGGTAGTGAGGTTGTGGAGTAGATTGCTATAATCAATAATTTTCTTGAAGATCTGACTGGTTTAAGGTATGACATAGTATCTTATTAAAGTGGTTTTCTGATGATGTTTCCTTCGATCACACTTTAAATGATCTGCTATGTTATTTTTGCTTTTAGTTTCATACTTTTTTCAGGTCTCCCTGTTTGTAGCATTAAAAGGAAATTGTATTTGAAAGAAGAAATATGTCACACACACACATCCCTCCTCTGCCAGTAATATGGCATGTATTAGTAGTGTTAGGTACACATTGATATTATTAAGAATGATAAGGGTTTTTCTCCATATTTTCCATATCCATCGCAAGTTCAAACCTGTAATCTGTACCACAGCTAAACTCAGACTAGGATCAATTCTTTCTAAGTGTTTTATGTGGAAATTTTGCTCCTTTAAACTATGCCTCCAGAAAGTGTTTGGAATATCTCTTAGTACCATTACTCTCCTTGCATGGGCAAATAGTCAGCTCAGTATTTCCTTATTAGAGTGAAGAAGGATAATGTGAAAATTAATGGATGACTGAGAAATATTCTTAGATCTAGTAACCTTTATTTAATGTGTCCTTGGGAGCTGCAATTTGCATTATCTTACAAGTTTTACCTATTCTGTCAACTATGTCTTCTTACTCATGCTTATAGGGACCCCATTATTCTATCAAACAGACTCTGAGGGTTAATGCTAATGAAATCAATTAAAGACATGCACTTTTCACATGTATAAAAGAGATTCACTACCAAATATCATATAAAGCTTGGTATAAACTTCCTCTTTCAGCACCTCTCTAGCTCTAAAGTCAACACGCATATCACCTCTTAAGTAAGTTTGCTCATTTTAAAATATTTGTCTTTGTTTCAGGATTACTGCTGCTATCACAGAAATTCATCTTACCCTGTCCAGAAGTAATCTCCCAGTTCTCTGTCAGAAAAGGCATATATTTCTATGAATACTAAAATTTATTAAAGCTCCCATTAAATTGAAGTAAGCTATGGAAGTATGGGAGTGTGATTAGCCAAAACCTATGCAGAAAAACAGATGTTGTTCTCAGAGCTGTTCAAATATAATTTTCAGATCATCAGGACAGTAACATCTTAGAAATTTTTAACTTCATTCAATTTTTAACTTCAAATTTATAATTTTTTTTCAATTTATGTCAAATAAGGACCTTCCTTAGCTTGACTGTTGCTGTTAATATTAGTAATAATAATTTTAAGACATTATTGCTAATAATTTATTTAGATATTTTTGCTATTGTAAAAAGTATTTAACATAATTTTCATTCATAAAGGCAATAATGTTTAATTCCATTACCTTTCACTGTCACATTATAAAGATTTAAATTGAGTAATTTTTTGATCAGCAAATTCTGCTTGTTTTCTCTTGGAAAAAGTTTCTCATAAAAATCTGTTTAGTAGCTGTGCTCTGGGAAAAAATCCAAAGGCCAGTCTAAGATCAGGCAAATTAAAGAGTTAAGACATGACTCGGATTTGGTTCTACTGGTCAGCAAGGGAAACTAAAGGCACAAAATATATACAAACTTCAAGATTCCTTTCCTCTGTCATACCTAGATACTGACTACAGCTATTAAGATCATTTAGTGTTTTCTATCTGTGCTAGTAACATGAAGCCTCACCCTTCTCCAATAACAGAAAAAGTGCAGAAGCCCTTTCCCAAAAGTATCTTAGCTTGGGCCTTGTACCTAAAATCTGCTGCTGCTTTATCAAGCAGAAATCAGTCTTGTGCCTTTCAGGCTCAACTCTAACTACAGGACTACAAAAAAATTGGCTGCAGAAGGCCAGGAAGCCAAAATATTGTGTGATGTGCTCCCATCATCTTATCTTTAAGACTGTATGATGCATGGTTGAATGATTTAAAGTCAAGCCTGAGAGATGTGAATGCAAACATACCTAGATCCCAATCTACTCTCTATATATAGTTTCCACCATTTCCTGTGGTCTTCCAGCTGCTGAGAGAATTCAGTGGGTTTGGGAGAGACACAAAGACAATGAAACTCAAAGCCTGAAGTTTAGATGTGGAAAAGGTTGGCCCAACGAGCTTAAGGGAAAAGAACTAATTTTTTTTTTTTAATAGCTGAGTTTTAAAGAAGCAGGAGGCCTCTAGTTGGGAAAAGTATGGTAAATTTTTCCTTTTTTTGTCCTTTTCTTAACATGATCATTCTCTAATCCATTTTTTGCTGAACCTTACAATGTGGCTAACATTTTTGTCTTGTTCTTATTGATTTTGTCATGTATTATCTAAGATGCTGAGTTACTACATTTAGAATAGATTATGGTTTGGCTCTATCTGATTTATTTCACATAAAATGTGTTGGATAACAGATCAATTTTCAATTTGCTGTGTAAGATTCAGATCATGTCTTCAAGCACTTTCTCTTACATACATATACAAATGCATGGACTGCCTCAAAGCAGAGAAACTTAAACTAATGAGATCCACACTGAAATTTTAAAAATTTCTCTTACAACTTGATGGTAAGTAAGGATGGGTAAACTAGCATGAGTAAGAAACTAAGACTTTATGCAACATATAGCAGCAAAAGTGCATTTCCAAGAGGAACAGTTATTTTAAGTATACCCAGGAATTATTCCTCATCTGTTTTCATAGAAAACATAAACAAACATAAAATTCTGAGTCCAGACAAGTTAATGGAAGAAGTTCAAATCTCTTTCAAAGAGCAGGATTTCATCTAGAGGGTCACAAGGTCTTTCTTCAGGTAGGCAGACCCATCAGACCCATGTAGACCTATTTAAGTCAATGCAGAGCACTGAGCTGTGCAGTCTGGCTCTCCACTGACTTTGATCATAGGAACATATATCAGCTAAAATGTAGATTAAGTACATAGCCACACTATGATGCTTCTGTAATCAGTAAAGCAAGAAAGGGAAAGATACTCATCTTAGGAGAATAATTATTGTTTTCCTTGTAGAGTATCTATTTCTTTCAACTGACCACAGCAGAAACTGAAAGCAATTATTTTATTGATACATCATATGCACTCCAGTACCTAAAGATGAAACAATCAACAGTTCTGACCACAGACCACATGTTCTATTTCGCTTTGTCTGTTAGCATAAAGAAAAGGTTTCTCTAATCAGTTTTCTAAGTTTAGGTACACTTATCCAGGCAACATGATACCATTTTAAATGACTAAAAAACCTAAATGTTTCAAAGGACCCCGGCTTGAATTTGGAAAGGCATTCAAAAATGTTTACAATTTTGATGGAGATCTGTATTCATGGATAATATAATGGAAAGATCCTGGACATATTATTTCATTTTACATCCACTGGCTCAAGTTGTAATAGTAACTGGGCTTTCATTTTGGAATTTTGGTACAACTGCTGCCTGGAATAAATGTGAAATTAGTCACAGCAGATGGTCTCTGCCTATTCCTGGTGGGTGGATTTCTCTCTCATATATTTTACAGAAAAAATAACTCTAGGATAGAAGCATGTCATAACAGGCAACAGCCGTCAAGTGGGAGCAAAATAGCTGCTACACTCCACTCTGGGATGACTGTGCTTCAGAAGTATAGCACTGGGAAAGCTAGGCTGTATTTATAGAGCACAGTAAGAGCCTGGAATGAGAGACTCTAATAAATGTTAGATTTCTACATAACCAGTCACAGTAGTAAAATACTCATTGTGGGCTGGTAGTTACCATTGCATTTCATTCTGGTCTTTGGTTTTTAAAATAATGCTCCTTTATAGGGCACAGTAACAATAGCTGTGTTACATACTTCCAGAAGCAAGAAAAGGATTATGTAAGGAACTGAATTCATAGTGATAACATAGACTGGAAAAGAAAAACAGGTGATTTCTAAACAAAATGGGTAGCATCCATCTCCAGCCATCAGTGTGCATTCATGATCATTCATTCAGTGTGCTCCATCCCTGGGAGTGTTCAAGGCCAGGTTGGATGGGGCTTGCAGCACCTGATCTAGTTGAAGGTGTTCCTGCCCATGGCAGGGGGTTGAAACTACATGAGCTTTAAGGATTCTTCCAACCCAAACCATTCTGTGATTCTATGATATAGGTAGGAGATTAATAAGTATAGCTGTTTACATGTCCATAATAAGTTTGATCTTTCATCTGTGATTGGCAAATCAGTATCTGACAATATGTAACACTGATTCACATCTCTATTTTGATACTTTCATAAAATTGATCTAATACAAGGGTTCTTTATTCTCACTGTGGTTCAAAGACCCAAATTTATGCTATTTTATTAGCTTATTGCAGCAGTTGCATGAATGTGTAAACATATTTTGAATATTTAACGTATCTGGTGATTTAAAGATTTTGAGTTGATCAAAAATTATTTAACAAGATCTGAACAGAAGTCTAATCTTGAATCACTTGACTCAATGACATGAGTGACTGAAGGCTTTCATACACCTCAAACTGCATTCTGGGAAATGTTTAGTTTTTATATCCAGCTCATTTTGGCAGACGTGTACTACTGGTTCAATTTGAATCTGGCCATCACTTGCATTGGGTATGAACAACCTTTTTTTTCAAAGTAGCAAATGCACTGTTTATAATTCACAGAAATCTTCCACATACCATTCAACCTCCTGTTCACATATATGTAAAATTACTTCTAGAGGCTATTTGACTCATCTACATAGTTTCTCTTCACAAAGATGTAGAATTTATTGAGCTTTCCATTGTAAATTTTCTGTTCAATTGAACATAACTTTTAAATTACAAATTAGCTATTTTTGTCCACAATACTGAATAATACTTATGGTAATATTTTATTCATAATAAAGATGAAAAAGCAATTAAGGCTTTGGATTTGGAAACTCATAGCTAATATTTTCTAATGTACAAGTAGATTCAATAAGGTAGTGGGTATAAAACAATAGTGTAGGCAAAGGTATAGATGGCTTGAAGCCGATAACCCTGAAGACTGAGTACTTCTGTGGCAGCTTCTCTATGCTGCACAGCTGTGTGAAAATAACAAAGATAATTGTATTAGTATAAGGTAAAAATAAACACAGACAGCACATGACAGTATAACTCATTCTTTTGCATAAGGGGGAAGCAAATCATTGTGAATTATACAGTCATCACAAACCTTGACATATTTCAGAACAACTGTCAGTCATTGTGTGAGAATGTTATGTGACTCCAGGGACAGGGTTAATTCAGGCTAGGGCAACAGTTCATAAACAAATAATCACAGTCACCTAGGTAAGATTCCTACTTCTTCTTTAACATCTTGATTTTTTTCCCCACATCATTAGACTAGTTTTAAGGATTATTTTTTTGAGAACAAAATTCTTAGTTTTTTCCTGCAATACTACAGTAATCACCAAGGAATCAAAGTGATATTTAATTTTTATAATTCCCACAGTATTTAGGTTTTTCATATGAGAGTACATTGCCCAGAAATATAATTTAGTATTCTAGACCAATATTTTCATCTTCTTTCCTGCAGTCATTTGCACTTCTGGATTTGTAAATTATCCTTGCAGAATACTAAACTTTTGGGGTTGATAGGAATCAAAGGTGAAGCAAAGCATACTTAAAAACTTAAATTTTGAGTATTATCATACTTTATACACAGCTCCAAAGGCACAGAAATAATTAACAGTAGTGCAGAAAAATGTCAGAAGTATAATTATTTGAATTAATTTTTAATTCACGTCTTTCTAACCTAGTTAAGGCTTATACAGTCATACATAGTAATAAACTCACATTCTGTTGCTCTTTTCTTTGCTTCCTGAATAAAGATTTTTACAATATGAAGACCTTTAAGATTCACTTAAGCAGTTCACTACAAATCACACTTTTTCCTTAGTTTGTTGCAGTTTGTTGGTGTTTCTCATTATCCTTGCCCCAAGAAAGTTAGGTAAAAGTAAACACAACTATTCTGGAATAGCTGGTTTCTCCGCTTTTTACATTGACCTAACAGTGGTCTTTCCCACTTTTCCTGCACACCAATTTCAAAATTTTCAGGGCCCTCAGAATAATCTCCCTTTTTATCTCTTGTCCCTATTTTGCTCTTATGTGGACAAAAATCTATGTTTTTAAAGATGGACTGACTAGGCTTTTTCCAGTCACTGTCCAGAAATCAGTCATTCATAAGGTCTTTGATCCTACAAAAAAAACACTGAAGTGCAAGCTCATTATTAACTGAGAATATATTTATGGAGTCTGTCCCAGAACCTAAATGCTGCTGTCTGCAGTATTACTTTTCTGAAATTCTGATTTGTATCCATGCCTTTTACAAGCCCAGGGAAAAAAACCTCAGATTTCATATGACCTACTGTTACTATTGTTCTGGTGGGGAGACTTTACAAGCATTTAGTTGATCTAAAGTGATCCATTTATGATAGAAAAAGGTTTGTTTTTCATTTTGCTTTGTAATATAAGGTGCTACAACTTCTTGACAGGCTGAACAAGCAAGAAGAGCTAATCAGTGCTTCTGCCCTTCTGTCCTCACAAAGACACACTTTTACTGGCATAGCAGATGGGTGAGTCCAGGAGGGAAACATTTTTTTCTTTTTTTTTTTACTTTACTGTGTTTTTAGTTATTCCAGAAAGTAAAAAAACAAATCTCAGAAATCAAATTTATAAAGAAAAAATATTTTAGAAACTTTTTCCCATCATTATTTAAGTAGAAAAGGACTTACAGCCTTGGTGGAACTTGTTACGGGCTGAAGTCTAAAAGACCCTGGTTGCTGAGCCCCAACCATTTACACTTTACACTTTGTAGCATACCTGTTTCTTTCCTCAGATCAGTTTCTGCTTACTCTGATCAATCAAATCAACACAAAAATGCCAGCATTCTGCACTTCAGCTAGCTCAGTCCTATCCATGTTCAATGGTGAGTAAATGGCCCATCTTTAAGCAATTAACAGTTTAATTCAAAGCAAAATTTTTCTCATAAATTTGAAGCCACAGATAGCAGATGAACAATCACACTAATTTTTTTCCCCATCCTGGACTTGTTTTAGCTTTTCTTTTCTCTCACCTGCAAGAAGGGAAAAAAAAACCAAACAGTAATATAACAAAATATACTGATTTTCCATGTGGTCACATTTTGCTGGTATTTAACAATTAAAAAGAATACAATGTTCAACTTTTCCATTCAGTGCTCCTAAGTTCATTGCCAACTTCATTTGGCAATGTCCGTGCTGTATGCCCTTTAGTAACAGAAGTAGAATGACGCGGCCTCGCCCTCTCT
>VWZS01010670.1:0-32349 GCA_013397075.1 Rhabdornis inornatus
ATAAATATAAACCTCTCTGCATCTTTATTTTATAAAGCAGAGGTGAATGTGGGCAGTGTTGGAGCATTGCTGGGGGATAGACTGGAGCAGCCAGAGCGTGTGAAATCATTTCCTGGTGTGTCAGTAAATGCCCTGCTCTGTGCCAGGGCTCTCCAGTGACCCTGCAGCACCCAAAGCCTCCATTCCTGCAGCAGAATAGGAAATGTCCCTGTGCACTGCCTGGCTGGGGCTCAGGCACCCCCTGCACAAACCCTAATGAGCCTGTGCCAGTCTGGGTGCCAGGGGGAAAAGCAGAGAGTCCTTTGACAGTTCATCCCTTTGGACCAAATTCTGCCCTTGAACTTGCACACTGAATTTCCATTGTGGTTGGTAGGCTGTGCATGAAGCCTTTGCATGGAAGAATTTCAGCCTTAGATTTTCCTTTCTTTTCTGCAGCTTCCTGCAGGTTTTTGTTTTCCCTTGGTTTAACTAATCAAAGCGTTCCTGCATTGCTGAATTAAAAGGAGTTTGCTTGAGACCATTTACTGCTTAGTTTAAAATTATTATCCTTGAAAATCAATTAAATGAGGTGTCTACCACAATAAAATCAGAATTTTTACTCTATTCATCATGTATTTGGCAGTGGCTGATACAATAGCTTCAGAAACTGTGCTGTGTGTAGTTCCAAGTGAATGAAACTTTCACAGAACACAGACATGGAGCACAGATCATCTGCCTAAAATCTTTAACAATAAGTAGGAGTTCCATGTGTTAATTTGAGCATTGACCTTTTACCTTTGTTGAGCAGAGGATCTGCAAATTAAATACCAATCAGTAATGAGAAATAGCCTGGTATTAGCAAAGCCAATCAGCTGGAGCCTGGGTAGACTACGACAGATTGAAATTTATTTTTTTTGAAGCCACTCTGGTGTGAGCAGAGCCATCCCCAGGACAGCTGGGTGTGAAGGAGGATCTGTGCATTAATGTTGGAATTCCTGGTGTAAGCCACCCCACTGGGCAGGCATGACCATTTCTAATCCCCAGTCTCTGGGGTGCAGCATTTAAACTCAGAATTAAGACCTGCAATAAAGGAACATTCTGTCATCGGTCCTGGCTCTCATTTTAGTGTGAGGAGAGAAGAAAGGAGATGTTTTCCATCCTGGTTTTGGCTAGTATTTTAATACTTGTGTTGACCTTCCACCTTTGCCCATCCAGGCTGACTCATAAAAACAGCCTTTGCTTTGCTTTCCTCTTTTCTGCCCACTGGTAAATTTTCTTTTAACCTCAGCTTGCACTGCTGCTCTCCGTGTGTGTTCTTGCCAGAGGTGCTCTGAGCTCTGCTCTCAGCCTAGGCAGGGCTGGAAATTCAGGGGGCACTGCCAAAGCCCTGCCCTTCCCAGCACCTGGCAGTGGGTGACACAAATCTTACCTGGCACATCTGGGCTCTGCTCTTCCCCCACAGCTTGGAATCCAAATGTGGGATTTAATGCAGGAGGGAATTCCCATTCCATGGGATCTTCCTTCCCGTTTAGGAAAATGTCATTTCCTACAGGTGTCAGTGGTGCAGTGTTGGGTGTTGTGCCAGTTTTCCTTGATAATATCTTCAAAATGAATATTGATGTGTCCACCTGCTCTTCAGTGTTCATGCTGGGATAGCTTGTAGGCTAGCTGAGTTTCAGTGATACAAGCCTGTTCCTATCAGAGCATTAAGAAAGAAGATTGTTTAAGTGTGTCAATTATGATATGTCAATTAAAAAAAAAAAATCCATGCTGTACAGCAAGTATGGAAATACCTCATTTGTTTGCTGAAGTCAGGTATTCAGGGGATACCAACACTGCATTGTTGCCATCATTACAAAGCCTCAACTGGCAATAATCAGTGTCTCACTCTCCATGACAGTTTTTTGGAAAGCAGCTTGTGACAGACTATTTAATGAAGCAGAAAGTGGAGTTGGGTTTGCGTTATAGAATACTGAAATGAAATCTCATTCTAAAGGAAAAAAAAAACCCTAACTTTCTAGCTCCTCTTCTTCAGATGTCTTCATTTAGATGCAAATAGCAGCTTCATCCACAATGAAATAAAAAAAGCCTCTTTTTTTCCCTGGGAAACAATAATGAGGGTAAATTTAAGTAATTTCATTTTTGTAATAAGATAATCCTTTTCAATGCTCACGGTAATATTATGATAAAGGCTGATTTTAAAATTATTATTTTTGAATAAGGGAATGTATTTTTGGCTTTTGTAGAAGCAGGAATTCTGAATTCACTGTAACTCTGCCCAGATGCTGCTCCTGGGGTCAGGAAGTTCAAGGGTCTGATCTGGATTCCATTGAGCCCAGTGGGCAGATAATCCATAATATTATCTGCAACTAAATCTTGTTCCACCTACACTTTATTTGGCTGATGGAAATGATGGTTTGGCACTTGTGGGATTTCCTTGTGGGATTTGTGCACAAGCAGCTTTCAGGTCTGGGTGCACTTCTCTAATTTATTGGGGAGAGGGAGATGACAAGCTGATTTGGAGTTCTTGAACCACTCAGGTTTATCCCTTATTTCCCCTCAGCATCCCACAGATTCTGCCCAGACTGTACCAAGGATGTGCAGCTGCTGCTGCTGGGCTGGATCAGACAAATATTGGCTGCTGTGCTGTGTTTGCCTGACACCAAAATCCTGATCTTGTGAGTTATTTGATGCCCTGATGGGCAGTGATTAGAGCCTGATAAACTGCAGGCACTTCACCTGCTTGTGATAATTTTATCTCCAGTTCTCCTCGTTCCTCTGGTCTCACTGCATCTTGCCAAACTCTCAGCAGCTTCAAAGTTCTTCTTTTAGCAAATCCCAGGCAGAAATGTTTCATCTCAGTGGAGTGAGGTCCAGGATGGATAAAGTGCATGCAGAAAAGGAGTTAGAGCCTGTAGGTAAGAGGAATAAGAATTTTCTATAACAGCTTAATATCCAGAACTGAAAATCTTGCTATTTAGCCATGGAAGGACCAAAGGCAATAGGATATCATGGAATCTAGATAAACAGCAGCCCAGAGAACAAAATACACTTTTATTGATGTGCCCTGTGTTTCTCAAAACTCGAATGATGGATGCAGCTGCTGACAGATGTCACAACACTTGTTGATAGAGGTGCTGGAAAAGAATGTGCTCCCTGATTTCCAGGGATTGCTCAGATCTGCCCAGGTGCCTTCAGTGGTCTGGGGGGATTTTCTCTCTGAGAATAAGCAAATGGCATTTTTTCAGCCATGTACAGATCTAATAGAAACGAGTGGGAAGATTTTAAAATCAGCAAGGACCGTTTTGTGCAACTGTTATTTATGAGCAGTATTAGTTCTAATAGCACTATCACAATATGTACAGTGTTTCCTTGGCCAAATCAAATCTTTCAGGCTATTTCACGTTCATGTCAGTAATTCCTGGCTGATTCTTCAGATAACTGGGTTCTGTCACACATTTTGAAGTCTCTCCCAGCTCAGCAAGAGGGCAATAACACAGATTATGTCCAAGATGGTCATTGCAGTATAATATAGATACACGTTACCTGCATTTTGGTTTTCTTTCTATTGCGAGTTTTTCCATTGTTAGACTTTAATTTGCACATTAAACACATAGTTTCCCTTTATGAAGCCAGAAGGGTTTTCTTTGCAGTGAAAATGAGTGGCTCAATTACCCTCCTACTAATGGATAAAATGTAATTAACATTGTCTTGAGGCTAATTTTCATTTATGCTGCCATTCTGCGTAAGCTGAACATCATTCTCCAGAAAAAGTCAATGTGTCACTTTTATTAGCCCAGTTTGCACTTTAACACCAAGAGAATTAATCCCAGCTACATTAACACACTTAACTTCCAATGCCATGAAATGATGTGAGCACAGAAGATAATTCTAACGTGTCCTTTATGAAGTCATGCACTGGGGGTGATTGATAAATGGGCTCCAATTTCCATGTGTGCACAGAGCAGCTCCCAGCCAGGCTTCCACACATCCTTCCACACATGAATGGCCAGAAAATCATTTTTTGGGTGGGTTTTCTTCCCACCAGCTTGTCTTCAAGGGCTAAAGCTGTGCAGTTGTGGTTGAGTTTTCAGGCCTGAGAAATACTGACAACACGTGTTGCATCCCCTGCAGCACAAGTGCAGAATGGTTAGCAGTACATTTTGGGGCATGTTTTAGGGAAGGAAAACCACCTCAGAAATACAGGCAGTGGGTCAGAGCCTTCAGTGATTTTTTTTTTTTTCTGTTCTGTGTGTTTTTAAATATCTGGTTCATGCTGATGTGAGTGAGACAGCTGGCAGCTTTGTGCTCTCACTGGGGTTTTGCAGCCAGGTTTGTTAGGAGACATTTCTCCACGTTCAGTTTGTGTTTTCCTTTGCCCACTTTAACCCTTAAAAAAAAAAAAAAAATCTCCTGCTTGTAGTCCCCTCTGAGCCCCTCTTTTCCTCCTTTTGTTTGGCTACAAGGAGATGCTGAGCCCCTCTCTACCCTCACTGAGCCCAAACCAGAGTGGCCCAGCAGACCTCTGAAATCTCCCTCTTTTCCCAAGTGGCTCCTTGGTGCCTGATTTTTATTTTTTTGTTCTGGTTGCAAAAGCAGCAACCTGGCTCTTAAATGTGTGTGGAAGTCAAGTGTTCTGCTCTTGTTTTTCAGTTCTTCTGCATCCCCCATGGACAGGCATTCAGCACCTGCAAAATTGAAACAATAATAACCCCTGTGATGAAGAGAGGCTGTGTTGTGATTAGAGTTTTGCTTTGCTCTCTATTGGGAGCACGTTTTTACAGCAGTAACCTCTGTGTGGAGCACTGTAAAAATAAGTGGGATGTGATGAAGGCGTGCCAGGTGTGCAGAGGGAGATAAACCCAAATATTCTGTGTGATGGCAGCAGAATAGACTGTTCTTCTGGCAAAACACTCCTTTAAAAGAGGCTGGACGTTTCCAGGGAGAAGAGCTGAGCAGTTTTCCCTCAGAGGAGTGCAAGGCAGTGTCCTGAGCACTCCCCTTCCCCAGAGCTGGGTCTGCACAGAGCATCCCCACCAAAGGAATCACTTTTGCCCCGTGGAAAAAAGGCACTTTGGGGCTTTGCCCTTTTTTAGGTACCCAGGAGCAGGGTTTGCAGCTAGATTCTGCAGAATGTGGGTGATAGCAGCATTCAGAGTGAACCTCCAACATGTCTTTGAATTCAGGAATAGTTCTCCATCCATCACCTGTTTCTATGGAGAGAAAACCAATAACAATCACAAATATATCCTGACTGCGAAAAATAGCTGTTATTGATACACTTTTCCTTCTCTGCCTATTTTCAAGTCTCTTCCCAGATGCAAGACAGGCCCCAGCTCTGCTCTGCAAGAACAGTGCAGTGGAGGAGATAAAAACTCCCTGGCTGCTTTCACTGCATGGAAGGAAAACTTCCTGTGGGTTCAGGAGCAGGGAAACTTCCCAGGCACTGCTGTGTCTCCATCTGCTGCCCAGCCCAGCCTTTCCAAGTGGCACCTGCACATCCTGGTGGCTTTTTGGGAGCTGTGAGGGGTAACCCACAGCCCTGCTGCCATCCCAGTCAGCGAGCCAGGAGCTGGAACTCCTTAATTGCATTTTGGCAGAAGGCAGGGTAGCCACAAGGCCCGTGGCACAGAGTGAAGATTTGACACAGCTGCCCAATTTCAGCACATTTTCAGCGTTTCCAGCTCTTTAGGCTGAGCATGTGTTCTGATGGTTTAGGTCCAAGTGCATCAAATATAGGAAGAAAAAGAGCAAAAGCACTAAATCCAGAGATAAGGCATGGTTTGCACCAAAGCAACAGATTTCTCCCTCTTTTCTGGATTTGAATGTAGTTAGAAAAAGAAACGCGTTCCAAAAGAAATCCAATTGCTGTGGCATGAAATATAAATATATATATA
Source organism: Rhabdornis inornatus (assembly GCA_013397075.1). NCBI lineage: Eukaryota > Metazoa > Chordata > Aves > Passeriformes > Rhabdornithidae > Rhabdornis > Rhabdornis inornatus. Next base: position 5,877 of record VWZS01010670.1, read on the forward strand.
AATATATATATATATGTCTGTGTGTGTGTTAGTTAGTGACAGGGCTGTAAAGGCCTGGCTGACAAAGGGAACATGAAAAGACACTTTTTGTCAGTAATTCCCAGGCTGGCCCTGTGTACAGAGGATGTTGAGGAGCAGCTTCAAAGGGCAGGTTTTCCTGATCTCGGCAGGAATGCTCAGCCCACCTGCCCATTACTGTGCTCATTAAATCCCTGTGCCCAATCCCAGCTATCCCAGGCTCTGTCAGCATTTCCATTTCATCCCCATCTCATGGAATACATTGGCCCCATCCTTTGTGCTGCACACAGGTTATCAGTATGCTGTGGGCACTATTGTGTTTTACAGGATAGTTAAGAAGCAACAGGATTTTAAATTTGCTGGAACGGTTTTGTCTGAGGTGGTGGATTAGCATTTCAAATACTTTTTTTTTTTTGGTGCTAACCTCTTGGGTAAACCCTAATTATTTAAAAGTAAAAAGCTTTCAGAAATAGATGACATTGCTAATTGAAACAGTCACAAATGAAAAACTAATGTAAATGCTGTAAGTTAACCCAAACAATTTGTCTGTCTATAGGGAACATTCCAGCAATCAGAGGTGGATTAACTATGGGGAGGAGCAGAGGGAAACAGGCAGTCTGCCTCAACATTTACTAGCTAGGAGCCAAAACTCATTTGTTACAAAAGCTTTATAGCCCCAGTCTTCGTTATGTGATGGTGTGAATTATTAGTGTACATTATGGGTATCTTGCATAATTTCAGAATAGCATTCCTAGAAGATTGCATTTTATTTTCTGTTAGGGAAAAAAAAAAACAAAAACAGCAAACTCCCCAAAAAAACCTCAGGAGACAATAAGAATTGAAAGAAATGTATTACCTTTGGACACCAAAATTCTGCCTAGTACTTTCAAGAGGATTAATTATTTTGAAGCAGTCCTTCAAGCTGAAGTTTTAATTTTTTTTTTTTCCAGTAAACACGCAGGGTCACAGTGGTTTTAGACAGCTCATTTAATCTGCAGCCTGAATACAAAACACAATTCCTGCATTACCTGGCAGCCAGGGCCAGGAGGGATCCAGCTCAGCACAGTTTGAGCTGGGAGCCCAAGCTCCAATTTATTCTTTATTTCTTTCCCACCTTCTTCTGCTCAGAACCTCTGTACCCACTTGCTAACCCTGGTTGTGCCCTGGCTCTGGGAGTGTTCCAAGCACGAGCCAGAGGCCACAGGAGTGGAAGCAGAGCCAATCTTTATTTACAGATTGCCTCAATTCCAAACCCCTTCCCACCGAGCAGCAAGCCAGCACCGACACCTCTGTGTTTCAAAACTCAGGTTTACAGGGTTGGGGATATTAAGAATTGTTCAGAGATATGAGGAAAAAAACTATCCTGGGCTGCACTATGAGTTTTATCCATCCATCCTAATACAGTTTCAGAGCAAATCCCTCCATGTCATGTAAGCAGAGCATTAAAGGAAACAGCACTCAAGATGATGCTGTAAAATGTGCTTTAATACCACAATCATTTATTATGCTCATGTTGTAGCTTTCATAATAATAATAAATCTGAAAGCAAGTTGTTTATGCGACATAAACCTAGCTTAAGGCAGACTTTGGAGTTCAGAAAGCTCCAAAAGCTGTTCAAAATCTCCCACGGGCTCTTAGAAAACTTAAATTCTCAGTGTAGGATTTTTTCAGTGAAAGCTCTTCCTCCTGGGGGACAGTCTTTCCCTGAGGTGGATAAGAGAGAGGGATGTTTTTATGTCTTGAAGCTTTGCTCTTTGATCTGTCTGAGAGCCTTAGGTTCCACCCAAAACTCCCAGAGTGGCCAGAGCCTTCAGTGAAGGTCTCGGAGCTGTGAGTGGGGCTGTGCAGGCTGTGTCTGCTGGAGCTTGAGCTGTGCTGTGTGTGCTCAGCAGTGCCTGCGTGCCTCCAGATGGACCCTGCCAGGGAAATGATGGTGGGAGCCTCTTCTGATCCAGATTGCATCTGGCCAGGGGGAGAAAAGCACCCCAGGAGCCTCTTGCTGTCACTGCAGGGACGTGTCCTTCTCCTCTTGGTTTCTCCTTTGCCGTTTGTGTTCCTGCGTTTCGGACTGTGCCTTGCTGGCTGTCCAAAGCCATCACCTGTCCCCATCCCCTGTGGCACCGGGCTGGCTCTGCTGTCGGATTCCAAGGGCAGATCCTGGGGGAGCAGCTGGATGTGCACACACTGCACTGGGCAGGAGGGGAGCTGGGATGCTGCTGGGGATTGGGCTGGGGTGGGATTCCAGCTCCTGCAGAATTTAAAGAGCTTCCATCCCCTCTGCAGACCTGCTTGTGCCTTGCCACCATTCCAGGAGAGACAAAAGTCCTGGGGTGAGCAGTGGGTGTCCCTGGCTGGGCTGTGTGTGATGTGGGTTTGTGTTAAAGGACAGTTTTGGGATGGAGTTTTTTGCTGTAGCACCTCCTGTGGGGCTCCAGCAGCTCTTTGGCATTGCACTGATGTGGACAGAGACACCCAGGGAGCTGCAAAATTACAGCTCCAGAATCTTTTCTCTCAAGCCTGAATCCTTCTTGCTTCCCAGGCTGAGAAGCTGATGGTAGCTGCAGACAGAAAGGAAATTTCCCAAGGTGATAAATGGTCAAAACCAACTTAGAATCTGGTGAAAAACAAAGTGGAATTCATAATAAAGATTAACACCTGTTGTTTTTCCCATGGGATACATCCTGAGGCCTGGTCTCCTGGATGTTTATCCCAATTAGCCAATGAGCTGATGTCCTGTTCTGGTCTCTCGTAACATGCTTTAAATACAAGCTCTCTGCTCAATAAAATTGCCTTTTTTTCCCTAAACAGGTCCCTGGGTGTTGCTGCTCTTTATCCTTCTCTCTAGGGCCGAAACCACACACTGACCCTCACACACATCTAGGAAATAACTGGGAGCAAAGTTTATCCCAGGATACACCCTCCCACTGGAGAGGATGGGAAAATTCTGTGTGCAGTCAACCCTTTGTTGTATTCCTAGCAGTCTGGTCTGGCAGGGCAGCCTGCCCAGGAGCACCTGGCTGCTGGAACCTCCTCCCCTGGAAATGTCCCCTGGGATCAGCCTGTGGAACTGGGGGTTCAGGAGGAGCTGTGCACCTTTGAAAATTCCCGTGCTGCTTCCAGCTCCCACTTGCCTTGCTGGTGCTTCAGCAGAGTTTCTCTGATGCTGGAGAGAAGTGAAAACTCAGGAATTTCCTGTGTCACACCCTGCTGCTGGAGGTACCTGTCCGTGGTTACTGTGCTAAAAAAAAAAAAGAGAGAGAGAGAGAGAAAGGACAGCAACACACATGGAGCTCTTCAGGGGAAAAAGGCCAACTTTATTGAACAGACAGCCCATATTTAAAGCACATTCCATGGAGCTAAAACAGGACAGTAGCTCACTGGACAATTGGGAGAAACATCCATGAGACCATCCCTCAGGATATGTCCCACAGGAAAAACACCAGGTGTTAATCTTTATTATGAATTCCATTCTGTTTTTCACCAGATTCTATTCTGTTTTGACCGTTATCATCCTGGGAGAGTCCCTCCCTAACTGAAGCCATAATCAGCTTATCATTCTGGGAATGGAGCTGAGAGGCAAGAGAAGCCCAGGCCTGAAAAAGAATTCTCAAGCTCCCTAAATGTTTGTGTGTGTCCACACCTGTCCCCCCAGGTACTGACACTCAGCAAACCCCTGCCTCTCCCAGATCCAGTCCTGTTCAGCTGACTGGCAATGGATTCTATTTTGTATTATGAGGCATGATCTAGCCCAGGTATTTAGCATAATGGAAGAACAATAAATCACTCTGGAGCTGTCAGCATAAGATTTGGGTGCTTTACATGACATCAATAAACAGTGCCTCATTACAGGCAGGAGTTTGTGTGGAATCAGGAGGCAGGAATTGTGTTACTTTGTTTCCAATGGGTGATAATTATTTTAAACCATTGGAGTGAATAGGTTGTAATTCATTTGTGCCTCCCTTTTGTCTGCTGCTGAAGAAGACTTGAGAAATTGCCGTGCTTGTAAGCGGTGCTGTGTGTCTGGCACTGATAAATGTATCAAACTCCAGCATGACTTTATCTGGGAAACAGATTTTGATAGCTTGCTAGGATTTAGGTCATTGGATAATTCAGTGCAAACTGCAAATCTTAATGCTATTGACAGAAGACAGAGCACAAATAGGCAGCACTTTCTATAAATCCCAGACCTGTAAGTAGCTCTCCTTTCACAGATTTATGGTAAATGTCCTTGAAAGCTGTTCAGGAAAATGAGCAGGCTGGCTCTGGATTGACAGGTTGGCTTTTCAGATTCGTGGCACCCGGGTTTGCCTCACAAGATGTGTTGTAAAAGATCTGCTTCATCATGGGAGCTGTGGATCTGTGCAGAATACAGACTTTGTAGGATATACAAACTTTCCAAGGTGCAGATCTGACACCCTCCAGTGCTCTGGAATTACTGGGACTGGAGCAAGTTCCTGCTCCTCAGCTTTCTGGATGTTAAAATTCTAAACTGAGAGACTGAGATACACTCAGACACTCCCAGGAGTGTGGTTTGTGGAGGAAAGAAATCAAAGAAATTTTGAACATCCATAGGAAGGGTAACATTAGCTGAAAGTATTAATGGTTTTCTGATACATTATTTGGTTTTATTTAGCTTTAATCAAAACAAACCCCCAATACAACAACAAACTATCCTTGAAGCACAGAATAAGCCAGGTGTGTCCATCTTCTGAAAAAATACTTTTTGAGTCTTTCTTTCTGAGGCTGGTCATCTTCTCCATGCTAGGAACAAATCTGACATGACATGTATGATTGCAAAGCTGCTTTTTTTTTTTTTTTCCAAAAATTCACGTCTAGCCTAGCATGAAACTCTCAGTGACAACAGTGAAGTGACATATGTCACACCTCAAGGAGAGTGGGGAGTGTGTGACAGACACTGGCTGGGCTCAGGCTGATCTGAGTCCTGGTTCCTGACGTGCTCCAGTTGACTCTGCTTTAATTCAGCTGAGCAACACAGAGGGGAAAAAAGGAAAAAAAGCTTTTGCCAGCCTCAGCACCTTCTCCAGCAGCTGTAAAAATCCCCAACACAGATGTGGTGTGTTTTGTTTTGTCACTAAAACACATCCCTGGGGCTTCAGTGTCATTTCAGTGAATACCAAGGAAATGAATAGCACTGTTTGTTATCTCTGAGGCCCGTGGGTTTGCAAAGCTGCACTCATCAGTCCCTTACCTCAGCACAGGAGGAAGTTTGGACACGTGAATGAAAAGATAAAACACCCTTGGTGTGCATTAGCACAGCCCTGCTCTCTGAAGTGCTCGTGGAACTTTGGGCAGCACCTCCGTGCTCAGGCCCAGCAGTTACACATCTGTAACCGCTGGAATTGCTGTAATATTTTGACAGATGGAGAAATCTGGGGGTGTAAGTGTTGGTATTAATCATTCTGTCAGATTTTAAATCGATTAATGTCTGTTTTCTGCTTATTCTGTGGTGGTGGAAGTTTCCTGATTTGAGATGCATGTTTCAGAGCTGCTCATTTCCCAGGAAAAATCAGAATAAGATTAGTAGGTGTGCAGTGTGTACATTATCTGTAATAGCTGTGCTCCCTGTGATCAAAGGCAGAACTGTTCAATATGCAGTTGCACAGTATCATGATCAAGAGCTGGCAAGAATAATCTCATCAGATCTGTGTAGGCAGGGTGATAACAAGTTGTTTATAGAAATTAATAGTGGGAGCTTAAATTTTTGAGATTTTCCCATGAGTGTGCTTGACCTTTTCTTCTTCAAACACTGTCGTTTCATTTTCTGAGATTCTTTAGTTCTTCATCACTTACTCAGAGCCTGAAGGCAGAGTTCAGGTGTCACCTCTTGGTCAGGTGTAGCTATGGTAACAAGGCAAGAATCAAGGTTTGTGGTCTTCCAATGCACATTTTGCCTGGGGTTAATAATGACCCCAATATTGGCAGCACTTAATATCCCCAAGCAATTACAGAAGGAATTGAAAGAAAATGAATGAGGATATTGATATTGCTAATTCTGGACATTAGAGACCAGCTGGGAAGGAAATGAAGTTCTGTGATACATGGGGAAAGCAGAAGTGCAAATCCCACTCTGTTTTCTGAAGATCAGAGGTGGACAGGACATGGCCTGGCCCCTTTTCCCTCTTTCAGCCCCTCAGAGCCTCCAGCTGGAGCTGCTGGGGAGAAGGATACGTGCTGGGCTGGTGGTGAGCCTTGAGAGAACAGCACAGTTCTCAGGTGACTTGTGCAGTTCTTCATTAAAGGTTTAGTGCACCCCGGCCAGGAATCTCCATCCCACCCTGGCTGCTGGCTCAGCACTCACAGAGCCAAAGCTGAGCCATTTCAGCAGAAAACTGAGCCCATGAGTGTTCTTCACTCTGTGCTGGGCAGGGCTGTGCTTCCTCGGGCAGGTTCTGTTCTGTTCCTCTGCCACAGCCCTGACACAAAGCTCTGATGCTGGCACAGCTTCTGCAGGAGGAAGGGACAGAGGGCTCCTCTCCATCCCTCCCTGGCTCTCCCTCCATCCCTCCTTTTCTCTCCCTCCATCCCTCCTTTTCTCTCCTTTCCATCCCTCCTTTTCTCTCCTTTCCATCCCTCCTTTTCTCTCCCTCCATCCCTCCTTTTCTCTCCTTTCCATCCCTCCTTTTCTCTCCTTTCCATCCCTCCTTTTCTCTGCTTTACATCTCTCCCTGGCTCTCCCCTCCATCCCTCCTTTTCTCTCCCCTCCATCCCTCCTTTTCTCTCCTCTCCATCCCTCCTTTTCTCTCCCTCCATCCCTCCTTTTCTCTCCTTTCCATCCCTCCTTTTCTCTCCTTTCCATCCCTCCTTTTCTCTCCCTCCATCCCTCCTTTTCTCTCCTTTCCATCCCTCCTTTTCTCTCCTTTCCATCCCTCCTTTTCTCTCCCTCCATCCCTCCTTTTCTCTCCTTTCCATCCCTCCTTTTCTCTCCTTTCCATCCCTCCTTTTCTCTCCCTCCATCCCTCCTTTTCTCTCCTTTCCATCCCTCCTTTTCTCTCCTTTCCATCCCTCCTTTTCTCTCCCTCCATCCCTCCTTTTCTCTCCTTTCCATCCCTCCTTTTCTCTCCTTTCCATCCCTCCTTTTCTCTCCCTCCATCCCTCCTTTTCTCTCCTTTCCATCCCTCTTTTTCTCTCCCCTCCATCCCTCCTTTTCTCTGCTTTACATCTCTCCCTGGCTCTCCCCTCCATCCCTCCTTTTCTCTCCCCTCCATCCCTCCTTTTCTCTCCTCTCCATCCCTCCTTTTCTCTCCCTCCATCCCTCCTTTTCTCTCCGTTCCATCCCTCCTCTTCTCTCCTCTCCATCCCTCCTTTTCTCTCCTCTCCATCCCTCCTTTTCTCTCTTCTCTATCCCTCCTTTTCTCTCCATCCCTCCTTTTCTCTCCCTCCATCCCTCCTTTTCTCTCCGTTCCATCCCTCCTCTTCTCTCCTCTCCATCCCTCCTTTTCTCTCCCTCCATCCCTCCTTTTCTCTCCGTTCCATCCCTCCTCTTCTCTCCTCTCCATCCCTCCTTTTCTCTCCTCTCCATCCCTCCTTTTCTCTCTTCTCTCCCCCTCCTTTTCTCTNCATCCCTCCTTTTCTCTCTTCTCTATCCCTCCTTTTCTCTCCATCCCTCCTTTTCTCTCTTCTCCATCCCTCCTTTTCTCTCCCTCCATCCCTCCTCTTCTCTCCCCTCCATCCCTCCTTTTCTCTCCCCTCCATCCCTCTTTTTCTCTCCTTTCCATCCCTCCTTTTCTCTCCGTTCCATCCCTCCCTGGCTCTCATTTCTCCTTTTCCCAGCAGGGATCTCAGATTCTGGTCTGTCACAAGTGAGGGTTTAACCCCCTCCATCCTGGGGGCTGCTTTGAGCTGATCCAGCAGGATCTCACCAAAACTGGGAGACTCTAAATGTTTAATTTGGGGTGGATGGTATCAGTTGATGGCAGGTGAGCTCTGACCCTGCTCTGTGTTTGCTGGGGTTGGGCTGAGCTCACTCCCTGGTCTGAGGCTGTGCTGTCCCCACCTGCAGCCCCCAGCACTCCCAAATCTCTGCTCCAAGGCTCTGCACACCTCCCACGTGTGGCCTGCTGATGAATATGGATTAAATTGTGTTTTAAATATTACTTCTCTCATTGCAATTTCTGGTTCCTCCTCGTGAAATGGTTCCTCTGTTTTGTTTGTGTTATCAATGGGAATGCTTTGAAAATTGCTTTGGTGCTAAGGAGAGCAGGAGGAAAACATTGCTTCACAGTGAGCATTTTGAAAGAGTGTTTATACCCAGAGAATCAAATTAATTTCCCCAAAGAACAGGTTGAGCTGATCAAAACCAAAAATGATCATTGGTTTTGCACATATTTGAATACAAATAATTTAATTTCAAAAAGTCTGATAAATGCAGCAGCTCATGGTCATTTCCATATTTCCTCAAGCACAATATAATTATTTTCTTAGACTCCATTTTCTTGGTTTTAACCATGGAAAAAGCTGTAGCATCCTTTTCTCTGGGGGGCAGGCAGGGGTAACTCAGTGGCTGGGCAGAGTCAGGGCACAGCCTGAGCCCTGATGTTCCTGATCTCACATCCTTGGGATGCCAGCCAGGAGAAGGTGGAGCAGCAGCACACATCATTCCTGTGTTTGCATTTTTCATGGTTCTCTGCAAAGCTTTTCATTCTCAGTTGAACTCCTCTGAGAATCCTAATAGGAAGTAGCTGAAAGCTTTAAAATATCTAGAAATTCTGGCAGATCTTTGTAGGTTCTCAGAAATCTTTAGCATTTATGAGAATTGACAATCAGCAGCACTCACATACTTAGTTTTTAATACATATATATATATATATATTTTTTTTTTTTTAATACATGCCTCATCACAGTAGTGAGTGAATTGCATTAACTTACCCAAACCCTGCAGGCTGGAGGATTCTGATCTGTTGCTGAGCACAGAGAAGCTTGGTCAGAGTTCAGAGCTGTTCCCAGCCCTTTCAGGGTGTGTGGCTGGAGCAGGAGTCACTGTCAATGCCAGCTCTCCCTCCTCTGTGGGTCCTTGGTTCCACATTTGGGAATTGCTGCCCTATTCCTTAAACTTCTTCTGAGCCTCATCTCTCAGAGGGCAGGGGTCACAAACAGCAAAACAGACTGAAAAATGCCAGGACGTGACTTGGCTTGCAAAAATCTGAATTTGTCCTCTCCAAAACCAAAGATATTTAATGTTAGAAGGGCAAAAAGCCCTTCAGTGTGAGGCTGCTCCTCTGAAGGGCTTGGAATTAGGATGGAAAAGCTCCCAAAAGAGGGAGAGCTGATCCAACAAACACAAGAGATGAGGTTGCAGTTGGGTGATTTGCCCTGCACAGTTTAATTTAGCTAACAGTCAAACAGGAGAGTGCCCAAGATTCTAAGAATAACCTTTATAAAAATGTTAGCTAGTGAAAAAACAAAGCATTTAATTTGATTATAAGGAGCTTTACCAATGATTTCCATTAGGCCATACACTACCAGGAGCTTGTGTCTCTGAGTCCAGACAGGTACCTGGAGCTGCCAGAACCTTTCAAAGACTGACACAAACCTCTCTCCATGGGTAAATGTGAATCTCATTACAAGGAAGTTAAAGTAGAAGTCCTGACATTTTCAAAGCCAGGACCAGGTTCTGATGTGCATGGTTCAGGTGTGACACCCAAACTCTGAATTTCAAGGATCGCTGAAATGGCTCAGCAGGCAATTCCCTGGCAGCTCACTTTTATTGAATTTTAATGGAGTAAATTCACTTAATTACATCTGTAATGAAGAATTTAGGTGAGGAAAGGCACATCAGTTTGAAAACGTGGTGCTTTGACTTTTTGTGCAAGCTGGGATAGTGGGAGGTGTCCCTGCCCATGGCAGGGGTGGGTTTGAGGTCCCTTCCCACCCAAACCAGTCTGGGGCTTTGTGTGAGCTGGGATGGGGGGGAGAGAGCAGTGCCATTGTCAGAAAGGGGTTCCTTGGCAGACAGCAGTGCTCAGGGTACCAGAAACAATATTTTCTGAGATAATGATGTAGAATAAATAAGCCTCGTACAGAATCTGTTCACACAGTTGTGGAAAAGCAGATTTTAATTTCTCAGCATACAGTTTAATGTGAGCAGAATCTCTAAACAGAGAGTTGACATTGTTAACAAAGGTAATATTAGATTTGAATGAGAAACTTTGTATGGTTAATTAAAAATCAAAGGCACAGTTATAACAGAAGTAATTATCCAGGAGTATTAAATCAGTTGTAAGTCCTAGCCCGTAAAAGAATTAATCAGGAATAATTTAATATTTGATATTGAGGGCTTCTATTTTCCAGTAATGCCAAAATCCATTCCATTAACCAGTACAATTCTTCAAGTCTCTCTGCAGGCTGGGTCCCTGAGAGCAGGACAGTAGAGGAACAGTTCAGTTTAATTCTCCTTTTCCACTAGAGTTCCAGGAAGCAGAGGGGTGTTTCAGTGGAGAATCCCTCGGGCTGGGGATTGTTCTCATGCATTTCCCCAGCAGTGGAGAGCAGGTGCCACAGGAATGGTGTGAGAGCAAAAGCAGCTGCATTCCAGCTGTGCAGCTCAGCATCTTTGTCATCTAGGGGTGGCATCCAGTTCTTTCTTCCATTAATTAGTTTGATTTCCCTTTAATTGCAGTGGAGGTCAATCCATGTAAACATTCCTGTTTCGTGCAGCCATGGATTTCCCGATGCTGTTACATTATTTGGAAAATCACAGTCTTCTCTTTGTTTTGAGCCCAGCCAGCTGATCATTTTCCCTTTCCACTTGTGATGGAAGAATCTCTGAATGGATCTCGTGAATCTCTGCTCTTGGTTCTGTTTCACCAGACCACTGATCCTCCTGGGAATTCCTGTTGTAGCCTCTCTCACTCATCCTTCTTTTCTTGCCTCACCTTTTTGGCCCCTGTGGAGCCCTTCCCAGTTTTCCTGGACATGCACAGGGAATAATTCAGGCAGGTTAGAGGAGGAAATCAGGAGGGATGATTTGCTTTTGGTGAGGAGGGAGTTGAAATGCTGGGGGCATTGGGGGGAATTCCTGAAGTAGGGAGCAGAAAATCATAAAACCAGCTCTGAATGCTGGGGAGATTGTGATCTGACTGCTCTGAGCTACCAGCTCAGCTCAAACTGGGTCTCACTGCAGTCAGAGCAAGCCACCACAGGTCATACAGAACTGAGTTTGGAAAAGAAGCTTTTGTTGAGCAAAGCTGTCCTTTGCCAAGGTAGCTCAGGAGTTTTGGACAGATTTTGGCTGCAGGGTCTCAAGCTTGCAGTAAATTCTGAACCAACAGGAAAACCTGACCAAATAAAAGCAAAAGTCAGATTATGTTGGTCAGATGTGTCTGGCAGTGCCTTGCAGAAGGAGCATTTATTATTGTCATCTGAAGGCTTTAGTCTGCCTTTTTAACCCAATAACCAGCTTGTCCCAGCACTCCCGAGCCCCTGCAGCCATTTATCCTGAATATTTATTTAGCTGGGCTAAAATCCTGTGTTTATCAGCTGGGCAGGCTGGGAGCAGGGAGATAAATGGGCACACCAGCCCCATTGAGGCACTTATTGATCACATCAGGTGCTTTATCAACTCTCAATAAAGGCTCCTCACCTTCCCCTTCCCTCCTAGCTGGAAACTTAGCCCTGCATAACTCACCTGGAAAAATCCATTCCTCAAGCAGGTATTTCTTAACTTTCAGAATTCCCAAAAAAAACCCTCAAAAGACCTTGAGGTAGTTCCAGCTGGGTTTGTTTCAGCTGTGGACTCCCAGAGGACAGGGGAGCTCTTGGCCACCAGGTTTGCTGTCAGTGAGAGGTTGAGATTAGCAAAGCCAGGACTAGTCCTGGTCCTTGCTGGGTCTGACCTTGGGAACCTCCCCTGCAGTCCTGCAACACCACAAATTATTTATTTATCAGCTGAGTGGTGCAGCCTGCCCTGTTCAGGTTCACAGCCTCAGAACCATCATGGAGTGAGTCGTTCTGAACACAGGGCTTTATTTGTAGGGGTTTTTCCTCACATTTAAAATGAGAAGAAGCTGGAGGAAGCAAATGAAACTTTTACTCTTGCACTGACATCAAAAGAATTATTGGGTGCAGATCTCTGTATACACCAGATTAGGAAAATACTTGGAATGTTCTGGGTACAAAAATATGTAATTTGATGTCAAGTCCAGGTTTATTTCCTTGAGGACATTGGGCTGATACCAGCACAAGTTCTCTACCAGTCGTTCCAGAAGGATTAGACATTAAACAACACTCACAGAACACACAATAAGGTCTTAAAGGCATTGAATCTGAAGCAAGCATGTTCCCCAGGATATTATTACAAGATTCTTCATGTCTTTTTTCTAATGGCTTTTTGGATTCCCTGCTTTCAGCCTGCCACAACCAGCTTTACAAGTGTCCAACCTCTCTTTTTCTCCGTTATTAATTTTTTTTTTCTTATTGTAAAGCATTCTTCTGTCTGTCTGCTTCTTAAGTTTATTGCTTTTCTGTGGTGCTGTTAGAGGTTTTATTTCCCAATTGGTATTACTTTTTAACTACTCATGTAAATCTGTATCAGTTCAGATTCATGCAGAAAAAACAATTTGTCACAAATCTGTAAAGGCTAAATGATCAAAGCAGAGCTTGCGGGCTCACTGCTTTCTTTCTCAGCCTACTTCTAGACCTAAAAATGTTTTATTTTCATTCAGATTCTGCTCCTGCCCTTTACCATAGCCTTTATCTGTGGCAAGGGAATCAAATGCACGGGTCACTTCCTTGGCATATCTGCAAAATCAGCAAAGTTGCACCATTTATACCCTGGCAGTTGTCACGGGCTAATCACAGAGAAGAAGCTCTGTGAGCAGTGCCACTGGAGTCCAGGCACAAAAACACCTCTATGGACATGGAATCTGTGACCAGGGAGATCGTTAGAAATAAAATTTGGTTGCTGCGTTCTGTTGAAAAACCCAAAATTCGTAATTTTCTTCCCAAGACCAAACGCAAAGAGCCGAAGGTTTTGGCTCCTCATCTGCAGGGATGGCAGTGCCAGAACCAAAGCACAGGGGGATAAATGGCTTTTGTGGCCAGAAATAGGGTGTGCATGTCCCCCTCAGCTCGAGGCTGGGTGAGTTTATCCCATGGCAGGAGGGTGCAGGCAGGACCATCCTTGTCCAGCCACTGCCAGGGATTTTTTCTCAGGCTGTGCTGTGCCCCAGATTCTGTGCTGGCCACCCTGCTGTCCTCAGGAAGGTCGTGGCCACATGGCTCAGAGCAGACTTTGGCCCCATTTGCCATATGGGAGCTGGAACATCATCCTTTTCCTGAATGTCCCTTTAGTTTGTTTGTGTGTTTCTGTTTAAAGCTCGGCTCAGGAGCTCGTTACAGAGGCAGCAGAGCCCTGGCTGCAGGCTGCCCCCTGCTCTGCCCTGAGTCTGCTCATGAATGAATTGTTGGCTTGCAGGCAACTTTCCAGGGCCCTGTGATGGTCCCAGTTTAGCTCAGGCTGCTTCTTGCCTGACATTCCTAAATAGGAATGTGCTGCACAACCTGCCAGGCCAGACTGGAAGGGAGTTTTGGAACAGGCACTTCAGTCACTTCTCTGCACAGTGACCTGCAGAACACGAGTTCTCCTTTCCTTACAGCCCTTTTCCCTCTCTTTAGAAAAGTGAAAAACTGCTTTGGTCCTTGCTCTGTGGTTCTGCCAAGGGAGTTTACGGTGATTGCCACATTTGGGCAGATTTCATCCCTGCAAATCTGCTGTTTTCTCATGGTCACTGCACCATTTCCTCCTTGTCCTGCCACCTCATTTGGTACATTGTCAGTGCTGCTCTCAGGATTCTCCACAGGCAGCAGGGAAATGGGATAGCAGAGCTCCAGGGGTGGCTGCTGCCTTTGCCAGGGGAGGCTTGGGCAGCTCATAACCTCCCTGCTCTTCAGCTTTCCCCTCTGGAAAGCTGCAGGAGCAACAGCAGAACTTCTAAAACGATGGGAAAATCAAGTCAGAGTTGATAAATGTGTTGATAAATCGATTTCTTGATCTCAGAGGGCTCTTCCAGCCTTGGTGGTTCTGTGTGCACCTTGATTTGCCTGCTTCACTGATGGGTCCTGCTTAACCCCACAGAGCTAAAGCAAAGCTGTGGGAGATGGGAGGAGAGAACAAACGAGTCTGCTGGAGATCTGCAGCATCCTGTAATCACTGTGGCAGAGCTGAATTTTAAAGAGGGCTGTAAAGTACCCAGCTCTGCAGGTGTCACGGGAACAGCAAGGATGAGGTGGCTGTGAGACATTAAAAGCTGGGAAAATTGTAGGAGATAATGGAGCAGCTTGGGAGGAGCACACAGAACGAGGTGACACGGAGGCAGTGGCACTGTGTGCCCGGCTGGGGACACTCCCAGGGCACTGCTGTGTGAGCTCTGGGGTTCTGTTCACAGGGAACAGCCCCTGCCACAGCACTGGGATCCCAGGGTCACTGCAGGCTGGGCAAACTGGGCAGGATCTGTGAGAAACTGGGATGGGAATGAAATCAATGGAATGTTTCCCAGCAGGGCTTCCAGGTACAAAGAAAGCTGTGCAAAGCACTGGCAGGCAGAGCTCAGCAGATGTGTGCTCACATGATAGAGATTACACCAAAATTGTTGCCAGGTGAGAGTGTGTCTGATGGTAAAACAACAGGAAAATCTAAACTTATTCAGAAAATAAATCTCCTTTTATTCCAGCTCTTCTGCATTTCTCAGAGGGCTCTGACAGGGCCTGATTCCCACAAGTCAGAGTCTGGGGAAGCTTTTTCCAGGAAGCCTGTCCCCAATGACACACACCCATCACTTTCACCTCCGTTGTTCTGCGATATGCAGAATGCAGCAATGCTTCTGCAAGGAAGTTCATGCAGCTCTGTGATCACTGCCTCATTTCTGTGTTCCTGATCTACAGCATCCACAGCTCTGGTCTGTGCACACCCAGGCTCCATCCCACACGTGTTTCCGTGGGAGGTGAGGATGGGTATGGATGGATAATGGATGGATAATGGATGGATAATGGATGGATAATGGATGGGTGTGGATGGGTATGGATGGATAATGGATGGATATGGATGGATAATGGATGGGTGTGGATGGGTATGGATGGATATGGATGGATAATGGGTGGATAATGGATGGATAATGGAGTGTGGGAGCAGGGAGGGCTCTGCTGCAGCAGCAGCCTCTGTTCCCAGCACCCAGAGCAGCATTTGCTGCAGGTCCTGCATTGCTCAGACATCCCCCTGTCAGATTCCTCTGCTGGGAATTTCTGTGTGCCAAGGGCTGCTCTGAGGTGCTCCTTGTTGGATGGCACATGGGGAAGGGGTTCCCAGCCATGTCTGTGGGATTTATTCCCTTTAACCACAGATCCCATGGGGCCAGCACAGGGTGGGAGAGGAGAAGGGTTTGTGTGCAGCTCAGGATACAGCCTGGGAATGACAGCACCAAGCTGTGCAAGAAACAGAATTTTTAAAAAACCATATTAAACAAGGCTAGTGATTTGTTTGGGGATTTTTAATGCTGCCCTCTGTGAAAGCAGAGCTGTTTCAGCCAGTTTGACCCCCGTGATGCTGGCTCTGCTACACATCCCACCCAGTATTTACTCTGCTGAGCTGCATCGCCAGAGTCTCGTTGGCATCCTTGCTTTGAAGTGATATCCCAGAGCTTTCCTGTTGTCCCTGGAAATCCCGACATCATATCCCATAGTCTGCCCCTGCAGAGCTGCAAAACCCCCTGCAGGCACCAAACCTCTGCATGAGGCTTCCCAGTGAGGGCTGAGAAGCCAGAGAGCATTCCTGCTGACCCCGTGTGTGAAATCCTGATTGGCTTTGGCTGATTTGGCGTGACAGCCTCCCCAGCCTCTGCACTGAGTGATCAGAGCCAGCATCTCCTGCTCCTCAGGGCAGATTCCCAGCTCTGCTCCCTGCAAGGTCTCCTGTGAGGATCTGCCTGTCCCTCCTGTGATGGTGCCTGGCAGCCTGCTGGGGGAAAGCCAAGAAAAAATCCTCCCCAAATATGTTTATTTGTTTGTTTGTTTGCTTTTAAGAGCAAACTGATTATCAGCTCCAGCAGCTTGTCTAGAGCCCGAAATGAAGGATGCACCCCCAGCTTGGTGGAGTTACAGTTTGGGGGCTGTGAATTAATTAGCAATTTCTCTGAAGAACCACAGCCTGACAACTCTGAGGCTTCCTGGGTGTGACTTTGATGAGCAGGGAAGGTACATGACAGCTCCCTGGGATGCTGGGAGCCTCCTTAGCACTGCAAACCACCCAAACACCAAAGGAACGGCTCCCAGAAGGATGCTGACACAATTCCTAAATGTTACACATCAAAGGGACTTTGTCATCTTAAACCTGAGACAAATTAAATTTACCTTGCCTCTACAGGGAGGAAAAAAGGGAAAAGCTTTGCCTCCCCAGGTGTCAGGGTGTGAGCAGAGCCAGTGCAGCCTGGTGCCTGTGCTGAACCATCCCAGTGCTGAACTCTGCACTTTGCCTGAGTGCTGTTGGCTCCCAGAGACACAGAAACCAGCTTTAAAATCAACTTCTGCTGGGTGAAGTCATTGTTGGAGACCTGAAATCCTGGGGGTAGAAATCCAGCAGCAGAGCTGACATAAATCACATAATAACATAAATAACAGTGAGCCCCGAAGAGGAGGCAGCAGCCCTCCCCTGGACTTTGCTCTTGCATTTGTTGTGTTTGCCATGTTTTACCTGCCAGGACCTGTTACCTGTTGCTGTGTTTGCCATGTGTTACCTGTTTAACAGGGAGCTGTTACCTGTTGTGTTTGCTGTGTTTTACCTGTTTAACAGGTGTCAGGAGCTGTTGCCTGTTGTTGTGTTTGCCATGTTTCACCTGTTTTACAGGGAGCTGTTACCTGTTGTTAGCTGGCTCAGCAGCCTGACCTCAGCTCTGAGCTGGGGCTGGACACTGCACACACACAAAACAAATCCAAGATCCCAGTTTGGAACCATTCCAGCTGAGCCACACGTGTCAGACAAAGGCAAGGAGAAGGGACACGACAGGAAAATGTGATTTTCTCTCCCTGGGAGTGAGATGATTTATTTCCTGGCTTTTTTCATCACTTAAAGAAGTGGAATTGCAGTCGTAGGCAGTGCCCACGGTTGGGGTTGTCTGTCTGTCCTACACACACATGAGAAACAGGGAATTACCAGCCTGGGCAGCAGCTCCATGGACAGGCACAGCAGCTTTTCCTGCATTTGCCTGCTGGGATGCATTTCTTTCCTTCTTGAGCTTTTTGCTGAACATCACAGGCTGTGTAATGAGAAAGCTCTCACTGCTGGTCATCCTCTAACGATCCTCCTTTTCCTCTGTACCACCTGCCTCTCATTTTGCTCCTTCTCTCCCTATTTACTGTGCTCAACACTGTCTTACATCTTTATTTGTTCCTCCCCACCCCCTCCTCCAGCCTCAGTGATAGATTCTGTCTGCACCGAGATGAAAGTTCGTTAGCAAGAATATAAAATAGCTTAAAGCTTTGCAAAAGTTAAGTCTGAGATTAAATATAATTAGATATTTTTCCTGGCTGCCTTGTGTGTGACACTAGGAGTGGCAGACAGTCTCTGATTATCCCATGTGGTTTTTTCCCCTACAGCACAATGCAGCCATTGGCTGTTCTCTGGTTTTTTTAACTGGAAAATTGTGATTGCTGGGCTCTGTGTGTATTTGGGGTTTTGTTTCACTGCTTGTCCTTGCCACATCTGCTCCCTCCATTGATTCTGCCCCAGTGAGGAGGAGGGAGAGCGTGGCTGGAGGTGTCACCCCCATCACATAGAGGCAAAATTATTCAAGGAATCACAGGCTGAGGAAGGAAGGGTGAGAAATATATTCAAGCATTGATTCTGCCACCCACTCCTTTCTAAACAGTGGATTGCAATCACATTTTACCATTCAAAAAATCCATTTTCCCCTCTCCAGCAGCTGTGTGGAAGAGTGGGAGTCAGCAGGTGGATCTGTCCAGAGAAATGTGCATTTGGGTTTCTGTGGATGCTCCTGTTAAACCCTGTGGCAGCACAGCTGACCCTGCAGCTCTCCTGCCTGCACTGAGCAAAAAGGGAAACTGATTAAGTAACAAGTGCTTGAATGGAATGTGATTCATTTGCTTATATCCCCCCTCCCCTCTCCTATTCCCAAAGACTTCACATTTCATTCTGCATGATGAAAGGTGCCCACATTAAACCAAATATTTAACCTTGAAGTTCATGTCAGTCTTTTTGCATTTTCTCATTCAGGTTTCACCATCATTTCTCATACTTGCAGTATTTCAACCTCTACTTTCAACTCTTCTGTTCGTATTAAAGGTCTCACAAATTAATTTGGGTTATTTCTGGCCACTGCTCCTTTATTCCTTTGGACACAGAAGAATTGCAGCTGATTTTTCGATAATTTTTCCAGTGCATCCTAAAGAATCTGGAAACAACAGGGGAAATAAGGAAATCAGAATGATATTTTATATATTTCAAGCTGTTTGCGAGCTCAGAGCTGACAGTAATGTAGTGCAGGTGAGGAAATCTGCTTTGGAGCAATTCTGGTTTCTCTGCACCACCTTGTATCTAGCCCCAGCAGCTGCTCCTAAAACTCGTGCTTCAGCTGCCATAATCTTATCGTTGAAGGTGGATTTAGGTTTTGAGAGCTGATGAACAAACCCTTCTTCCTTGCAGCCAGGGGCTGGAGATGACTCTGCACTTCAGGTGCAAGCTCAGCTTTACTCCAGCTCAGAACTAATCCCCAAAAATCGAGGGCTGGTGCCACGGAGCTGCAGCAGCTCCTGGGGGAGATGCAGCTCTTGGCTCTTCTGTTCAGCTGCTGCCTCCTGACTCCTCAAATCCCTTCTCTGTCACTGGTTTTGTTTCCTGCCCTTGCAGTGGTAACAGGAGGGAAAAAAGATGAGTTTGACCACATCCATGAGAATGTCAAGCATTTAGACTTTATTGGTTTAGAAGCTTACTAAATTTAAACAGAAGCATTAACATGGCCTTAGGCTCTCTTGACAGTTATAAACTCTTCCTTGGGGGGATTTCTGTAATGCTTTCTAATCAGCTTAAGGAGTTAATTAAACAGCTGTCACTTAGCTGCTTAATTCTGAGACTTGATGCTAAATAAGATTTGAAATTAGTTCTGCATGACTGAAGCATGGATTCTGTGATATGAGCGAGATGGCTGCTGGCTGAACAGGAGGCAAATCTGGGTCTTTTTTAACTAAATAGTGACAAGATTCAAGGTGGGACCCCGGATTAATGCTCTACATGCTGATTAATAGGAAATACATGGAAAAGAAGAAAATAGAGAATGTTAAGGAATGGCAAGTGGGAGGGATTTTCAGGAAGCTGTTCAGTCTTGTTTGTGGCACGCTCTGGACTTGAGGAGATTTCAGGGATCCATTTATTCTCTTCCTGATTGCAGTCTGTACAGAACCCAAAAGCCAAAATACTTACTGAAACCCTAGAGGAACATTCTTGATTTTTGAAATGAGATCTTTACCCTGCAACGAGATATTCCACTGCTGCAGTGAAGGATGTCTCTGGAGATCTGCTGTGCTTCTAGAGCAGGAATCACAGCATCATGGGGAGTTTTTAATCTCCTTTTCCCTGTGCTTTGTGGTAGCACAAGCCCTTCTCCTCCTCCTCCTGAAGGGTGAGTGTGGTGGGAATGATGCACTCCACTTGCAAAGGAGCAGCAGCAGTGGATGTTATTGGTGGTTAAGGCAGTGAGTTAAATTCAGGTGGAAAATGTGGTTTGGGTTCAGGAGCTGATGAGCATTTCCAGACAGGCTCAGCCCAAGCTCCCATGGAGCCATGAGGCTCAGGAAGGAGTCCCTGGACTGAGAGTGGAGCTTGGGTGCAGCTGGAGCAAAGCTAAGCATGAGTTACTCATGAATTTATTTCTTCCAAAGGTTGTGTATATATACACCCACAAACACTAGGAAATCTGTGTGTACACATCACTGGGGGCAGGAGCAGAAATTCAGAACAATTTGTAAAGATATTGTTGAAGTCCTTTTTTTTCACCCTAGGAAAGGTAAGGCAAAAGATGTCTGAAGGGAAATTAAATTTCAGGGAAGCTACCTATTAAAATTGAAAAAAACCTAATAGGTGTTCACTTCTGCATTTCAACTTAAATTGATGCTTACTGTGTACATCTTCTGAATATGTTTCTGCTGGAGGGCTTAATATGCTCAGTTATTTAATATGAATCTCTTCAATAAGCAAAGAACTCTCACTCCAGCATCTTCTTTAAAATATTACTATTTATTTACCATGGTAGCAATTTCAGAATAAAGATTACCAGGTCTCCCATTTCTAATACATGAAGAGACATATTTTTCTCTGATTATTTCATTTTATTATTGGAGGGGCTCAGTGTAAGTGAATTACAGAGATATGCTGTGTTAATAGTTAGAGAAAGTTCAGCATCTTTTCAATAGCTGCTGAGGGAATCAGCTTCTAACAGTGACACTTTTGGCTGTAGCTTTGCAAAAGCATAACTGCCCCCATCCTGAGGTGTCCTGGCATCTTATCTCCTGTAATTTATGTTAGTTATAGATAAAGAACATAATGTTTCTTCAGGAGATCCCTTTTCCACTCAAGCAGCAAAAAGCAACAGTTTCAAATTAGTAACTATTCAGATTTATAGCTTTTACATGCTGAGCTCTGAGCCATAAATCTCAGTGTAGCTAAATAAGTATCATGTTCATTTCCTCAAAATGAATTTTCACCTGCTTTCACCAGGGGGATGTTCAGCCCTTCCTGGCCATTAAACAAACACCTGAAGGAGCATTTCTCTGTGCCCTGCTGTGGCAGTTGGTGTCAGTGTGGTTGTTGCTCTCTGTTAGGGGGGACGTGCAAGCCAGTACCAAAGAAATCATCCTGTGAGTCCTTGAGTCCTTGCATGGGGAGGAGCAGTGATGTCTGTGAGCAGAACTCACAGCTCAGGGATTCCAGAGCAGGACAGGGCAGTGAGAGCCCAGAGAGAGCCCAGTGAGAGACCAGTGCCAGCCCAGAGAGAGCCCAGAGAGAGCCCAGTGCCAGCCCAGTGAGAGACCAGAGAGAGACCAGTGTCACCCCAGTGCCAGCCCAGTGAGAGACCAGAGAGAGACCAGTGAGAGCTCAGAGAGAGACCAGTACCAGCCCAGTGAGAGACCAGTGCCAGCCCAGTGCAATCTCTGCTTTCAGGTAGAGGAAGGTGTATTTGCTCTCTTACCTCCTGCTGCTGAGTGCTGTGTTATTTGCATCCATGTTATTTACAGTTCTGGTTATTTACATCCTGGTTATTTACAGCTGGGGTGATTTATTTACAGCTGGGGTGGGCACAGGGCTGCCAGGCTGCAGCCTCCCACGGGGGCTCTGGGCAGGACATTCCCAAATTCCCTGGAATCAGATGTGCAGGAGAGCAGGGCAGGGGCAGTGGAACAGCAGCATGCCCATCCAGAGGCAGGAACAGCTGGATTGGGATGCACTCTGTGCTCAGAATATCCAGAATATTCAGAATAACTGGAAAACTTGGAGACTCAAATTCATGGAGCTTTTGAGAATCGTTCTCAGTTACTGGCTCTTACCAGTGGAAATTCCATTTGCCTTTGGTAAGCAGAGCTCATTAATCACGCTTATTAAAGTTCCCTTTGCTTTATAAAATAATTGTGAGGGTCACAGTAATGGAGCAGGGGGAGGGAGCAGCTCTTTGCAGCTCAGGATGAGGTGTGAGCAGCTTGGTTTGTGCTCTGGCCCCCAACAATGCCAATGAAATGAAATTCATGCCCAAAAACCACAAACACTAGGACCAGCCCCTGCTCCTGGAATTACAGCACTGGTTCTGCACTGAGAACAAATGTGTGCTCAAGACAGACCTGGCTGTGCAGGCAGATATTGTCACCCTTGTATGAATTACAATTTCAAAATTTCTGAAGGGCTTTCGTGCTGAAAGAGGGAGAGGATTTTTTTCTCAAGTTCTCTTCTTGTGAAATCCTCTTTCTCCCTTCCCTAAAGATCGTGGAGAGGATGGGGCAACCTTAGCAAAGCAGCTATCAAGTGACCAGGAGGGTTTTCTTTTTCTTTAAATATTGCTTTGAGTCTGAATAAAGTGTGTCTGTTTCTTTAAGTAAGAGGAAAAGGTCTTTTTGATGTGAATACTTTAGAGGAGAAAAATCTCAGCTTCTCCCCTTTAGCTCGAGAGGCAGTAGGAGCAGTCATCATCTCCTGGTACCTTGGTTCCAATCTCCCACTTTCTTGTCTTCCAGAAGTAAAATCAGGTCAGTCTCAGAGCTCATAGTGGGAGCTATTGAGATAATGAGAATTTAGCACTTGGGGGGCTTTGGGAGCCTATATTGCACAAGAGCCAGCTGAAATCAAGAGCCTCTTGTTCTACAGGATGGTCCCAGCTCCACAGGCACAGCTCTGAAAGCTCAGAGACCTTTCCAGAAATGAGCAGGATTTGCAGTTAGGGCTGGGGCAGCAATTTGTGCTCAGAGTGTCCTGGCAGAGATCAGCGATTCTGGGGTGCCAGACAGAGGTGACACCCAGTGACAAAGAGCTCTGCTTAGTCTGATGCTCTTCAGATAATCAGAACTCAGTGCCTTTAAATAAGAAGTGGTAAATCTAACAGGAGGAATGTGTTCTGCAGTAGGCACGGGGTTTGTTGAAGAGCCCAGGCTCTCTCAGCATCCCTCCTCTGGGAGAGACAGGCTGGGTTTGCACAAACCTCTTTAAAAGGTAAAGCAAGGGGTGTGGGCAAGTGCTTGCCCACTAAGAGCCAGGATAAATCCTGGAAAAGTCCAGAAGGTCTGAGGAACAGTTCTGCTGCTGCACTTGGAACAGCTCTTGCCATAGCCATGAGGAATTAAAGTAAAGCTGAATCTAGGTGGTACTAATGAATTAATAGCAATATATATATATCTATATGAAGTGGCCTTTTTTTTTTCTGTTAGGAAGCAGAGATCCTGAACACAGCTGTTCTCACTGGGAAAACTGTGGCTGTCCCTGTCAAGGTGGTTTCTGTGGAAGATGATGGCACTGTGACAGATCTTGTGGAGTCTGTGGAATGCAGCTCATCAGATGAAGATGTCATCAAGGTAGGATCTGCAGAGCAGTGCTGGTCTCTAATGGAACCAGTTCTTTCCTTTTCCTAATGCTGTCCTACTGGAACACCAAGATTTATTATTGCTGTTACTGCTGCGTAGCTCTCTTCAGTGAAGCAACAAACCAAACACAAAATCACAATTTTCCATCCTGCCCATCAAACCCTGGGGGTTTTCTGGCACTTCCCACCTGGGGAGGATTTCCAGAGCTGGCTGTGCCTTTGCAGCCCCCTGGGCTGTGCAGGGGCAGGGATGTTGGTGCTGTGCTGCTGTGGCTCAGGGTGGAGCTGAGAGCTCCTTTTTGTTCCTTTTTGTTCCTGGCATGGGAGGGGCAGACTGGAGCCTCAAGGTGATCAGTAATATCAAATATTTATATTACCACTGAAGTCTTGTAAGGAATCCTGTACATTTGCATCTGCTCAGCAGTGCTGGTGGTGGCAGGTGAGGAACAGAGGATTCCAGCAGGTCACACACAGCAGCTTTTATCATTTCACAAACTCCTCTGTGGTTGTCACTCCAGAAGAGGAAACAAGTGATGCAGCTATAAATTTTTACCTGATTAGCCACCATATTGGTATTTCCTGATTAAATGTGTCTTTCTAACTGTATTATTAGGAACCTTTGGGGTTTGGGGTTTTTTTCCTTCGTTTGGATCTGGAAATCTGCCAAATACATTGAATTGTTGGACTTAATTTAGATTTAAAAACAGAAGGAAAATATTTGCCCTTATGTTGTGGGAGTTAATGGGCTAAGTCCTTACTAACTTACTCATCTTCTGTTTAATTTTTTTTGGTGAATTGGAAAAAATATATTTTGAAAGCAAATGTATCATTTGGAAGACATGTAAAAAATCAGGTTTGCTTCCTGAAGTTTCAGTCACTGCCTGTGAGTGGATCTACCAGTCAGTGCTGTGTGTCATCACCTTTAGTGATGGTGTTAATGACAGCCCCGTGTCACACCAGGCTGTCCCCATCAGGGCTCAGGGTGTTCTGGGCTCCTGCAGCAGCTCAGGGGTTTCTGCAGAGCTCAAATGAGTTGCCAGTTTAAAGTGAGCTCTTAATTGAAAACGTGTCTGGAGTTTCCAGTTTACCTGCTCTGGTTCAGACCAAGCCTTGTTCACAGGCATCTAATGAAGATAAAGAAATATAATTACTGGCCAGCCTTCAGCAGGCAGCAGTAATTAGAGTTTCTGTTCTCTGGGCATTAGAGTAGGGAATAGAAAATGGAGGAAAAATCTGCTTAAGATACCCACTGAAAAATAAAGATTAAGATTACATTTCTTTGGGTCTCTGCTTTTGCTGTTTTTCAATGCATCTGCCAAGTAGCATCTAACAGATTGATTATGTCTTCATGGCTTAGCTTTTCTTCCTGGCTTTTTGGTGTTGATTAATGATGAGGTTAAGCTCATTTTCCTTGCAGAATGAGGATACCTCATTCTTCTTTTCGTTTCAGGGTCCATATTTATTACTCACTTCTTTCATCTGAGACTTCAAAGAACTTTAATGAGCTGGTCCAAACTCTGCACTGACTCATTTTGTGCCAAACTGCACCTACCTGAACTTGGCTGAATATGTCAGAGCAGAATTTAGTCCATTGAAACGATATTTTTATTGACAAATGATTGTCAGAAATTATTTGGTCCAGCATGACAGAATAACCACACCAAAAAATGGAGGTGTGTTATAGACTCTGTTTCACTAGTGAGGACTTGTGAGATACAGAAAATTTAAGGTGTAAAGGTCAGAGTGCTGTTTACTGACCATTTGTAGACAGTAAAACTGAACTAATGGGGGGGGAAGAGATATTTTTGAGCAGACTTTGTTTTTGCTGAGTTATTAGTAAGGAATAAAGTGTCAAGGTGAATTTAATCAAGAGTGAGGAGAGAAGAAAAATCAGCTTCTTTTAATCTTTCATTTTGAAAATACATTTCTCTTTCCAAATGGCGATTTTTTTTCAAGTCTCAACAAAGCCTGGAAGTTTCCAAAGCAAAATGTTCCAGTGCTCTGGGTTTTCAGTTTGATGAGTTAATTGAAAAATCTGCATTTGGGTTACCCTGAAACGAAAACTCCTTTTGGTTCATTTTGTTTGATCAGGCACCTCAAAGTTGCCAGAAGTCACACAGGGAACAGGATTGAGTTCTGCTGCACCTTCGTTGTGTCGTACTGTGCTTTTCCTAGAGGACTCCACTGGGAATGTGTGTGTTACCCAAACCTGTGTGCTGTTCCCCCAAACCCCTGCAGCTGCTTCTCTCCTGGAGCTGTGGCAGGGCTGCCAGGGAGGCAGGGGGCTCAGCCTGGGTGGCAGGAGGCTGCTGGCACAGGGACAGGAAGGGGGATTGTTGTTCTTGCTGCTGCTGCTGCCGTCCTTTGCACAACCTGAAACCCTGCGGGGTGCCCAGCGTGGCCTCTCGCTCAGAATTCCCATTTCACACAATCACACAATCACAGAATAACACAATGACACAATCACACACAATCACACAATCACACACAGACACTATCACACAATCACACAATTACACTGACACACAATCACACACTGACACACAATCACACAATCACTACCTTGGAAGAGACGTCCCAAGATCATGGAGTCCAACCCAATCCAAACACTTCAATTAACCCTTGGCACCAAGTGCCACAATCACACTCAGACACAGCCAGGCTCACCCGGGCACACTCGGACACACTCAGACACACCCGGACACACCCGAGCACGCCCAGACACACTCAGACACACCCTGACACACTCAGGCACACCCAGACACACCCGGGCACACTCGGACACACTCAGACACACCCGGACACACCCGAGCACGCCCAGACACACTCAGACACACCCTGACACACTCAGGCACACCCAGACACACCCGGGCACACTCGGACACACTCAGACACACCCGGACACACCCGAGCACGCCCAGACACACTCAGACACACCCTGACACACTCAGGCACACCCAGACACACCCGGGCACACTCGGACACACTCAGACACACCCGGACACACCCGAGCACGCCCAGACACACTCAGACACACCCTGACACACTCAGGCACACCCAGACACACCCGGGCACACTCGGACACACTCAGACACACCCGGACACACCCGAGCACGCCCAGACACACTCAGACACACCCTGACACACTCAGGCACACCCAGACACACCCGGGCACACTCGGACACACTCAGACACACCCGGACACACCCGAGCACGCCCAGACACACTCAGACACACCCTGACACACCCGGGCACACTCGGACACACTCAGACACACCCGGGCACAGTCGGGCACACCCGGACACACTCAGACACACCCGAGCACGCCTAGATACACTCAGACACACCCTGACACACCCGGACACACTCAGACACAC
>VWZS01010670.1:32589-57251 GCA_013397075.1 Rhabdornis inornatus
GACACACCCAGGCACACTCGGACACACCCGGGCACACTCAGGCACTCTCAGACACACTCAGGCACACCCAGGCACACCCAGACACACCCGGGTACACTCAGACACACCCGGGCACACTCGGCCACACCCAGACACACCCGGACACACCCAGACACGCCCAGACACCCTCAGACACAATCAGACACTGGCTGTGTGTGTACTCACCCTGCTTTCCCCATGGCACTAATGCAGGGAGCAGAACTGGAGAGAGGGAATCTTGTTGCCCTGAGGAGCGAGCCCTTGTTTGGGGAGCAGTGATCTGTTAAACTGCCTCACCAGAATGTGCAATATTTTATATTCATAATATATAACATAATAGATCAGCCTGTGCCCTGAGAGTTCGGTGAAGATCAAGTTCATGCTTGAATGATTATTTATGATTTTATAATTTATGATTATGGTTTTCCATATATATTATGATTTTCCATAATATACTGGGATTTCTCCCACCAGCTAAACTGCCTTATTCCATCCCCCAGAGATTTGGATCCGTCTTGGAAACAATCTTGATCTAAGTCAGCAAATGTATGTTTTTATTTTCTGCAATGTCTAAACATTTCATTTTGATAGAAAATGATGAAATCATGTCCTGTCATTTCAACTCAGTTTCAGTATTCCTGCCATCAGAATCTATCTGACCTTTTCACCTTAGGATGGAGCAGCTTCAGAAATGAAAATGCTTTTTGTGCTCTGCTCTAGGGATCAGGATGCAGGACAAACTCGGAGAAATGCACTGTCAAAACGAAGAGTTGTAATAATAACTGTAGAGTTCAGTTCGTGGGCTGCTGGTGTTGGTTGTAAAGGGGGAAGGCACAATTTTTTAAATTTCTGCCATGAAAAACAGACGTGGCAGAGATGAATTCTGAATGTGGAACCAATACAACAGACTTGCATCTCCCAGGAATTGTCTGAAACTCACCTAAAGCTGTTGAAGTTACTGGATTTGTCTCTTTCATATTCTGCCAATTCATCATTCTGATGTGAATCTTGAGAAGGACCGAGGTTTCTGTGGTGTTATTTGCCTTTTTGTAATCATCCATCCTGAAAACCCCAGCGGGGCTGCCACAGTCACTGCTGCCTGCACTTCCTTTATATTTTTGAAAGGCTGTAAGCTTATAAGATAAAAAACTTCTGTGTAATGGGAAAAAAATTCCAAATAATTTCTGAATTGAGGCTTCTTCAAAATTCTACAGAAGATACCAAGGAATCTGGGGGTTTTTGTGCTTCATGGGAAAAAAAATGTGTTCTTGTAGAGGCAGGGATGATAATCTCTTCCTGTGGGTGTTTCTCTTCCTTTATAGGGAGGAATATGTCTATATCCATAAAAAGAATGAGGCAAAATCTGAGGAATATCCAAACAGTAATGCCAAGGGGGATCCCAGTGAGAAATGCAATCATTTGCTGGCCCCAGAAGGGACTGAGCTGCAGTTCTGTGACTGTTCAAAGCTCACACATCCCTGGCTCTGCTGCCCAGGAGTGCAGCTGAGTGAAAATGAGTGAAATCCCTTTTTTTTTTTTTTTTTTTTTTTTTTTTTTTGGTGGATGAGCTGTCTGCCTGCTCAGCTCCCTGCTCCCTGACTGGGCTCATTTGGGATTCTCCCAGTGCCAGCACTGGGAAAGGAGTGACTGGAGCAGGACTCAGCAGCAGGGGTGAGCGTGGCCAGGAGCTCCTCGTTCTGTTTGTGTTTGTCTGAATGACACCAGGGCATTCCCTTGCTGCCACAGCGTTTTCCTGACCCCATTCCCATCCCTGGCAAAGGCTGATGCCAGCCCTGTGCCCGTGCATCCCCTCAGGAAGGAGGGTGGAGGTTTTTCAGGTGCCTCAGCTATTTCTGTTTTCAGATGTGTGCAGTGGGACACTCCCTGTGGCAATGTCCAAATGCCCTGCACTTGCCAAGGGCATGCAGGGGTTTTTAGCTGTGCTCCAGCCCCACCTCGTTGAACCCTGGCTGTGGGAAATGCTCCATCACCTCTGTGAGAGGAGATTTTTGGTTGATCTCTGGAGAAAACAGGGAGGAAGGAGCAGAGCATGAAGAGGGAAATGATTTCCCTGCTCCCTGGGCTGAGGCAGCAGAGCAGCACTGGCAGCAGGGATGTGACCCTGCAAGAAACCAGAGCTAACTCTGGCTCAGATCGTTCACTAAAACCTCTCTCCAGAACAGGAGCTGGTGTTAAGGATTATAAATTGCCATTCTTCCTCTTCAGAAGTCCCCAGTGTGTTCAGCAGTTCCAGTGCCACTCTCCCTGGTGAGCTCCTGGTGCCAGCTCTGAGCCATCCTCCAGCCCCTGGCACAGAGCTCTGTGCTGCTTTGTTACCACCCAGTAAAAAATCACACAATGCCACTTAATGTCTGTCTGCTCAGCCCGATTTAGGACTTTCCACAGCCACTAAATTACTTAGATATCATTTGCAGGACTATAAGGTGTGGAAGGGGTTGGTCTTGCTAAAATAAAAATACATGTGACAAGATATTTTCAGCTGATTTAAATGTGCTGAAATGCAAGGGCTGTGTCAGTATTTGCTGAGGGTAAAAGGGGCATGTTCTGGAGTTAATAGAGGGATGCTGGTCAGAGCTGGAGTGTCCTGAATATCAGCTATGGAACACTTGCAGGGTTCCTAGGGCTCTCAGAAGCTCTAGGGAAGAACAGGGGGTGGTTCTGGACATCATCTGTGCAGGGACAGGGGAGGCTGCAGGAGCTGGGAAGGCTGGGGTTGGGAGGACATCATGAACCTGAATTCTGAGTGCTGTCCTGCTCTGCCTTGCTCTAATGAAGGAAGGGATCCTGCTCTGATGGTCAAACCTGGCATGGGATTTTAGGCATTGCAGATTCTGATAAGGGCTCAGCCTGCACACAGCCTGTGACACTGGATTTTCATTTCTCCCTTAATGAGGCTGGATAACAATTGGATATCCCTGTGGATGGCTGCTGAGGTGCTGCACTGAGGTGTGATGGTGGCTCTGGCACGTGCTGTCAGCCGTGACATGGCTGTGCCATTGTGGGCCCTGGCACACATTTATTTGATCTGTCTCAGCAGAGTCACACACAAAAGGTGCTGAATTACCTTGGCAGATAAAGAGCATTAATGCTAAATCCCTGAAGAATGCTTTGAGACATAAAATGCAATGTATAAGCATTGTCATTAGGGCTGTTAATAACATACATAACCCTAACTAGGACAGAGCACAGACTCTCCAGAAATCACTTCTGTTAAATTTCACTTAATCACAGCCCATACAAAATTCTGCCATGATAAAACATCAATAGCTGAGTAGGAAGGATTTAGAAATATTTCCAGATTTCTTATATAACAGAATCTGTGCAGGTCTGTTGACTGAAGAAGATTTCTTCTCTTTTATTCACTGTCTGGACCATTTTGCCTTCCTTTTAGGATGGTGACTTTTGGCTACCCGTGTGCTTTTTCTCTTTGCAGTTATATAAAAAAATTATGCAGTACTTAAAGATTTCAAGAGAAAAGAAGGTAAACCAGTCAAACACGTGAAAAGTGCTCGAGGTGCCAGAATACCAGGAGTTAGCTGAGTGCAGCTGATGACCAGAAATGATTATCCGTGGTGATAATGATTAACAATTCTGGTGCTTTACACGTGTGACAGGCTCTGGTCTCTTGCCTTCTGTGACACTGGCTGCTGGATTTCTCTCTAGGACACACCAGTGCCTTTGGTTCCCCCACAGAAATGCTGAACAATTTCCCTGTTTCAGCCTTGGTTTGCAGCACTGTCCTGTTTAACTGGTTATTGGATGATAAGCCTGATTTCTGAATCAATTTAGGCATTCAAATCCAATTAATTTAATTGCAAATTAGAAACCTAAGCACCTACAAAAAGTGGCTTTAATGGCTCTTCAATTTTAACTAAAAGTGTAACTGTGTATTTAGAGCAGGTGGGTATTATACAAAGCTGATATTTTCTCCCAGCTTAAATAATCTGTTCCGTATAATAACTATTAAAAATAATGTGATTATTTGCAAGCAGGTAATTATTTTGCAGCTGTAAAGGGGTTTTGTTTGAGTAAATTTAGGGCATCTTCTTTAGACTTGGGGATTTGAGTGCCCTCAGCAATTTCTTTGAGCATTTGTGAGCAAGTGAAAAGCTGTTGTAGTGTTTGAGATTTTGTGCAGACCTGGAGCTGATACCAGAATGAAATCTATGAATATGACGTTCCATTACATGCTCCATTTCATCCCACTAAAAGGCAGAGAGGGAGAAGTGAAAGTTCTGCAATGAAGGGAAGTATCCTTTGCCCTGGTGAGGAGGCTTCTAAAGGCACAGTGGATGGTACTAAAGTGTATTTTATGCATTGTCTGTGAGCATTATATTAATTGCACTTGGCTGTCACTAAAAGAAAAAGTCAGTCTCACATGCACCCACACATACAACTTCTGTTAATGGCTGCATCTCATTTCTGCCTCTGAAATTCCCAATGTAGCCCAGTGTAGTTAATGGGATTGCTGTGCACTTGATGGGATGAGGAGAAGAGGAAGCTGTTCCTGGCTGGGATGTGTTTGTGTCTGAGCTCAGCTCTGGCTGTCATGGGCTGGGTTTGTCTGGCATCAGCTCCTCTCCAGAAGCAAACATCAGCCACAGCCAATTGTGTTGTTCCATAAGCCAGTCCCTGTTTCCTTGAGGGTTCTTCACACATTTTGATGATGCTGAGCTGAGTTTCAAGCTTGTAACAAATCTTGAAAGGCAGAGTTTCCCTAGGGCTCAGAATCCCGTGGTGAGGATTTCACAGGGCCCTGCAGATGGAGGAGCCCCTCTGGCAGCAGTGTGTGCACTCTGCTAATTTTGGGAGACACCATGACAAGCAGTTTTCCAAATTGTGCCCTTTGTTCCCAGGTTAGACAATGTGTGTGTCTAATCTCATCTGGAGCTCTCTCCTCCCTGAGCAGATGCAGCTGGACAGCATTCACTGATATTCATTTCTTTGAGGCTGTGTGGGTGTGATTAACCTCATCCTGCATCCTTGGTGCCAGAGCTGACAGTGATCATCTGATCTCCAGCAAGGCTAATTACTGACAAGAGCTTCCTTCACAGCCTGCTTGGTTGTTTTGTTGCTGTTGAGTGGATAAAATGAGACACTGAGTGTCATAAAGCGTGCTCAACACAGGAAAACTGCAGAAAAGGAATTACTGGGGAAGAGGAAGGAATGGGATGGTCCCAGAATCTCATCATCTGAGGGAGGACTTCCTTCCCTGAACAGCACAAGAAGCAGTGAGGGGAGAGCTGGAGCAGTGCTGGTGGAGCCCAGAGTGTTCTGGAGCCAGTCCCAGTCTGACCAGTCTGTGCTGGCAGATCCCATGGGCACCACAGGGCTGCCCTGGGTTTTAATGGGTTAATCACAGAACCAGAATGAGAACATCCCTCAGCCAGGCTTTTCTGGAGCTGGGTGTTTTCCTGAGCCCAGCCTGGCCCTTCAGTCAGGAGCTGCCCCTGCAGAGCCCAGTGCAGTTCCCTGGAACAGCCTGGTGTGGTTCCTTTGTCCTTCACAGCAGGACAGGGACAGGGACAGGGACAGGGACAGGGACAGGACTGACCAGAGTGTCCCTGAGATGGAACTCTGAAATATTCCATGCTCCCTGAAGAGAGGAAATAAGGAAAAACCTTGCTGAAAACAACCTGATTGTGTCTGCATGGGTATCATGGCAAAACAGAGCCAAACTGCTGAGGGTGATTTTATATTTTTAATATAAAATGAATGCCAGCTTCCCATGGAATGGACTCAGCACCAGGATCTCCCACTGTCTGATTGTCTGCTCCACTAAAGCTGACCTAGCCCAGGGCTCCTGGGGGCTTACATCAAGTCTTTCATTTGTTAGGGGCATATTTTACCCTTTCACATGAAATGCAGCCTGAAATACAGAAAAGAGCAGTTCCTAATTAAACTCCTGCCTAAATCCATTATGGCTTCTGCAGCCATTGAGACAGGGAGATGAAAAGAACTTTAATGATCCCAATATGTAAATAGAGATGTAAAAGTTTGTTTGGAGGAATGAAGGTTAGAGGCCAGATAGGAAACCAAACATAAAACCTCTTGGTAGAAATTGAATCACTGCATTAGTTATCATGGATTTTCATAAAAATAAAGTAATAATGCACATTCAAGTTTCAGTTCGTAAATACAAAGTGACAGCCTCTGAGTAAGTCACTGAAATTATATTGTAGACCTAAAAAAGAATAATAGAGGAAATTGAGAAAGCATAAGAGAGAGTTGTAATAGAATTGGGCATTGGTATAAATACAAATCATGAAAGGGAGATTGATTTAGTGAATGATATGAAACTCAGAAACTGGAGGTGTTAAAAAGATCATCTGCTCATCTGATACAGAATGCCTAAGGCTGCACAGCTTTCAGCTGAAACAGCCAGATTTGCTTAAGGTACATAAACTTTAAAATTGTGTGAGGAATAATGTATTGCAAGAGAACCTGCTTCTGCAGGACACAGTTGCTGAATTAGGAAAATTATTTTTTCTCATAAATGTAGTCCCAAGTTTTACAAGGAGCTGTGGGAGTAAGGAATTGCTGTAACCCAAAGAGCCTGAACAGTGCCATGCCATGCCAGTCAGCAATGGGCATTTGGGAAAAAGCCATCCTGGGAAAATGAGTTGTCCAGGCCATCCTCTGGATGGATTTTGTCCATAACAGGAGGTGGGACAGCCTCAGATTCTGTGTGAGTGGTGTCTCCATCACACTTGGACCATTAAATGTCCAGAATTTGCCTGAGCTTTAAATAGGAGTTTTCTGGAAAAGATGCAGCTAGAGTACACAGACCCACACCTGCTCACTCCTGCAGCTTCCACACCCTGGTGTCCTCACAGGAAATAAAGCTTCACATGAAATCCAGCTTCACATGAAATCCAGCTTTACATCAAATCCAGCTTTACTTGAAACCCAGCTTCACATGAAACCCAGCTTCACATGAATCCAGCTTCACGTGAATCCGGCTTCATATGAAATCCAGCTTCATGTGAATCCAGCTTCACATGGAACAGCTTCACATGAAACAGCTTCACATGAATCCAGCTTCACATGAAACCCTGCTTTACTTGAAATCCAACTTCACATGAAATCCAGCTTCACTGAGGCTTCTTGATCAGCCATGAGACTTTGTTATTGGCATCATCAATTCCTAAGCACAGAACATGCAGGATGTGTCAATACCACAGGGTGGTTTGTGTTCAGATGGAGCCTCTTTTATAGTCTGCTATTCTTTTCTCTTGGTTGTTTGGAGATAGTTCAGATATCAAGCTTCAGGACTCACCTCCATTTCCCAGTAAATAGATCTGTGCTATGAGTGCTTGTCAGGATGGAAGGAGTGTGAAAGCATTTGGAAGATCAAAGCAGCACAGCTCCCATCAGAGTCAATAGGGAACAAGCAGCTAAAATCTTACAAAATGCTTTCAAATTATCCTCCACCTTCGATTCCCTATCCTTGCTGAAACCAGCTCCTGAAATGCTTTCTTGAATGTGTTCCTGCTGTCATTCCTGTGAGAGGAAAAGGCAGCTTGGAGGAGCTGTGGGCTCAGGTTGGCAGCAGCATCCTCTGCTTTGCCCTGGCTGCCCTGCTGAGCCACCCCTTGGCTGCTCTGGGGCACAGCTGGGCTTTGTGATTTGGTTATGGGGAGAAAAGCTGATGTTTCTCTGCTCTACATTGACCTTGGGCATGTTCTGAGAGCTCTCTGTGCTCTGGGGCTGTCAGACCCAATCTCCCAGAGCCCCAGTGCTGTGTCTGGGCTGTTCTGCACAGGCAGGGCTTGGCTCTGTCTCTTTGAGCACATTTGTATTGGGACAGCACCTGCAGCACCTCCCAGCAGCACTGAGCTCAGTGCCCAGGAGCTGCAGTGCCCATCAGAGCCTGTCCTGTGACACGACCAGCCATGAATAAAACATGAATAAATAAACAGAGCACAAAAAACACCTTTCATGAGGTCAAATGGCAGAGATGAAATAGAAACTGCATCTCTTCAGTCCTCACCTGGACTTCTACTCGTTCCACAAGTGTGGGCTTGTTTAGTAATTTTTTTCTCAACTGTGTGAGAGGAAATGTTTCTGGCCTGCCTTTCCTATTTATGCTAAATGTAGCTATTTCCATGGCTTGGCTGATTATTCTCCAACGTCACAGTAATGAGACCTCATTTCTCATCCCACATAGCATTTGCAGATAACATTCCCTAGCACTTTGTGGCCATGGGAGAGCTTTGTAAACAGTTAATTCCTTCACTCCCACAATGAGGATAATGATATCTGTACTGTAGAAATAGGTATTGATATGAAAAGAAGCACACAGAGACACACATTTATGCCATAAGCACTGAGCCCTCACTATGATGTGCTTTACAAAGTGTTGTCAGGAGGTTTTTTTGCAAAATGCTGAAGTGCTGTTAGATAATGGGAATAGTTCAAATATAAAATGTTCATCAGCAGCACCATTGTTGTTATAATTTTACTTGACTGTGTGATGAAAGAGACACAGAAATGAAGCAGTATTGATCCACAGTGATTGCACTGCTCCTAAACCAGGCTTTTGTTTAGCTGTCTGAGCAAAACAGGATGCCTTTTCTTCCATCTCTTCTATGTGTTTTTTGCCTTGAATCTTCTTGATTTAATGAAATGTGATCAATTTTCAGCCAGTGGTTTGTCTTGCACATCAGAATGCCTCACAGCTAATGCTGCAAATACAGGTGAGAATAATATCTTTAGCATCTTCTCACATCTAAAAAGGAAAAGAAGGAAGTTGGGAGCAATATTTACTTTGTGCACTGCAAACTTACCTAATTGCATAAATGCAGCAGGAATTGCTTTACTTCAGTGATCAGGAAGGGGCTGAGCACAGTCTGCTCTGTCCTCTCTGCACGTTCAGAGGAGCTGTGAGGGGAGGATTTCACAGGGCTCTGCTCTGCCTCTCTCACTGTGCAAAACACATTTCCCAGTACAACAGGAGCTGCTTTTCCTTTTGTGATCAATATTGAATCTGAGGGATAAAGATGAAATACTTGTGTCCTTTTTTACCCAGAAAACCTGCATTTCTTGTAGATGACATGCATGGACTACAGACAGGGAAAGTTGTGCATCCCATATCTCACTGTATTCACAGTATATATATCTCACTATTTAGCATATATCTTATATATCTCACTATAAGGTGTAAAAATCACTGCAATTTCCCAACTGAGATGAAAGGAACAACGTTTCCAGCTATGGAAAACATTCTTGAGAGTCATTTGTCGAAGCAGATCTGAAATGTTGCTGAAGTTGTTAATTATCATCTTCCAGTCCCCAGTGGTCCCTGGAGTTGGAGAGTTTCTGCTCAGATCCTCTCTAGATCAAATCTTTTTCTCCACTGATGTCACCAGGCCAATCTTCCCCATCCTGCAGTTAATTGTTTCTCTCCAGCTTTATCCTTTGCCCTTACCTTTCTTCAATCTCATCTATTTATTTCAGATATTTCCCTACACTATGGAGGTCATTTTGAATTCTGAGCTTGTTCTCCAGAGAACTTCTAACCCCTCCCAGCTTGGCATCATCTGCAAATTTAATGAAATTAATTAAATGAAAATTAAATGAAAGGCTTGCATTGACTTCAAGGGGCATTGGAGTGAACCCAAACTGTCTTACATCTTTCAGAAGTGGTTCAAGTGAAATACACTTATTGCTTCACAGGCCATTTTTGTAAGGGAAAAAGACAGATGCATGTTGAATAATTCAGGGTGCTCGTTGCTGACTGAGAGAGATTTAACTAATTTGTCAAAATAATGACCTCTGTTCACGGCGGGGAGCAAGTGGGTTTGGATGATTGCTGTCCCTGGGGAGATGCTGGAGGAGCCTGGGCTCAGCTCAGCCCCTCCCAAGGGGCTTTGTTTGGGGTGTAAAGGTGAGCAGAGGGCTCTGCAGAGGTGCAGGTGTGCTGGGATGGTGATGAGAGCCCCCTCATCCTGCTGGGAGCAGAGCAGCTTCCAGGACAGCCAGGCTGGCAGAGGGCTGGGTGACACACAGGGGTGCTCATGTCCCCAGAACCAAATCACAGGTGTGCTGGCACTGCCAGCCATGGCCACTGGCACCTGGATCACAACTCAGTGCCCACAGCCATGGCCACTGGGTCACAGCTCAGTGCCCACAGCCATGGCACCTGGGTCACAGCTCAGTGCCAGCTATCGCCACTTGGTCACAGCTCAGTGCCAGCCATGGCCACTGGCACCTGGATCACAGCCCAGTGCCAGCCATGGCCACTGGGTCACAGCTCAGTGCCAGCCATGGCACCTGGGTCACAGCTCAGTGCCAGCCATGGCCACTGGCACCTGGGTCACAGCCCAGTGCCAGCCATGGCCACTGGGTCACAGCTCAGTGCCAGCCGTGGCCACTGGATCACAGCCCAGTGCCAGCCATGGCCACTGGCACCTGGGTCACAGCTCAGTGCCCACAGCCATGCCCAGCTCCCATGGGAACCCCACACACGAGCTGAGGGAGGGCAGGTTGTGCTGCTGGGACAGGAGAGCACAGGAATCAGAAATCCCCTCCCTGCTCAGCTCACCCACAGCTCTGCAGGGAAGGGTTCTGTCTCCATCCCAGTGCAAGCTCTGGAGTCACTCGTACAGAGGTGAGCTTTGGAAAACATTCCCTGGCTCTCCGTGCTGGCTGATGGCAGCTTTCATCTGGCACTTGTGTGTTGTGGCTGCTGCTCTGCTCTTGGAGCACAGTCCTGCTTATTTATGCTTCTCTGCAAGTGATTCTTGGCTTAAAAAGGCACAGGACTCTTTCAGAATTTTTTCGTGCTTTGCTCTTGCATTATTTTTCCCCTGTCACTTCAAAGTGTTGGCCAACTTTCCAGAGCCTGCCGTGCATGCATGAGCATATGTATATTGCAACAGATTTTTCCTTTTTCTTCCTAAGTTGTGATATTGTATATCTGAACACTTGCCAGAGGAGTAGAGCTAGACTTTTCCTGGACAAACTCTGTGGCAGAAAGAGGACTGGATCCTTCAAACTCTTTGAAGTCCTGCTGTTACCAAGATGGAAATCTCTTTGTCCTTGTAGCTCTGAAGCCTGCCATGGCTGAGCATATTTCATCTCCTTTTGGCTGTGTTGAAGGCACTGAAGCACAGTGCCCTTGCTGGGGTGGAGTCTGAGTTCCACAAGTGATTTCAGAAGCTTTTGGTCATTGTTCTGTTCAGTGCCAGCTGAGAAATGGCTCAGCTCAGGTTGGTGCCTGCGGGTCTGGGCTTGTGGGACACTGAAGTCTGAGTGCTCTGAGGAGTTCAAACTCCTCTCCTTTCATCCTGGCATTCTCTTCTCACTGTGGGGGCGTTTCAGTCTCCTGTCCTGTGCAGCTCTCATCCCCTGTAAGCCTGTGGAGGTCTGCTCTCGTGCTTGGCTTGGGTCACATCAGCCCCCACTGGTGTCCCTAATTAAAATTCTGTATAAGCCATGACTGTTTGGACAGAAGTTAAAACACAGGAGTGTTCCTGTTTGAGGGAAGATGTGGGGCTGTTTGGGGTAGGATCAGAGCTCACCAAGGGGACATCACCCCTGATGGATGGAGGGAGTCTGGCTCTCCTAAAGACTGGATCCTTGGGCATCCAGTCGAGTTTGGGGTGCAGGGCTGGAGCTGTGCCCTGCCCCACAGAGATGCCCAGGCTGCTGAGTGTGCCCAGCTGTGGTGTCTGGAGCAGATGTGGAGCTCAGTTCTGTGGGCACAGCTCCACACCCCCTCACTCTGAGCTTTCAGTGCTCAGCTGGCTCTGTGTGCTGTAAACCTCCCCAGATGTCCCAGCCTGGGCATCTCTGTGCCCACAGCCAGCCCAGGTGGCCCTGGCAGGTGTTTGGGAGGGCTTGGCAGAGGGGCCACCATCACCAGCTCCTGCTGTGCCACCTCCTGCCTTCACCTCCTGCCAGGACCAGGGCCAGGCTCTGTCATCCCTTCACAAAAGGTGAAATGTTGTTCCTGAGCCCTTGGAACCACCTGTTGCTGCAGCAGGAGCTGCATAATTAGAACTGACAATCCCTGTCTAGAGATTTCTTGGAAGCTGGAAAAATGAGAATGTTGTCAAAAAAATAGCAATGCTTCTAGTCTGCAATGCAGTGATGGAGATGGAAGATGAGTGAATCCAAGGAGGTAGAGAATATATCAGCCCAGTGCTTTTTTCTAACTAATTTAGAAATCCAGAATGGTCTGGAAGAATTTACATTTCTCTTACAGCCTTAAAGAAAAAGCATTTTAAACCAGTTTCTCTTTTTCTTTACAAAGAAAACCAGCAGCTGTTGGTTTGTTTGGCCAAAGTTTAATAGCAGTCGTGTAAAACTACAATAAGGGTGGTAATTTCTTTTTTCATCACTTGATGCAAAAGAGTTTTTATATTTTATTTGGTTTGAATCAATTTTCCATAAGGTTATGAAAACACTTTAAAGGAGGATTTTTATTTTTTTTTTTTTTGTAACAGAGAAAAAATAAATTTCCCTGGGAATGAACCCAGGGTGTGTGGAGGAGCTGCAGTCCATGGGGATGTGCTCAGCATCTCCTGGTGGCCTCATTCCATCCCAGCCACCCCCTTGAAGGCAGCATGTGTGTAAGAACACCCGAATTTCTGGTGAGGCAGAGCTGGGCACTTGCACAGTGTGTCAGAAGTGGTGAGGAGGGATGAGGAATGGCTGGGAGTGAGGCTCAGGGCAAGGAAGAGAAAAGCAGGAGCTGTTCACAAAGAGAGGCTTGTTAACATAATTGTGTTAGGTGTGGTGGCAGTGCCGGAAGAGGAGCCCCAGCAGGCAGTGGGAATGTTGTGCTGTGCAGATGTGGCAGAGATCCAGAGCTCCTCACACCTGCC
Organism: Rhabdornis inornatus; assembly: GCA_013397075.1. Taxonomy (NCBI): domain Eukaryota; kingdom Metazoa; phylum Chordata; class Aves; order Passeriformes; family Rhabdornithidae; genus Rhabdornis; species Rhabdornis inornatus. The sequence continues at coordinate 45,462 of VWZS01010670.1, forward strand.
CCTGGTCACATTGGCAAAGAGAAAAGGTCCTGGAGCTCCTGGAGCTGTGAGAGTGGCAGCAGCAGGAGTGTGGCCATCCCACAGCTCGTGGGGCCAGCAGAACTCTGCTCTGGGATTTTGGGGCTGTCCTGTGCAGGGCCAGGAGCTGTGCTGGGTGATCCCTGTGGGTGCCTTGCAGTTCAGGATATTCTGGGATTCTGGGATTCTGTTACAGCAGGGTCTGCTCTGGTTTGCAGTAACGGGAGCCTGCTGGGAGGAGAGCCCTGGGGTTTGGGGTTTTGTTCCTTGGCTGGGTCACAGGTGCCCTGTGGAGCCTCAGGTGAGTGGTTTGGCCAGTGTGGGTCTGAATTCCCTGTGCTCCAGCCCCAGCCTGCTGGGACAGCCAGGCAGCCCTGGCACTGCTCTGCTTTTGGGGAGAAGCAGCAATTCCTGATTCCTTCAGCTGCCCTGGCAGAGCACAGGAATTCCAGGGAATTCCACAGGAATTCCAGGGAGCACTTTGCTCTGCTCAGGCCTTCTGCTCCTGGCTGCTCCCAGGGCAGGGGATGAGAGCCCCTAGAGCCAGCTCTGCCAGGCTGTGTGAATTAATTACCTGCCTGTCCCCACTGCTGCTTCACTGAGTGCATCTGGGGGATCTGGAACTCTGGCTGTCCCCTTTGCAGCCTGCTTTTAGCGTTTAGTCCATTGGATTTGTCACATTGTTCATCAGCTCTGCTTCCCCTGGACATCAGGTATTTATTACCCAGACACAGCCTCCCTTTCACAGTGTGAAGCAAAGTTGTTGTGCTGTCATTCCTCCTCTGAGCTTTCCTGGAAGGAGGGGAGAAATGCCATCCTCAGTTCAGTGGTGAGCAGCTTGGGGTGCTGGCTGTGTTTGTCGTTCTCCTGCTCTGCTTTGGCTGCGCTGATACAGAGCTCTCGTGGCTGAGAGAGAAAAAGGAAGATGTGACTCAATTAACAGGAGTGAGGAGGTGTTGTCACCTTGATTACAAACAATTGTGGCTCCTGAAATCTGAAGCAGGGGGTGGGCTGGGCACAGCAGCTTCCTGGCAGCCCCCAGGCAGTGCCAGGCTGGCTCAGGCTCTGCTGCCACCCCTGTCCCTGATTCCCAGATTCCCAGAACTGATTCCAGCCTGTGCTCACAGAGCATCCCCAGCAGCAGGTGGACAGCTGTAGGAGTGTGTGCTGAGGTTTTTGCACCACTAATTAATGGTTTGTCATCAGTCTCATCTGTTTCTGTTCAGAGCCAGGATTATTAGAAAGGTGATTCTCGTGTTCGGACTTGGGTGTNCACTGCTCCTTTTCCAGCAGGAAAGCAGGAAATCATCCCAGCCAGCAGCAAATGAGGGGTGGCTGTGGCAGCAGGAGGAGTGGGGAACAGCAGGAGTGAACAAGGCCCTTTATTACAGAATTATTATGGAATTATTATAGAATTATTATAGACTTGTGATAGGATTATTATAGAATTATTACAGAATTGTTACAGAATTATTATGGAATTGTGATAGGATTATTATAGAATTATTATGGAATTATTATAGAATTATTATAGAATTTTTATAGAATTCTCTGGGTGTGCCCTGGACAGATCTGCACCCACAGAGCTGCCCTGCCCTCACCTGCTGCAGGCGAGCAGGTGAAGGGCTGGCCCCAAGAACTGCACAGAAATTTTCATTTCAGCACAAAGATGCACTTGGGTAACTCCAGCACCTGAGCTCTTGTTCCTTACAGATCAGGCTTTGCAAAATCCCTGGAAAACAAGGGCACAGGATCCTCGTTGTACAAATACATCAAAGGGGGATTAAAGGCTGCATTCTTAGAGAGGTTTAACCACCAAACTGCCCTGGAGTTCAGTGGGAGTTTAACACTTCACAATCCTTAGAGTGTTGAGTATAGAGCATAGAATAGAATATAGAATACCTTAGAATATAGAGCATATTGTCAATAAATCACACCCAGCCAGGCAGAGAGGGTGTGAGGGAGCTGGAAATGAATCCCAGGCTTGGGGAAAGGTTCTGGCCCTTCCTGCCCCTGGCAATGGCACTGCTCATCCTGCCAAAGCTACCACGGATTCCATGGGATTGCATTTTAACTGAGCAGAGCTTCACCGTGATGATTTTGTTTTGATTTGTGGCCCCAGTTGATTAAGGCTTATTGGGGAAAATTTGGCAGGCTTTATTCAGTCAGAATTTATAGTCCTGTAAGGCAGCTTCGTGAAATAATGCTAATTTCCTCGGAATTTCATCTCTGTCAGGAGAAAAAAAGAAGAAAAGGACACTACCAGGTTCTTGTTGTGTCAAGGAAACAACTTGTTTTGACATTTCCAAAATGAAATGTTTTGATTTTTTTCATTTTGAAATAACTTTTTCCTTGATGTTGTGGTATTTTTACATAATTTTAATCATTTGAAATTGAAATGAAACTGAATTTCGTGACCCAAAAATGAAAGCAGATGTAGGTGTCTTGAAAGCCCTGCTGAAATGCAGCATTCATCCTGCAGCAGCTCGAGTGCCAGTGCCATGGGAGAGGGGACAGCCAGCACAGGGACACTTCAGTGGCCCCTGGCTGGTCTGGACTCAGTGGACAAGCTCTTAAAAGGCAGCCCATGGACAGAAATAAATCCCAGGTGAGGACAGAGTGTGCAGACACTTCAAAATGTGCTCACAAAGGGCTGGGCAGAAGCTGCTCTTCTCTCACTGCAGCCCCAGAAAATGAATAAAATCTGTGCAAATGCACTGCACAGAGAGAAACTGTTCTCAGTAGTGGAAACAGGGGCAAAAGAAACATGGAAGGGAAAAAAAAACACTGATGTTTTATCCACCAAGTCTTGATTTGAAAAAGCAAAAGGTGATTCCTGAGGAGAGACTGTTAATGAGGGGATTTTTCAGTTGGTAACAGCAGCACACAGCAGACGTTGTGTCAGATCACAAAGGAACTATTAAACTTGCAGCTACAATTGGATGTTTGCCCAGAATTAAAGTCCTTTTAAAATGTCCCATTGCATGTCTCACTCGGGTATATTCAGGGTATTGATGTTTGCCACAAGGCTGCAGAACAAACCAAAATATTTCTTAGAAATTAATTGGTATCAGAGTTCTCTAAATCAATATGCTCTATGAGAGGCTTCAGCTGGATTAGTGCAGTAAAAACCATTTTTCATGTGCACAGGTCTCTGCTAACATCTATTTATAGCAGTGCTGGGTGGGCTTGCATCGTGTCACTGTGGAAAGCCTGGCAGCAAACAAGCCACTAAAAAACCAGGGGAGATGTTTGTCTCTGGGCAGAAAAAGTAGATGCAGCTGTGGATGGAGAAGTTTTTGGAAGTTTTTGGTAGTTTTTGGCAATAAGAAAACCTCTGCAGAACGGTGTTGATGTTTGAAGGTGGGGACTTCCCAAATTCAGAGCAAATTCAGATTCTGTTTTTTCTGGATCTGCAGATTGGGATGTGTCACTTGACACCTCCTCTAAAAATCGAGATCCTTCTGCACAGAGCAGAGAAACAGCTGGAAGGGATGGTGGGACCATGGAATGGTTTGGGTTGGGAGGGACCTTAAATGCCACCCAGAGCCACTCCTGCCATGGCAGGGACACCTCCCACTGTCCCAGGCTGCTCCAATCCCAGTGTCCAGCCTGGCCTTGGGCACTGCCAGGGATCCAGGGGCAGCCACAGCTGCTCTGGGCACCCTGTGCCAGCCCTGCCCACCCTGCCAGGGATCAATTCCTGCCCAATATCTAATACCATGCCTTCTTTCAGATTAAAACATTCCCCCTTGTTCTACCATCTATCACCTTTGAAAGGATATTTTCCGATTTTGGCAGATACTTCAACCCTCACAGTTAAAATTCAAAATACTTAAAATTAAAAAGACCTTAATTTTAATTCAGTGTAAGTCCCACCAGATGGGGAAAGCTTTGGTGGAGGTGATGCTGGGTTTATTCCACCCTAATTCCAGCAGCATCCGGGGTGGAGCTACAGATCTGCATTTTGGGGTTTACAGATCCAGGTTTGAGGGTTTACAGATCCACATTTGGGGATTTACTGATCCACATTTGGTGTTTTACAGATCCTCATTTGGGGTTTTACAGATCCAGGTTTGGGGTTTTACAGATCCAGGTTTGGGGATTTACAGATCCACATTTGTGGATTACAGATCCAGGTTTGGGGGATTACAGATCCACATTTGGGGATTACAGATCCACATTTGGGGATTTACAGATCCAGGTTTGGGGATGGTGATTTCTGACCCTCAGGTGCTCAGGAAGCCCAGGCTGGACAGGTCCCTCCTGGACAGGTGTCATGAGCTGAGCCCTGATCTGTTCCTGATCCTTGGCTCATTTTGGGCTGGGCTCAGTTATCCCAGAGCTCCCCAGAGTCATTTATAAGTGACTTACAGAGCTAATAATGGCCTCATCCTTTTGTACCTTGGTACACAGCTTGTGTTCTCAAGTCTTTTATAGCTCAAATGAGCTGCTTTTGCTTATTTATTTCTCTCCTCATTAATTTTTAATGGTTAGCAGAGACTCCCCCATTCTTCTTGTGACAGCAGTGATTTAGGCAGGGCTCATTATCATAACTTAGCTTACTAAATATCCCCATTTCTGCTGGTAGACCGAGGAAAATGTGTGCAGTGCTAAATCAGGAGAGATCCCATGAGCTCACCACGGTGGCAGGGCTGTGTTTGAAGTGTGTATTATATACAGAGAGAGCTTGTAGGGGGAAGGATCGTTTCCAGGGACATGGATGGGGACAGAGTCACTGAGTGATCCCAAAATACAGATTTTTATATGGGAATATCAGAGGCTTACCTTCCCAACTGGCCACCCTTGAGATGTATAGACCTAAATTGCTCAAGATACATCTTATTTTCAAAGACTTATTAGCTGTGACTTCCTAAGAGTTCCAGCAGAATTACTGTAGCAGAAAAGGAGTTTTCTGTGAGGGCTTTAATGTCATCCCATGGGAATTTGATAATGATAATGAGGTGGGGAAAGACTTACAGTTATTTCTGAGAGCTAACAGTGAGACTGTGGGTGCCTCTTCTGGGGGTTAGGATGTAAATTGTATTCTCCTTTCCCTCCCTCCCATTAGGTCTTGGGATTCTGTTCAGCCCACAGCTAACACAGAGTTTATGGGACCAAAGGAATATCAGCCACAAATTCAGCTCTCCCCAGACAGCCTGCACACAGTCAGAGTGGGAAAAGCAGTAAAATCCTTTTGGGAAAAGCAGTAAAATCCTTTTAGGAAAGGGATGGGAACTCTTCACTGGAGAATGGGATGCAGGAGGTCAGTGTGACAGGGGCTGAGAGGGATTTGTGAGGGACATTATTGCTTCTTGCACATTTTCTCCAGGCTGGCTGAAGTCCCACTACAAGGCTTCCAAGAGTTTAGTGTTTTCTTCTACAGATAATGTGGAATAAAATAAGATAAATTAATAAAAGCTCATTTCTCTGGTTTGTGATCTTTGTGATCACACCCCAGGAGTGCACAGAAGGTGGGGAGTTTTAGGGGATGGAGATGAGCCCTTTCAAACAACACAAAGAGGCTTCTCAAGCAGGTGTAAAAAAGAAGTGCCTTGGAGCAGCAGTGCCCCTCGCTGTGTCTGTCAGTGCTGGAGGGGCTCAGAGCATCCCCCCAGGGCTGGGAGCTGAGCTGTGGGCTCAGTTTGGGGGTACCCAAAGCTCAGAGGGGTACCTGGGGCCAGGCACTGTGTGTTTAGAGTGAGGATTTACAGTAGGAACAGCAGTGACTTGTAGGGCTGGGGGTTTGAATTCAGAGCAGGGCTGAACACATATATCTGAAATATCCAACCCTGTGCATTCTGCAGTGCTGGTGACAGAACTGGCCATGCAGCTCACCAGAAGCTGCGTGTTGGGTATGGACTTGGAAAGGAAATTCCTGCTTGGAAGGGAAATTCCTGCTTGGAAAGGAAATTCCTGCCTCTGTGCTGTGCTGGCAGTGTGGCAGGGACAGACCTCTGCCCTCGGTGCCAGCTCTCAGGATCAGATGTGTGTGTGTGACACAGAGGGAGCTGTCTTAGCTGTTCACTGATGGAACCTGCAGGAGCCAAAAGAAACCCAAAGCACTTTTATAACCTACCAAGTTCATGCCCAAAAAAGCCATTCAAAGCTCAGTCCCTCACGAGATAAAAGCCCCCTGTACTGAGAGAATTTCTGGAGCATCTTGTGAACGCTAAGTACAGTCTCCCTTAATTAATGGAAGTCAGCTCAGTGCAGTTGTGTGAAAAGCTCCAGTGATACAAAGCCTAGAAAAGCTTCAGCAAGGGAGCACAGCACCAGAAGGGTTTAATGGCATTATAATGTCCTTGAATTACAGTGGCCACAACACAGAGATGTATTCCAGCAGTACATTAGCAGTAAAAGAAAATCTGCTCTTTCTCTCTTGAGCCCTTGTCACCTTCACTGCAAACTGGAGTTGCCATCCCTGAGATATCAAAACTCGAAGGCAGGAGGAGGGGGAAATGAGAGATGGGAAGGAGTCCCTGGATTTTGGGAAGAACACAGATTGGTTTTCCCCACAGATCACCCACGTTTCCCCAGCCCCTTTGTAGCTCCTGTTGCATTTCAGAAATGCTGGTGGCTTTGTGGAGTGGCTGCTGTGTGCCCAGGCTGCTGAGCCCCATCACTGATGGGCTGGCAGGAGCTGTGCTGGGTCAGGGCACAGCTCCTGGGGCACTGCTGGCACCCAGGGCACGGGCAGGGCTCTCCTGGTGCCTGTGCTGCCCTGGTTTGGGGCTCTGGAAGCACATCCCAATTCCTGGGACAGCCCTTCCTCCTGGCCATGGGTGTCCTGACAGCAAACTCACTGCACAAACACCCCCTCTTTCCCAGTTAACAGCTTCCAGACAGTGTCACAGGAGACAGAGCAGCTCGGTTTTTCTGCTCCCCCTCCATCTCCTCGTCCTTCTCTTGTGCTGGAAGATGAATGGCTCGGATGTGGCTGCAGGAACAGGGCATGGCTCATCTGCCTGTCCATTCATGACCCGTTCCTGAATGTGCTGGCCTGATTTATGAAAATGTACTGTGCTCTGGCCCATGTTTTGATGTTGCTCTGTTAGGACTGCATGCAAACTGCAGCAGAACAGTGATGCTTATTCATTCCAGCAGTGAAGGGCTGGCTGGGAACTCAGTGAGCTCATAGCTGCTGCTGACTCCACTTACAGCAGGGAAGCAGGCACAGGGGGGTATCCCAAGTGGACTCATTTTTTTTTCCTGACCGTCAGTTTGTTCTATAAATCATAATCTTGAAGGCACAAGGTCATGGTATTTGTTTAATCATTCATACAGCAGTCTTTCAGGGATGGATTCCTTTTTTAACTCTATCTGTGCAGTAAACCCTGATAAAGTTGGAATCGAGGTCTGTTTGCCTGCCAAGTTTTCTTTCTCTTGTTATTGCTTGAGCATTAATCAATTTAAAATCTGAGAGTCTGAGTCTCATTTCTGACCAGCACAATTCAGAGTGATCTCTGTGGCCTGGGAGAATCTGTGTTGAGTTCCAGCAAGGAGGTCACACAAAGCTGTTAGCCATGTGCTACCCAGGGAAATCCAGGTGTTCAGAGCCTGCAGAGCTCAGGGCGAGTGCAGGACCCAGGGCCAGCAGCTCCTGGGCTCCAGGTGACCTTGGGGCCACCCTGTCTTCAGCTCTAGCTGTTTCCTCCCCTGTGTAAGTCAGCCCTTTGGGGCTCTGCCCAATTTCCCTTCTCCCCGGTGTCCCAGGGGAAGGAGGGGAGGCAGAAAGCAGCAGGCAGAGCTCATTAGCACCTGGGGGACCTGTCTGGTGTGAGAGCAGCACTTACAGTCCAGAAACACAACAGGGACAAGCACAGTGCCAGCCAGCAGCAGACAATTCCCACTTACAGAGGCAGGGTGGGAGCAGGAGCAGACGTGCCAGGCACAGCATGAAGGATTTCTGTTGGACAGGTGTGGTGGTTTATAAAGATTTCCTGAAATTTCCTGCAGACATGGCAGATGGGAAGCATGAGGTGGTTCTTGCCCTGAGAACACCCCACTGCCAGGGATGCTCTGGTGCTGTGCCAGCCACACTGCTCCCAGGGATGATCCTGTGCTTCCCCACAGCCATTCCTGCTGCTCCCAGAGATCTTCCTGTGCTTCCCACAGCCATTCCCCATTCCTGCTGCTCCCAGAGATCTTCCTGTGCTCCCCCACAGCCATTCCCCATTCCTGCTGCTCCCAGAGATCTTCCTGTGCTTCCCCACAGCCATTCCCCATTCCTGCTGCTCCCAGAGATCTTCCTGTGCTCCCCCACAGCCATTCCCCATTCCTGCTGCTCCCAGGGATGTTCCTGTGCTTCCCACAGCCATTCCCCATTCCTGCTGCTCCCAGGGATGTTCCTGTGCTTCCCCACAGCCATTCCCCATTCCTGCTGCTCCCAGGGATGTTCCTGTGCTTCCCCACAGCCATTCCCCATTCCTGCTGCTCCCAGGGATGTTCCTGTGCTTCCTCCACAGCCATTCCTGCTGCTCCCAGAGATCTTCCTGTGCTTCCCCACAGCCATTCCCCATTCCTGCTGCTCCCAGGGATGTTCCTGTGCTTCCCCACAGCCATTCCTGCTGCTCACATCGAGCTTCTCCTGCAGCTTTGCCCAGCTCAGCTGGGATCAGCACTGGCAGGGAGTGGATGGAATATCAGTGCTCTGACCTCTCTGTGCTCAGCTCCCTGCTCTGAGCTCCTCCCTTCATGTTTTCAGGGGTTTTTGACAGCAGCTGGATTTTCTTGCTGTGCAGCACATTGAGGCTGGATCCCGACAGGAGCTGGTGGAAAACAGGCTTACATGAGGCAATCCCAAAAACCATAAATCTGCCTGTAAACAAACTCCTTATTTCCTGCTGAAACCAACAGCAACTCAAGTTTGACTTTAAAACAGACATGGCTTGGAAGGGAGGCATTGCAAGAGCCATGATAACCTTTTTTTGGTGTGTCACCTAGGCTCAGACAAACCAGGATGGAAATGCATTTGCTGTGGATCTGTCTGTGAGGGGGCTGTTGTTGTTTAAAGATAATAATATTAGAAATGCCAATTATCCTACAAAAGCTGGTGATATTTAAATATGATTTAAATTCATTCAGCATTTAAACAGAAAAGTAGAAAATGGCATTAAATCCAGACAAGGATGAGACTGTACATTCCAGAGTGAGAAATATTAAATACATTGATGGAATGGAGTAGAAAGTCTGGCTGGTAATGGATTGTGAAAGGAGTTCAGGGTTCTAATAGATCATTCCTTCAGATCATCAGCACGGTAAAGTGGTAGTTAATAAATTATTTGACGTGTACATTTACTCATATATTTTAACTAACTGTAATGAACAGGTCCTGTCAGCTCACCTAGATCCTTGCAGCAACTGCTAAATTGCTTGAGTGAGATTTACTAACTCCCTGCAATACTGATGTCCAGAGCTGCAGGTGATAAATAAAGTGACATCAGGAGTGGCTTGAGCTGCTGTTCCAGGGCTGTGTGAGGGCTCTGATGGGCTGGCAGCAGGGGTGGGGACAGCCCTGGCCAGCAGTGAGCTCTCCTGGGATGAGTTTTGGCTGGGACCACCCTGTTCCCTGGTACCTGAAGAGCTCTGTCCCACACCTCTCTGTCTGCCAGTGACACTGAAATGAGAACAGCTAAAGGAGACAAATGTAGCACAAGTTGGTGAAAGAATACTAAATGTCCTCTTTATATTGTTTTAATACTTTCCTCAAAACTTTGCTTCACTCAATTCAGCCAGAAATTTCAAGAGGCTGCTGCTGCAATTTTGACTTTTCTCGCAGAGCTGCCTTCCTGATCGAGGTGTGAGCATTGACTGGGGTCTACTGCCATCCGTATGAATAATGTCCATTTTACAGCACTTTCAGCTGCAGTGCAACACCCAATTTGAACTGCTGTCTGTGAAAAGAGTAGATTCAGCACCTCATTTATGTGCTTATCTAAACTGGAGGCAGCCACACAATATAATTTAGTGTATACAGCACTCTGCTAATAGAGAAACTGCACTGAGTAGCTTTTACTCAGAGGGTTTCTTGAGCTTGGAATCCCCAAGGACTTAATACAGCAGAAGAATTTCATTTTCTGGGGCATAGTTTCTCACTGACACAGGTGCTCTTATAGCAGAATTTACAGAGTCCATTATCTTCCCAAATAGGAAGCACAAGGAGTGATCATGCAAGAAAAGACCTTATAAAAGACTTCACTTAATCTGAGATTTGTGAGACTAGGGCTCCAGTTTACACATCAAAAGCTAAACTCAAAGTCCTGATGCAGGAGGATCTGCAGATGATGGTGTGTAACTCCACAAGCTCCCTGCCCACTTGCACAAACCCTGACTGGAATTCTTACACACTCCTTACACAGCACATTCATCTTCCTTAGTGTATGAGTAATGGAGGGGACATAGACATTGCCAGAGCATGGAGATGAGGGAGGAGAGGACAACCACCAAACACCACACTTGGAAAAACAAACACCACACTTCTCATTCTGCACTGGCAGCATGGCAGGGGAGTGAGTACACCTGGGAGTGAATGCACCTAGGAGTGAGTACAACCTGCGAGTGAGTACACCTGGGAGTGAGTAAACCCTGAGAGTGAGTACACCTAGGAGTGAGTAAACCCTGGAGTGAGTACACCTGGGAGTGAGTAAACCCTGGAGTGAGTACACCCGGGAGTGAGTAAACCCTGAGAGTGAGTACACCTAGGAGTGAGTAAACCCTGGAGTGAGTACACCCTGGGAATGAGTACATCTGTGAGTGAGTACACCCTGGGAATGAGTAAACCCTGGAGTGAGTACACCTGGTAGTGAGTAAACCCTGGAGTGAGTACACCTAGGAGTGAGTACACCCAGGGCATGCCTGGCTGGGATCTGAGCACGTTTCCCTGAGGCTGGAAGGCTCAACTGGAATCAGATTGTGACCACAGTACTGGGACAGGGAACTCCCAGAGCCCCTGACTGAGAAGGAAGGGACCAGTCTTTTCTGATTTCTTCACACTTTCAGTGGCATTTTGCTCTCTTTTGGGCACTGGGGACCTCTCCACTCTGAGCTTGGGGATGAAGTGTGCTGGGCTGACACAAGCCCTTGCTGTAACCCCAGGGGCACACATGTCACAGCAATCAACATAAAATCCTCTGTGACAAGCTCAGCGATGGGTTTCACCTTTGGAGCAGGAGATGAGTCAGGGCTCTGTGTGATACATTTCTTCAGTCGTCACTGGGGATGTGCCTGCTCCTGAACGGTTCAGAGCTGTCACTTCCCATCTGTTGTTTTATGATAGGAAGACTCATCAAGATACAAACAATACAAACTGAAACACCGTCTCTGTGTAAAGGAGGTACAGCAAAACCCCAACGCTGCTCTGAGTTAAATCCATTTGTGAGAGCCTGCTCCAGCTCTGGAGCTCTGCAGTGCCCAGAGTCACTCATGGAAATCTCCTGTGAGGAAATTCACTGGGAGCATCCAGCTCCTCACACACCTGCAGCAGCCCTGAGCAGCCACAGAGTCCAGGAGACACCTGACCAAGTTCTTCTGGAAGTATTATCAGGAAAAAGTTAAGAGTTGCAGGGGGTTTATTGCTTTTTATTATTTTGATTGAAGGAAAAATTGCAGAAAGGTTGTTCTCTGAAAATTTCTGCAGCTGTTATTAGGCAGTGTTTCAAATGTGTTGCCGATTAGCATGGAAGATAAAGAAATTTTAAGACCTATTTTGGTTATTTCAAAGACAGTTTAAAATTGAGAAGGGACTGGAGTGATTAGGAGGCTGTCATTACC